>JAODJW010000117.1:13351005-13376388 GCA_026777045.1 Hyperopisus bebe
GCTCCCAACTTTGTGGGAACAGTTTGGAGATGGCCCCTTCCTGTTCCAACATGACTGCGCACCAGTGCACAAAGCAAAGTCCATAAGGACATGGATGAGCGAGTCCCTGACCTCAACCCAATAGAACACCTATGGGATGAATTAGTTTGGAGACTGCGAGCCAGGCCTTCTAGTGTAAAATCACTGCCTGACCTCACAAATGCTCTCCTGAAAGAATGGCCAAAAATTCCCATCAACACACTCCTAAACATTGTGGACAGCCTTCCCAGTAGAGTTGTGGCTGTTATACAGTAGCTGCGAAGGGTGGGGAAACTCTACAGTATATTAAAGTCTACGTTTTAAGAATGGGATGCCATTAAAGTTGTACATGTGTGTGTAAAAGCAGGTAACCCAATACCTTTGGCAATATAGTGTATGTACTAAACTTGTATGTTGTACTTTGGGAATGCATTTCCAAATATGGTCGATAGATGGAGCCATATTGTCAATTTTCTTTCAAAATAACTGTACCTTTTCACATACATATATCCTTTCAGCTATCATTAAATCTTATCCAATACAGGGTCACTGGAGCATATCCCAGGTGGCTTAGGGCACAATTATTTCTTGCAGTGCTTTATGATTTAATTTGAGACTATATAGACTTATAAATAATTAAATATTGCAAACTCTTTATAGTAGCAAAAATTTGAATTTTTGGCAATATTATTCATTTATTTTATTTGTGAGCCTGTTAAAAGTTGCATTTAAATGCAATATGGACAATTTATTAGGAAAAAAGTACAATCTATGTAATACATAAGCTTTATGAAATGCACAAGTACTAAGATTTTATAGTCATAAATGCCTAGCATCTTGATTTTCCTTTCAACCACTCATCCATGAAGGCTTGTAGTGACTAGTGAGTAAATAATAAACAAACAAACATATAAATAAATTAAGGACAATATGAAATCAAAAGCATTTGCTGTATGTTGCAAAGACAGGTGCATTACATTGGCTTATAGAACATATAACATGAAAGATGATTATAGCTAGCCACAAGAATCACTAATGAGAATTGCAGGTGACATTCTGAAAAAATGTGGACTGTCTGACAGGGAGCAAAAATGTGGACTGACTGACAGGGAGCAAAAATGTGGACTGTCTGGTGGTCTACGAGAACATGGTTGAGAAACATTAAGGCCCAAGAGTATTCCTCAATCTTTAATGCAGAGGAGCAAGTAGTTCAGTGACACTCAAGTGTTTCATTCACCCTCTGCAAATGATTAGGCGGCTATTCGGTACACAGAAATAAACCATTTCAAAAAATTAAAATGAAGGGCAAGTAAAACTCCAGGCTCAGTCACAGATTCACTCTGGTTAAAGTCTATAAAAAAGCATCACTTTTACATCCACTGTTGTCGCTGTCATTGGTACAGTTCTAGCTACCAGATACAAAAAAAAAAAACTGGTGACACTTTATAATGTTCAGTTATACCACATATACAGTGGTACCTCAGTTCTCAAACTCATTATAATTCGAATTTCTTAAAAGTCGAACCAACCAGTTAAAAAAAAAATACCTAGAACTCGACCTGAATCTCAGAAGTCAAACCGGGAATGCAGATCTCAGATAACTTGTACGCGCGTGGAAATGAGTCACATGGCACATCTCTCAGCAGAAACAAAGGGTAATGCTTCAGTCTCAGCTTTGCTTTCGCTTTTAGGGATAGGGTGAGAAGTTCAGATATCCGGGAGGGCCTCAGAGTAGAACCGCTGCTTCTCCACGTCGAAAGGAGCCAGTTGAGGTGGTTTGGACATCTGGTGCAGATGCCTCCTGGGCGGCTACCCAGAGAGGTTTTCCGTGCATGTCCTACGGGGAGGAAGCCCCGGGGCAGACCCAGGACTGGTGGAGGTAGCTGGGGAGAGGGAGGTCTGGGCATCTCTCCTGAAGCTGCTACCCCCGCGACCCGAACCCCGGACAAGCGGAAGATGATGGATGGATGATGGACTTCATGTTGAAAAGGAGTCATAAACTGTGATAGGTCACTACGGACATTCATTGATGAATGACATTTAGAAGAAACACATAGCAAACTTGCTGTTTATATATTACATTTCCATCCCAACAAAAGAATGACTACACTGCAAGTGAATCTATTAACTGTGGACTAAAAAATATATACCAACAAATATTTTACCCAATGAATAGAAAATAAGTAAATATCTGTGCATCACCACCTTGTACTATGAGTGAAAAATGGATGGATGAACTAAACATTTTATATTGTAGGCACATTTTCAAATTATTGGTTTTGAAATACAGTATACTGTAATGTAAAACTGAAAAAGCCTTGCATTTTTCTGCAGCCTGTGGGAGTTTAAAATTTAAAAACCTAACCATTACATTGTCATATCACTGCAAACAAAATAGAAAATGGCAAGGAAAGAAACTGAGGAAACTACTTTGTACTTTTAAGAAGTAATCATTGTCCTTTTTCCTTTGGAGAGCAGTTTCCAGACTTTATTGATGTAGCTGTTATTCTATATCTCAATAAGATGAATAGGATTCTGTGGTTAAGGTACGCATGCTGCACCTTGAGCATAATTAATCCAGGAAAATGGTAATGCAGTAATCCTGGTTGTGTATGCCAATGTGTATTTCTTAAGGTTCCAGGTGTTAAATCACAAGAGAAACCCTTGAGGATATTATAAGAACGATTAGCTTGCCAGGAATTCTTTTTTCTAGGCACTAGCCTCATTATTTAGAATGTCCACAACAACATAGATGTGGCATGATTTAAGGTAGCAACCAACATTTGCTGAAATTTAAACATAAATATTTAAAAATATATTAAATATCAAAAATAAAATGCATTCATTAATTTATATTTATGGTTTAATTATTTGAAAAGCAGCACAAGAGTTTCATATGCGATTTCACAGCAAATGAATGTCCTTTGTAGTGAATCTGTAGCACATTAGCAGGTCATTTCCATTGTTAGGTGGCAGTGAGTGACTGGCCTAAATCTCGGGGCCTGTGATCAGAAAATTGCAGGTTTTAGCACCTGCCTCAGCAGCACAGTCATATGTGTGTGGGACGTTGATCAAGGCCCTTTATCCCCAGCTCGAGGGGTGCTCCACATTAGCTGACCCTGTGTAGGACCCCCTCCTGACCACCATTAAAAGTGCGATTAATAACTGAAAAGACCCTCATTTTAAGGTATTAGCCTTCAAGAAAATAAAACAAATATTGCAAATTACTATTTTTAACAACATTGGAACAACACAAGAAAACAGAGGAAAAAAGCCAAATATGACATAATTTCACACAAAACTCAAAAACTGGGCTGGACAAGATTTTTGGCCCTCTCAACTTAGCATTTGGTTGTGTCACACTTATGCCACACTTAAGGAAATGGGGGCAGTTATAAAGCAACACTGTTTTAACCCAATGGGTAGCCTAATCACCAAACCCCCAATAACCCTTGTAAGCCTCGACTACGCCACCTGATGTTACAATAGGGCACCAGGACCCTCCAATTTGGTTCAGACTGATTGTGCTGGTATGAGTCACTCCACACACACCCAAACACCTGACGGTTCATGTTTTACCAATTTATTTTACAGCTACCACACGCTTACCACCCCCACAGGGCACCGCAATAATAATCGCAAATTGAAACACCCATGCACACCCACTACAAGCACCGGATCATGGTATCCACTACAGGGAGAATTGGTATCCTAATCTCTAACACCTATCATTTGAGGGTTATATTGGGTTGTCCGTTACCCTGGACAACACCATACAGGATCGACGTTGCCAATGAATCCACCTGGTGATGATGTCCATACTGATATTGAGAGTGGGGATTCTACATGTAGAAACCATTGACTTTCTATTGCTTTCCAATAGGAAAGATTCCTTAATCCTGGGTCACCCGTGGTTACAAGAACATAACCCCTGGATCAACTGGTCTTCGGGCGAGCTTACGGCCTGGTTGGCCCCATATATTTCCCATTGTCTATCATTATCTTGCTGTGCATCACTGATGGAGAGTTCAGACCCGGAAGATTTACTGTATCCATCATCCCGACTGAGTATGCGGAGTTTACTGATGTATTCAGTAAATCACTCTCCTTCCAACTACCTCCACATAAGGAATGTGATTGTGCCATTGACCTCCTAGAGGGGGTGCCGCTCCGTAAAGGTCGATTCTACCCCCTATGAGTAGGAGGCTATGGAAGCCTATATCCAGGACGGTCTGAAGCAAGGTATTATCCTCCCGTCAACCTCTCCAGTCACTGCAGGGTTCTACTTCATCAAGAAGAAAGATAGGGGATTATGCCCATGCATCGAATACTGGGCACTCAACACCATCACCGTTAAACGTTGAGAGCCATTACCTTTGATCCCCTCAGCACTAGAACAACTACACGAGGCAAAAATGTTCACTAAACTAGACCTCAGCAGCACCTATAACCCGGTCCGGATTCGGTGAGGGGACGAGTGGAAGACCTCCTTCCTTACAAACACTGGACAATAAGCTCGTCCATATTTCAAGCATTCATGTACACTGTGTTCACAGATATGATTAACTGCCTTGTAGTGGTATACATTGATGACATACTGATCTACTTTCCTTCCATCCCTCAGCACGTTGAACATGTCCGCCTAGTCCTTCAGAGGTTAAAGTGAGTATCATTTGTATGTGAAGGGGGAGAAATGTGAATTTCACCAGACCCAGGTAAAATTCCTGGGCTACATTATTTGACCGGGCACGGTGGCCATGGATGAGGGAAAGGTTACCGCCATTAAAGAATGGCTCCAACCTCACACTGTCAAGGAATTACAGCGGTTAATAGGGTTTGCCAATTTTTACTGTCGATTCATTAGGAACTTCAGCTGGGTGGTGGTGCCTCTCATTTCCCTCACACGCGGCAGCAAGACCCGTCTACTGTGGACTCCGGAGGCTGACGCAGCCTTCCAGAACCTGAAGCGTGCCTTCTGCTCCGCCCCTGTCCTCCAGAAACCACGTCCAGAAATCCCCTTCGAGGTGGAAGTGGATGCCTCGGAAGCTGGAGTTGCAGCTGTCCTCCTCCAGAGAGATCTGGTAACTGGTCGCCGACACCCCTAATCCTACTTTTCCAGGAAGCTGTCACCAGCTCAGCACAACTACAATGTCGGGGACAGGGAGCTCCTGGCCATCAAACTCACTCTAGAGGAGTGGAGGCACTGGCTGGAGGGGGCCCAACACCCGTTCCAGATCTAAACAGACGACCAAAACTTGGAGTACCTCCAGAACGCCAAATGGTTGAACCCCCGACAGGCACGCTGGACCATGTTCTTTGTTCGCTTTAACTTCAAGGTTACCTACCTGCCTTGTAAGAAGAATACCAAGGCTGATGTGCTTTCTCAGCAGTACGACCCCCCTTCGGCCGTGTACAGAACCGAGTCCATTCTGGCACCCACCTGCTTCTCTGCAACCATCACCTGGTCCCTCGACGAGTCCATCTGAGTCGCTAATGAACGTAATCCTCCTCCTGCCGAATGTCCCCTGCGTAAGCTGTATGTACCCAAACCACACCGTTCCAATGTTATTCGTCGTGTACACACCTCCCAGAGTTCTGGACACCCAGGGGCCTCCGCAACCTGGCAGTTGGTGGCAAGAAGGTACTGGTGGCCGAGGTGGAGTACGGAGGTGCTCAGTTAATGTCATCCCATCAAGCCCCTGCCAGATTGCTACAGCCCTTGCCTATCCCGTCTCGTCCCTGGTCACATCCTGCACTAGACCTCATCATCAATCTTCCCCTTTCCAAGGTTAACACCATCTTCCTCATGGTGGTAGATCGGTTTTCGAAGATGTGTTGCCTAATTGCTCTCCCCAAGCTCCCTAGCTCCTTGGACCTAGCGGAGATTTTAATAACGTGGGTTTTCTGTTATTACGGCATCCCGGAAGACGTGGTGTCAGACCGAGGTCCTCAGTTTACGTCCCAGGTATTCTGGGCTTTCTGCAACAAATTGAACATCACCGTCAGCCTTACCTCAGCCTACCATCCCCAGTCAAATGGAATGGCTGAATGGATGAATCAGGAAGTGTCCAAGGCTTTGCTGTGTAAAGACAAACCCTCCAAATGGGCTACTCACCTAGTCTGGGCCGAATATGCAATGAATGCCCGTGTGAACCCAATCACTAAACTCTCTCCCTTTCAGTGTGTCCTGGGGTATCACCCACAGCTTTTCCCATGGGAGACTATGGTCAGTGATGTTCCACAGGTAGAAAGCTGGTTTCAAGGCTCCAAGGAGCTCCCCTCCTGTCGTAAGTTGTTGGCTTGCTTCATTGGCCCTTTCAAAATTATGCGGCAATTGGAGCCAAACACTTTCCGCCTTCAGCTTCAAGCATGTACCTCATCTGCCCAACCTTCCATGTGTCACTCCTGAAACCGGTGCGGTACAGCCTAGTGCACCCCCCAGATAATGTGGCGGTTCCACCTCCTCGCACCCTACAGGATGGCTCCAGGGTATATCAAGTTCGGGCCCTCCTGGACTCCCGCCGTTGAGTGGGACTTCTTCAATACCTGGTGGATTGGAAGGGGTTCGGTCCGGAGGAGCACTCCTGGGTGCCCGCGAAAGACATCCTGGATCCTGGCATGATCGCGGATTTCCATCGCGTCTACCCATCCAGACCCACTCCCAGGCTACAGGGCCACCCGCAGGGACCTACCTGGCCTCCAGGAGGCGGCCGTCGGGGGGGGGAGTTCTGTCACGCCCACAAGGGCAGGACGGGACAGCTGCAGGCAATTCCTCAGTGTTAGCTCCGCTGCTTAACTCGGAAAAGTCCTCGCAAACCTTGCAAAATATTGTTGCCATGATCAGGAGCCTTACTAAGCATTATTTTATCTTTTGTCTTCCCTGCTTGCCCTGCCCTGCCTGTTCCTGCCCGCCCTACCTGCCTGCCCTGTCCTACGCTCCTGACCCATCGCCTTCATTCCTCCTTCCCTTTCATTGTTTCGTGCCATGCCTGTTCGTAGGACTGACTTACGGCTTACAATCTCCTGCTTCCGTCACGACTCTGACCTAGGATTTTCCCTTTGGCTTTGTCTGCTCCCAGTTGCACAATAAAGCACCTGCTCTCCAGCATTACGGGGTCTGCCTCCTGTCTGCTTGCAAGTCATCACATTCAGCCTTTCTCACTTTGGCTTGCTGCTCTCAGGCCTGGCAGGACACAGCACAGGACATACATGCAGGCGGTTGAAGCAGGCCCAGATGGCACATACACTAACAGCAACACAAAGCTAATTCACCACTTAGCATGCCTCTTTACTTTCATCGCAGCACTCATTATTCTAATTTCCCTGGTCTACCTGGGCTGGCAGGTAATATTTTTTAATTGGCCTCCTTCAGGGGATGCTTCCTTACCACAAATAAGCTACTGGCTGCTTTATTGTGGTTTGTTACATATGACCTTTTCTTTGCAATGATTCCATCGTTTTTAATTGTAAATACACCTCCAGTCAGGCATGTACAGTATTTTTCCAGGGACTGCATGTAGGTCAGATAATCCTTTTCCCTCATTAATTTGTCCTTTGATTAACCTACATTGGTCCTATAATGACATCTTTGACTGAAAAAATGTATTTCATATGAAATGTGGTGGGGCTTATATCTTAACTACGTCCATTGCTTCGAGAGCCAGTAAGTAATGAGCTCAGTTAGAAAGATAATGACTGTAAATATTATGACATCTGCATATGGGAATTAATATATATGGGTAGTAAGACTGAGAAACCCATGAAGAAAATAATCTTTAAAATCTATTTACTGTCAAATGATCACAAATGTTGAGGAAAAATGTTCCCCTCAAAGGGTAAATCTTGACAACCAAGCATGCACAAATGATTTCACTATCACTTTAAAGCATAAATGAGTAGGGAACCACAATGTTTCACCACACAAAATATTTTAAAATAGTTAGTGTGAATGTTTTTAGTGTTACTTAAATCAATCAAAGTGATTATTTCAGCAGTATGATGGCATTTCTATGGTGAAGACAATTATTTAAAATTATATTGACCCTCACTGGACAGGTTGTGCACTAAAATCTCTTTCCTACACATTTGTGTAGTTTATGACCCTGATAAGGCTATTCTCACTACGCTCCGATTAGCAAAATGTAGAGGAAGGATCAGCAGCCTCATGCAAATGATCTAGTGCCACTGCAGCCAACCCTGAGGTAACAGTGCTACACTGTGCACTGCACATCTGCAGGAAATGAAATGTGAAAGTAAGCCTGAAAACCACTGTGGTAATCAAAGTACATGTATCAAATTGTAATATAGATTCTATTTTTTACTATTTCCCCTGCAAAAAAAAAACATTCAGCTACAAGGATACAAAAAACAACTGTGATCTGTTGTTGTGTTTCTGCGTGTTGTATTGTGATTAGTAGAAACGTAAATGGAAAAACATAAGAATTTTGTAAACAATAATTGACTGTATATCTTAATACCTTTCAAGTACAAAAAGAAGTACAAAAGAAATATAATTGTTCTGTTTTAATCTCATTCAGGCATTAATCATTGTTTGGTCCATGAACTATATCTTAACGTCCTTTGAAAAAAATGGAAATTTATTCCATGTAAAAATCAGCTCACATGTAAGACTGTAGATTCATGACAAAAACTGTTTCTTTTTCTCCCCATGCAGAGCACATCATAAGCTTGGATGAATTCAGGACAAAACATATACTGTAAGATCTGGACTTTAACTCATGCATCTTTTCCAGTACAGGGTCACAGGGGCCTTGAGCTTATGCCTGACAACACAAGACAGAAGGGCAGAGTGACATTTAGGGAGGGATGTCAATCCGTGGCAGGGCAAAGACACACACACAAGAGTGCACACACATAAGGACACTTGCACATGCACACACATGTGCATGCACACGCAGACACAAAGAACAGGGGCAGGTTCTGGGCCCCCAACTGTGACATATTGAAAGATCCATATGTAAAAAACAATAGAATATTCGGCATGGATTAATATCACGATTCTGTTGTTTTACTTTAAATCAACCCTGCTGTCACTGCATAGACTTAGGAATGCAACTGTATTATGGAATGTAAGATGTGGAAGCAAATGAGAAAGATGCAATGGTAAAGATTAAAGTTTGTGTCTGAAACTGACTTCATTAGCAAGAAATCCACATATTGGTTCACTGGCCTAATCTTCTGGGGCCTTTTCAAAGGTGCTTATTCGTGTGTTGTGTGCGAGTACAGTAAGTAAATGAGATGAAGAATAAACTGATTATTGTATGGCCGTTAAACATATTTAATGATGGATATATTGTTTTCTAAATGTTGCCTCCTGGACTAGTATAGAGAAATGTTTAATTGAACTTAAAAGTCCCAGTGGTTTTGCCCCAAATTGGTTTTGACATGTCTCCTAACCACTGCTGAAAAAGATTAACACAGATAAAAGAATAAGAATCGTTTTATGTGGTCCCTGAGGAGAAAATGTCATTTCTCTATCTTCTTTTTATTTTCCTAGAATTGTCAACATCGAGTACAAATAAATATATGTTGTGAATTTCTAATTCCTATGTTTGTACTTAATGGAGTTGATGGTGTTCAGATACAGGCCTATGATGCACCGATTGTGTCCTATTGCCTTGCAGAAATAGAGATGTGTGTATTGTATATACAAGACTCACCTATGATAATGAGAATAGATGTCCATTTAGCATTGTGACTGTAGTAGGGGGAAGAGAATACACCAGGATGAATGATTATGTTTTTCACTGTCATGCAGAAAGTTACCTTGATTGCATGAACTTGTTTGGACACTGTGAAGTGTAACTGTTCTTCCTCTAATTATATGATCTATTTTAACTATTTCAGAAATGGAATTCTAGACTCAGACCCTAGGTAACACTTTACTTAAAACTCTCATTTCCAATGCACTATATATACCTTCAAAATAACTTATAATAGTCAGTATAGGAATTACTAAAGCATTGCAGCATCTTCTATTGACAGTCACAAGGCATTACTGTTTTGATTGTAATACTTCATAAGCTCCAATGAAGTCGTCGTCTATAATGCTCTATAGATACCTTCATAATGTATTATAATGAACGGTATTAGAATTAATAGACCATTATAGCATCTTCTATTTACAATCATAAGGCATTATTGTGTTCATTATAATACTTCATAAGCTCCAATGAAGTTCTCATCTAAAATGCACTACAGATGCCTTCTTAATGCATTATAATGGTTGGTATAAAAATTAAGGATGCTTTGTACTGCATTGTGAAGATATCTACAGCACATTATATTGGAGAGCTTCATAAAGCATTTACGATTCATATTTATTTATTTTTGTTTATTATTAGAATGATTTATGGGTTTTATCATGGTTTGGAGGACAGTATATGTATATGTTTGAAAGTATAATGTATAAGGTATGTTGTTTAAATTGTAAGGTGTGATTCTGCTCAACGCAATGTATGTTATGGAATGCATTATAATGTGTTATGAATGTGTTCATAGATTCTTATAGACGTGGTATTCATAGAAACTGTTACTCGAAAAATGTTGTAAGATAAAATATGTATTATTTTTGAAAAGCAATGTTTTGGATAAACAGTATGATTTGACCATTTGTGCTGGAGAATAACAGATTTCTCAACCAAACAGAGTATATGTGTCTTTGATAAGCTCAGAATAGTCAAATGAGATTTGAAACACTACTCATGTGTGCAGCATTCTCCACTGAAGAAAAATGTAATGTTTACATGTAATGTTTCTACCCAAAGAAAGGAAATTTTACACTCAAACTCTCTGTATGGTTCCCAGCATGGCTACACTTGGATTTAGCTGCCTCAGACCTGCACTGCAGCCACAGCCAATCAGATAATACTCTGAGTCACCAGAAAACTAAAGAAACTTGCTGCACATTTCTTAATCAGCCTGAGATATAAAGGAAGTTAACGTAAACCAGGTCCTACGTGAAGTATTTAGCACAGGCGTCTCTAGGCTTTCACCCAAGGGGTGCAAGGTTAGAGAGCCCAACCATGGATTACACATGAGTAAAACTATACACAAGGCACATCTTCAAATATAACTTTACAAAATAATTAGATTTTATTGAATTTAATTTAAATAGGCTCCAGACCCCCGTGACCTTATGTAGGACAAGTGAGTATAGAATATGTATGAATGGATCAATGTTCAAATAGCATTTTCATTTGACCAATAGGGGGTGAAATTGTCTCCCTCGCGCACCTAGAAAGAAATGGTTCAGGCAAACCAGAAGACAATCAAAGAATGAAAACCCGAGACCAGGGGGGAAAAAATGTTCTCCAGAGATTCAGGTCCAAATGGTTGCCCATTATGCCTGGGTATGTTCTGCTTGTTGTGAGAGTAATATTAGGAATGGGGGTGGACTGCCAGATTAAAATAGTCTGCTGTCTAGGCTGAGGCTGGATACAAAGACCAGCAGATAATATTCAAGCAGATGTTTCTGGCGCAGAACGGAGAATGAGTCTTTTTATAACGTATATAAAATATACAGGAAGCAACATAGCTCCATTAGGAAATGGGACTGACTCAGGCTGAACTGTAATAGTGAGGAATTAAAAACTTTTGAGTTACGTGGATTGGTGACTAAAAACTGCCATTGTGTGTGTGTGTGTGTGTGTGTGTGTGTGCATGTCTTTATGTACAGTATGTGCGCGCTTGTGTGTGTGTCTGCGTGTGTGTGTATGTGTGTGCATGCATGTGCATGTCTGTGTGCGTGGTCCAGGTATACCTTACCTTGTGGGGACCAAATATCCCCACAAGGTGATGAATACCTGTTTTTTTACCTTATTGGAACCAGTGTCCTGGTCGCCATATAGGAAAACTCTATTTTATAAAAACCCATGACTGCAATGAAAAAACTAAAAATGCAAAAACTTGTATTTTGTTTGGTTACTTATTGTTATGGTTAGGGCTGGGTAGGGGTTAAGGTTGTCATAGTTAGCGTTAGCATTCTTCCCATAGAAATGAATGAGTGGTCCCCAAAAAGATATGATTACACAACAGTGTGTGTGAATCTGTAATGTTCTCCTAATATCCTAATATTACACAGATTTCCTCTGGGTACTGCAGACCAAACATATGCACTTAGGAGAGGGTTCTCCAGTTCTGGTTCTGGAGGGCCTGTCTGCAAAACAGTTTGTAGATTTCCCTGCTGAAACACACCTGCTAAACCTGGCAGTTGGCTGGTGAGCTGAATGAAGCGTGTTTGAGCAGGAAAATCTGCAAACTGTGTTGCAGACTGGCCCACCAAGACCGGAATGGGGAACCCTGAGGTGGACTGGTGTCTCTCATAATGTGTAATCATGTACCTGACATTGTGTGTGCACCTTACAATGGATTAGCATTCAGATTTGTGCCCTGTGCTTACCGGGATAGTCTGGAGTCCCCTTTATGAACCTATACTAGATAAGCAGTTGGAAAATGGATAGGACATATTAAGAGATAAGAGGTAAATATTATTTTATTTTTGCTCTAGCTGGTCTTTTTAGGGTCAGATAACATTTAAAGGCATTGGATAAAAACAGTGCTTGTGGCTGAAAATAAGAAAATCAGGAGATGTCCTAGATTTTCCCTAGCATTCACTTGGACAGGCAGTCCTGTTGATCTTAAGAAGCTGAGCACAGG
This sequence comes from Hyperopisus bebe, assembly GCA_026777045.1. NCBI lineage: Eukaryota > Metazoa > Chordata > Actinopteri > Osteoglossiformes > Mormyridae > Hyperopisus > Hyperopisus bebe. Next base: position 13,363,702 of record JAODJW010000117.1, read on the forward strand.
CAGTTCACCCATGGTTCATTAGATGTTGCATCACCAATGTGGCCTCAAGGTCTGCACTGTTCTTCTTGCTCAATGAAAATAAAAAAAATGACCTTTCCGTATATTCAAAAGTGTCATTTTGCATTTCAAGCTAACCAGGGGTCCTGCATCATTGAAGATGTTTGGAACAAATTAAAGATGATGTAGGAGGACAACATTTCCTTATAGTTGCATTCTAAATTTTTTGGCTATGTATTTGTCACATTCCAGCAATGGAGGAGACAGGAGCAGGTGAGAGGGTAAACCAATAGGAGGGTTATTAAGGAATGGGAACTGGGTAAACAAAGGCTGACCACATGGGCTCAAACACAAGACAAAACTGGCAAGTACTGAAACCACTGTCGCACACACTGGGGCGATATCAATGACTGGGGAGCACAGCAGTGGCAGGCATTCATACATCACTGATGGGGAGCAAATGAGAAGCACCTGGTGTGAATCACACAAAGGCTGGAACGAGAGGTAAGACAAATTAGTAACAGGTGTGGCTTGTGAGAGCCACATTGGGGAAAGAAGAAGGGGGCAGGAGTGCAGGGTGTGACAGTGTTGTATTCATGGAACATGTGCATTCTTCATGCATTCACCACATAATTGCAGGTGTTGTAGCACACATAAACTGCATGCATTAAAAATTTATATATTTCCTCGAACTGCCACATTTGGGGGTTCAAATCTGCCTGATCTCGGTCTGTTTAGAGTTTGCATGCTACCACGCAGCTTCCTTCTGAGAACTCCAGTTTCTTCCTGTAGTCAAAAGACATGCAGTTTTGCTAGTAGAACACACAAGAAGAGGAAGATCCGTTGTCTGCATATAAACAGTATAGATAGAGGTGGAAAGTTCAAGTCCAAAAAGTACAAATTCAGATTAATATTTTGTTTCAACCAACGACTTGACTACTCTTTGACTTTGACTCTTTATATTTAATTGGTTGGTTGAAACAAAATCTTAGTCCGGATTTGTACTTTCTGGACCTGAATTTTCCACCTCTGCAGAGGGAGTACTCATATACTGAATGTCCACTTGATGTAAATTTGTTGAGGGATGAAATGTTTTAAACTTTTCTTGTGGACATGGTACTTGCAGTTGTATTAGCCTTCCTGTTGGCTTTAACAAGTCCCTCTGCCCACTCTCATTAACAAGGTATTTACAGCCACAGATTTTTTTTCTGTTTATTGCACCATCCTCTGCAAACTTTAGATACTGTGCTGTGTGAAAATCCTAGAATGGCGACTGTTTCTAAGATACTGGAACATCTAGCATTAATAATCATATTCTAATGCTTACATGAATAACGGCTGAATTTCTTGACGTCATCTGCTTGCTTCACTGTTTGTAGGGGTGAACTATTGGTGCAAGCCAGCAGGTGAACCAAATAAAGCAGCTACTGAACACATGTATTGAACAGTTAATTAAATATGGAGACCAGCAGCAGGCTTGCTGTCATGGAGAAATATGCAGTTATGGGTGATGCAGTCCCATAACAATATGCAGTTATGGGAGATAGATTATTATTCTTGTTGTTATCCTTATTTACCAATTTTGATTTTCCCAAAGTGAAGATATTTTATTGGTGGTTTCCCCATTTCAAATTCTGAATGCCTTTAATACAAGGTATTGAAATTAATAATTTAAGTGTATCTTCTGGTGTTGTAAACACTAGCTGTGCCCATCAAAAGTGAATTGCATGTCTCTTTCACAGTAAGGCCCAGTTCAATGCAGTAGAAATGATTTGATAAACACTACAGAATTCTCATATCAGGATTAAACATTAATTTACGGTATTGATCCAATAATGGCCTATTTGTAGAGCTCTGACGGTATGACGAGGCATCTTATTGAGTTATTTGTAGGTTGCAAAGGACAAAAAAATGTATTTAGGTTTTTGCACCATGGAGGATGGATATGACTCACAATATCTGCACCAGATCCGAGCGACATTTTATTTTTATATTTTTCAAACTTACAGTGGTTGTGTGAGAGGTGTGCATATCTGTAAGAAGCAGTAGAGTGCATAAATACAGGAAACATATACAATCTATTAATATGATTTAAAAAAATCCACTGCTAAAATAGGATATTGAAAAAGATGTAAATACTACTTATACTAATTAGAGAGAACACATTGTTGTTTCCTATATTAATTTCAACATATTTGAAGGAGTTGCTTTTGACCAAAGTGATGAACAAATGAGGCAAATAGCACATTACAGACATACATTCTATCAAAAAGCCAAACAGGCATAAGTGCAGCTAGGCTGAACTTCCAAATGCACTGGGGCAGAAGCTACACAACAACCTCTAGCAAAGCAAATATATATCTGTATGAATGGAAAAAACCACATCGGTGCTCCTCAATACAGTATTAGTGCTGCTCACAGCTCTCCTGGGTTTCCCAGTGAAACATGCTTATCATTAACACTGTGTGCATGACTGTGTTTAATGTTCACTATTTATATTGCAGTTAGACTGTCAGGGTAACACTTTACCTAAAATATCATCTATAATGTATTACACATGTCTTCACAATGCATTATAATAATAACTTAAAGAATTAATAAAGGATTACAGCATCTTCTATTGAAAGTCATATGGCATAATAGTGTTGATTGTAAGACTTCATAAGCTCCAATGAAGCTCTCATCTATAATGCACTACAGATACCTTCATAATGCATTACAGTGGTCGGTATAAGAATTAAGGATGTTTTGTAATGCATTATCAAGGTATCTATAATGGACTATAGATGAGAGATTTGTAAGGTATTCATAATAAATATGGCTGTAAGGTGTTATGATGTTTTATAATTATTTATAGCCATGTTTATAATACTTTATGAATGTATTATAATGCTTTATGAATGTGTTCATAGATTCCTGTAGACATAGAAGGCGTAACTACTGTCAAAAATTGAAATCTGCTCAAGCATTGTAAAATTCTGCTTATTTTTGGGGAGAGCAAGACATTTAAGCTTTGATGAGGCAATATCTCTGTATTGCAGCATTGCAATTTTGGAGTGAATTGGTCATTACCAAACAATTTCCTCTTAATGGACAATTTAAAAACCTTTGGTTGGTTGTTCTCAGAGTTAAAAAAAATATATGTCAACTAATCCAGATTTCTCAGCATCTTTTACAAGATATAAGACAAAATAAGACAGAATAGAATGAACAACATGAACAAGTGAGTTCAACTCCCCTTCACTGCTTTATTTAGATTGTATCTTTTAGGTGGCCAAAACATATTTATTAAATTCCTAAGAACCTATGATTCTACATGAAAATCATTTTTATTTATTAAAATATGCCAGTATATTCTACTGCAGAGTTTGTCCATTTGTGGAATTTTAAAAAGTATGTTTAAATAAATGAGAAGTACTTTATGATCAGCTGATATATGATTAAAATCAAAATATTGTGTGGACCAAATGTCCCTGTCATTTTGTTAAACCAGTTATTTTGATGTTGTGATGTTTTGATCTTCAGAATTTAATAGGGATTAATAGGGATTAAGTTTGTCATTGGTGGGATTCCGGTTATGCCTGTAGCATAAATGAATGGATGACCCCCACAAAGATATGATTACAAAAATACAAATACAAAGTGTGTATGTGAGTGTGTGTGTGTTTTCCTCTCTGCCCCATGCCTGACAGACTTCATTTTGGCATGAACTGAGCTTCAGCTGTAATTCGAGAAGCTGACCCTAGCCAACAGTCTAGATGCTTAGCTTCCTAGGCTAAAAAAGGCTGAACAAAAAACTATGGTTTGTTACTACTGTTTACTACTCAAATATAACAACTCATAGTATACATTGTAATTTAGTGGATTCAGGCTTTGAATTAGCATGCACAGTGGGAGTTGGGCACAGACGGTGTTACCTGCCTATTCATTTCTGAAACTGCCACAGTGATTTTTTTTTCCTCAGCAGGTGCAGCTACTTGTTAAAAAAATCATCTAATGCATGTCTGACATTCTCAGCACTAACACGGCAGGGCTTTGAGATCACTAAGGATGGATCATCTAAAAATATGAAACTCATGAGGCATTTAGCTAGTACATTACTCAAAACAGGATTAACCGCCCAAAGAGCTAAGATGTACACCAGGAATACCTATTTAAAAGCTCACATCTTCTCTTGCACCTTTGATTCGTTTAATCCCCTTAAGCACTGCACTTTTCACTTGTAAATATTTCTGTAATTTATTTTATTTCAGTTTAATGCAAATTGTGCTACTTTCAAATGTCCTGCAAGATTCTTATATCTGTTCTAGAACAAACCATTCTTATATCTATTCCATTTGTCATGTGGTCATGATTTTTTTATATATAGGCAGTTCCTTGCTTAAGAACGTCCAACTCAGGGGCAGCTCGTTTACTTCCGTAAAGTCTATTATACTAAATCTTTGGGTTAAATACAATGGTTTGTAATAAAGAACATACAAAGTATGTTGAGACTCTAGTGAAAACATTGCACAGCTTCAGTGGTTCGTCCGCTTATTATAGTTACTATTATTACCACTGTCTTCTTATAATGTACTGTATTATTATTATTATGCCTACAATTTCGACTTACAGTAACTATATACGTAGGGAGCAGATCTTGTTTGTATCCTGGGTACTGCCTATATCTGCATAGAACTACAGAATTATTTTATGAAACTTCAGAAAAATAGTGAAAATTGTCAAGAAGGGCTCTAAAACATATTTAGGCAGATGATACACTGGGCAATCAACTAGTTAAAAAATAAATGGTCCATCGCTAATTATTTTCTTTAGCATTAGCATTTAGCTTTTAAAAAATGAAGCCTATAGTTGAATATTTTTTCCCCCGAAAGTAATTTGCTACAGCTGATGGCATTGGTTGGGCTGACATTATGTGCCCAGTGGTGATGCATTTGTAAGATTTCACAGTTTCAACTTAACCTTCAACCTCTTCCTCACTAATGGACATACATGAAAATGGGGGAATTAATTGAAGGATTAACTTTTTGATTTTCATGTTTCACAATTGAAAGATCTAAGCATGCATTGGGTGATGGCTACATTTTCAGCATTGATGAGGTTTTAAGTCTGTGTGTGTTTAGTTTATGTGTTTGTACTTTGCTAAAGCTGTAAAGTTGGGGAGCAAAATATTTTTTTTTCTTTTCACCACATTTTATGGTTTATCTCTCTTTTTGCAGAACAAATAGCCACTACAGAAAATGCACAGCATGTGGCTGACTAACGACAAAATTATGCTTTCAGTCAGTGGCTGTCAGCATCAGAGAAAATAGCCACAGCAAGTTGCTCAAGACATTTTCAGGCTTTAGTGATTCTCTGGATGTGGATGACAACAGTATCAAAGCAGCTGATGTGCTTATTTGGTTTGTGGAAGAGACATGGCTCAGTGTTGGCAATGGACATGGAATTTTATGAGAAGAGTCTGGAAAACTGGCCATCAAAATACAAAGGAGTAAAAATCTGAAACTACAAGTGACTGGTGCAAAATCCTCAGACAGGAGCAGAGGAAGCAGCATCACTGATCACTCAGACACCAAAGCTGACCACCTCTTTCAAATCAAGCTGAATATTTAACAAATTGTGGATTCTGAGTCCCATAAATCAAAATGTTTATGAAATATTCTTCTGAAATATTTCACAAGGGCATTTCACATCCAGCCATCCATCTTCTGTAACTGCTTATTCTATTCAGGGACATTTCCTGAAGGCTATGGGCACAAGGCAGGGAAAAACCCAGGATGGGGCGCCAACCCATCGCAGGGCGCATTCACACATACCATTCGCTCAAACCTTTGGGCAATTCAGTAACTCCATTTACTCTCAGCATGTTTTTGGACTGTGGGGGGAAACCGGAGTACCCAGAGGAAACCCCACGACAACATGGGGAAAACATGCAAACTCCACACACGGAACCCAAGGCCTAGAGGTATAAGTGCTAACTGCTGCACCACTATGCCCCACCCTGGGCTTTGACGTAATAATGTTTAAAAGTATAAACTCTGAAGTCATTGTATTCAGCTGAGATTTTCCAATATATGAAATTGAATTAATAGTCCAGAAAGTATAATACTTAACCTGTTGAGGCTACTACCATTCTACCTACATCACATTGCTTAAATTTTACTGATTATTAATCCTGAACATCAAACTTTACAGAAAATGAAACCAGTCATAAAAAAACTAAACAAAAATGCACCCCCCCCCAAATCAAGTATCTTTCCTCTTCAGATTCTGGGAAGATCCTCTGGGAGTGTCTTCTAGTGTCTGTTCCTGTTTACGTTACTGTGATTTGACATTACATAAGCACTACTTTCTATTCCACAAAGCACTGATTAAATGTGCCAGATATATACTGACTCAAAACTAGTACAGGAGCTACCATGAAATTTATACATAGTGAAATTTGAAACTGGTTCTTCACAAAAGCATTTGATTTGAGTCTGTGAATGGATTTATGAAAACATTGGAAATGGAAAAATATAACCATCCAAGGGAGGGCTGATAAAATATTATTAAATGTATTATTACCTTTAAAAACATACTGAAAACTAGAAATTTCTGACACATTCCTTCAGTATAGTGACATAATCTTATCAAGACTTTGCATTTTTTTTAGAATGTTTATTCTGCTGCAGGAACACTAATGTGTACATAATGCATGGATATTTGTTTGGATAATTTGGTCTGATATCAAAAACCTGAACTGGTAATCTTTCATTGGGCATTTGAACAAACAAACTTTTGGATATTTCTTTACTGCATGTTAATATTAATATCAGTTAAATTAGCCTCACACCTTCAGTGTGGGGGCTTGCATGCGTCCCTCACGTTTCTTCCTGCAGTGACTCAGTGCCTCTGATTTGTCCCAAGGTATGTGTGCAGGTGTCTCTTCTGTGACAGACTGGCATTCTGTCCAGGGTGCCCCTGCCTTTTGTTTACTGCATGGACGATTCACAAGGAATTGATTAAAAATCCCAAGACATGCGGCTGAACACACCAGCAGCTAGTCATAATATAAACAGAAAAATTTCCCTTTGAACTGACACTCCACTCCCTCTGTTACCTTATCTTTTGAAACACATAGTGCTAATTAGCACAGGATGGAAACACAAGTGAAACCCACTGAGTGCAAAGCTAATTACTGTTTTCCTCATCAAAGCCCTTAGTGCAGTATAAGAACAGCCCTGAATAAGTCTCACTTAAACTTAGATGTTTCCACCATTAGAAGCTATAATTCATGAAAAGAGAATGGTTAGTAATACTCAGTTTGAGAACTACAAATCCAACTGGGAAGCCTGAGTGGACATGCATGATGATGGGGACATTAATGGGAAGACTGGACTTTTGATTCCTGCTTGACAAGTAAAAGATCCTAGCTGAGTATATTACAAAAAGATCATATTCTTTCTCCTTTCCAGACTTGCACATTTCAAGCGAAGAAGACATCTTATTTTTGCATGTATTAATTTTAACATTTACATATGCTTATTAAAACAGGACATTCTCATAGCCTTGTAGGCATAATAGGGACACACTTTATCTGCAAAACCAACTGAGGGGGTCCCCTGCAAACCCCCCAACCCCCTGGATTAGAAAAATCTTGACACCCATGCTTTCTAGATTTCTAGTTACGCTGTTAGGTTAAAAATCTGCACTGTTTCCTGTAGTGAAGTTCATCCTAATTTCTTTATTGGCCAGAGAAAACACAAACATAAAAAATTAAAAGCAATGAAATTGAACTTAAAATTATTGGATGATGATGGATAATGATGATTTGATGCAATTCTGATTTAATACTTTTGGCTGACTAAATGTACTAGTGTAAACTTTCTCAGTTAGTGTACTAGTGTAAGATTCCTCAGTTAAAATAGTGTGATTAAATTGTAAATGCAACTTTGGATGTAACAAATTAATCTGCAAGGCAGGCTTCCAACATCTAATAGACTACTGCCTCACAGAGGATTTGTATAATGACGCCATCACATTGCTTTAGTAGGAACACAAAAGCAGACTATGAGAGTAAAAGGGGAATTTTTAAAAAGCATTCCATTCTGTATAGCTATGTTGAGCGATTGAACTGTTTTGGATCGAGCAGGTATTTCTACTAAATGTCTGGTCTCCATCTATCCATCTTCTCACCTCTCTTATCCAGCACCACATCACAGAGGTCAAATATTTATGCAATGTCTATTATGTCTATTATATATATATCAATTAATTTGATTATAGTGGGTTAAAGAGTATCTTTGTATAATAGCAATATCAAAGCACTTCCTGGACATAACCAGCATGGATTTGGGAGGAAAATTAGTAGAATAAAAGTGGAGTGGGTTTGTTCACTTATAAATTTCTTACAAAAATTTAAGTGAAACTTCATATATTTTGACCCTGCATTACAATGAATACAGTAATTGGTCTAGATCTCATTTTGTTTATTTATAGTACAGTAGTGAAACAGATACATTTTATTGCTTGTATTTTGCTTATTTAGTTGCTTGCATAATTTAAAATTCTGAGTCTCATGCAAATTGCTTGCATAATGAAATATTATATACCTTCTTGCTGATCAGTATCATCCATTAAAGATTGTTCATCTTTTCCTGCCACTTGCGTACCTCCTCTAGATCTTGATGGGGGCCCATTGACTGACCTACAAGAATTACTTGTTTGTTACAAACATCTCCCAGTACTCAATTTTTAAAAACATATGGTGGTGCAAACAGTCAAATCTGAACTTCACTTCCCTGTATACAAAGCAGTGCTGGTTTACGTTTGACCACAAAGTGATAAGCATCCACTTGAAACTGTACAATTGACAGATGGAAAAAATACTGTACAGCCCAAACTGAAAAAGCTCATGATGAATCATGAGAAACTGAAAGTGCCACTGAAATACTTTGATAATGACATTTAAGCTGTAATTATTGGCTAATTAAATTCACAGCCCATGATACAGTTTAGAATACAAATGGGATTTGTACCTATCTGAGTCTGATCTCATTTAGTTTAAAAATACTCTGTGATGCCAAGTGTTACATTAGAAAGCTATGTAATATCTGATCTCAAATATCAAAACTTTATATACAGTATAGCTCCTAATGAAGTAAAATGACATATTTTTAATGAGGCAAACACACAATAGCAGCACAGCTTTCAGATCCATATGTATCTGGTATATTACAGAGCTTTAATAATTTCTTTGCCCTGAGTTTAATAAATCCATTTTCATATTTTAGAACTGTAAGAACTAACTTTCTGTAAATTAGTTATTGGATATATTGCAATGAAATGCAACAGTAAAAATAGCATAATTTGAGTTCATACTTGTTTCAAAAAGACCAAATAGAAATGGTTTTGTGGAAGACTGTTTTTAAAGTAGCTTATAAAATAAAACATACCCTGTTGTGTTTTGTGTGTCAGTTCTGTTTTTAAGTACTACAGTACAAGTCAAGTCAAGTCAAGTTTGACACTGTAACTTGGCTTAAATATGCTATAGCATCAGAGGCATCTCCATGTCCCGGCAAGCTTGCAAGCCATGTACTGTATATAGCTCAGTGTAGGTCTTGTTACTCTTGTATATAGCCCCTGTTTGTATTTGATAGCGTAAATACTTGTGCTCCTAAGTATCGCATGCACCATTACCTGTGTTGTATGTGTAATCCTGATGTGCTCTACCGTTGCGTAATGACATACCGTGTGTGAGCATTCCCGTCTAGTGTGTAACCTCCCTGCGTTTGCCTACACTGCTGATCTCCATATTTTTGTCGCTTTAGGTGCGGTCCTTGTGAGGATTGATATAAAGAACAACTTTGTGTGAGTCTCTTCTCCTCTTTTCCGCTGCTGCCACAATGTATTAATCTGCCCAATGCCAGAATGCTTTTAAATATTCTTTTCTGAAAATCTTTAGCTGTACTTATGTAAAAGACTGAAAAAGAGAAAAATCATAGCTGGTTTCATTAACTATTTTGTAGGAATATATGGATGTATGTATGGATGGATAGGATAATAATATCCTGAATACATTGAATATTTAAAAAATGGCATTTATTTAGTAGATCAGTAATATCAACATGAGGCTTTCAGTATGATATTGTATGTTCTATATCAAGGGAGGAGAGAGACTTTTGAAATAAAAGCAATAAACTTGTATTGATTCTAGAACAGGCACAAAGCTGATGATTGCTTGTCATACTATTATTAACAAAGGGACAGGATTGTGATGTAGAATGCCATATGTGGTGCCGAAAGATTAGTGTTTATCGTAAAATCAATACATGTTCAATTGTTGTCTTCATTTTTTATTTTCCAGTTTTTCCTTTAAAAACATCACCTTCACCTGTGATCACCCAATGCATTAAAAACATATACACAACTTCAGTGAGAACTGAAATCAGACATTGTCATTTGTATGGAATGACTGAATTATTATCTACCACTGCCAAAGCGGTTTGATTAAAACATATGAAAGAGTTCCTAGTAATTTCTCTTCCATGTCAATGATTCCTTGTTGCGAAAAAACTATAGTGAATTTGTTACTTCATGCTCTGGATGTTTTCATTAACTGATTTTACAGAATTTTATTTGAATTTATTTCTTAATATTTTTGCGAGGTTCGATGATATTTTAGTCAACTAGCTCAAATGTTATTCCATAAGAAATTTATCATATTGTAGGAAAGAATGGCACCAGCAGTGTTATTGTTATTGAGAGCATTTCACTGAATATTATGCACTTATGTCACTGCAGGTCTCTCTATTTCTTTGATTGGCACTCAGAAACCTATATCTGCTTTCTTTCAGTGAACACAATTTCAATGTAATCAGAAAATGTCCTGGCAAATCAGTTATTTTGTGTTTCTATGTATCATTTATTTAGTGTGGGTGGCATGGTGGCTAAGTAGACAGTACAGATGGATTGAGGGTTTAAATCTGTGTATGTGAACTTGCATGTGGTACACAGGTTTCCTCAGGATACTCTGGTTTCTTCTCAAAGTCCAAGAACATGAAGTTAGACTAACTGGCATCTCTAAATTGATTCTAGAATGAATTTGTTTAATTACAGCTTTCTTTTTCTCTGGTTTTGAATTGTTAGAGGGAACAAATTGGTGCGTTGTGTAACTTTGTGCTTTAGAGATCTGTACCTGCATATGCAACAGGGGCATTAGGGTGGGGCATGGGTAGATTGGTGACCCTGTATGACTCAGGGGGCCCTGCAATTTACAGGGGCCATTTTTTCATGGGTCTTCCCTGCATGGTCTGGAAGGTCATGTTTTTGAATCCCAGAGGAGAAATCATATCACTTTTGAATCCTTGAGCAACGCCTTTAACTCCAACTGTGCCAGGAGTGCTGTATGCTAGTCTTGCTTTACTCACTTGCATGTCACATTCATTTAGCATCTGCTAAATATCAATATGAAATATTGATATAAATATGACTTGACTTATGAATAAGTAAGAAAAAATGATGAGAAGTGCTGTGGACAGTGTTTTATGGCCATAAATGAAACATCTATCAAAATGAAACACGACTGACCACAAGTGCAGCATTTTATCAGTAATGCATGATGCAGGTAATATAATCACTTATGTGCATTTCTGCTTTCAAAATGGACTCAGTGGTTTTTATTGATGATTTATTGTTGCATGAAACAGAATGAATTTGAAAATATAGAAACGGATCTTACATAATATATGTGATCTACAACTTAAAGAGTATTCAATTTGAGGTTTTTCTCCCATTACGACTCAGGTGCACTATATTAAATTATACTATTTATAGTATGACCTCACAGTGATTCTGCACAGCTAAAATAGCAACTGCTATGTTGGGGCAGGTACTATAACAATAGCATATTTATTTGGCAGTTTTACCCAACACATCTTGCTGTAGTGGGAAGTGTTAACAATTGCAGGTGCCCTCCCTGGGATTTGAACCCATGACTTCAGTATTGTAAGTACAGTGCTTTACTTTTGAGCTACAGGAGGTCAACAAGTAGAGCATTGGTCTCATAGAGCTTCTGTGCATCTAATTTCAAAAAAGCATATATAGTGCACAGGCAATCAGGCTGAAACACAATGCAACGCAGACTAATGATGAAAAGCAGGATTAAAAGCACATAAACTCCCTCAAGAAAACCTTTGAGAAAAAAATGTACAACAACATTGTAAGAGACATATTAGCTGATGCTAAAGATTAGAGGTGAATTTCTCAGGGTTTAAAGTGTTTCTCATAATACATACATAAGGATAGCTGAAGCACTTCAATGGCAGCCTTTAACTCGAAATGACCTCATCATCTTATTTCTGGATCATTATTTATCTGTCAACAAACCCCTTTCAGAAGCTATCTTAAAAATAAAACAATTCATATAACAATGCGAATGTGACCATTCATTCATCCGCCATGGAGTTTGCATATATGTTATTATACAGTACAGGTAAGGTGACAAGACAGTATTATTGGCTTTTATTTAAACATTTTAAAGCACCTTAAAAACTGTAGGTTGTTTTTGCAGACACAGAATTAAAAAAAAAATAAAAACACACATGGATAATTAAGTCCTCGTTTCTAGCCGCTGTGCTCGTTCAGCAGCGAGCTTCTGTTTTCTCCATTTTCTGACATCATTAAACCCCTTTCAGCACAGTGCCGATG
>JAODJW010000117.1:13426291-13436339 GCA_026777045.1 Hyperopisus bebe
TGTGATTGGTTGATTAGATAATTGCATTAATGAGAGATTGAACAGGTGTTCCTAATAATCCTTTAGGTGAGTGTATAAGCATTCTACAGTATGTGGACTTTGTGTGAACTCAAAGGACAAATGGGCAAGGGGAGAGGGGGAAAGGCAAGTACTATGTACTTCATTACATACTACTATATACTATGTACTAGTACTATGTACTGTATGTACTTCATACATAGTACTAATGAATTTGGCAATGGCTATTTCCATCAAATACTAGAATCTTTGGTTGCATCTATTTAGAATTATACTTTTGCAGTCTTAACAAGATAACTGTGGTTCTTAAACGATGTGAGATATATTATCCAGGGGGTGGGGCTAGAGAGTATGTTAAGTGGGGTGCTAAATTAAATATTGTGTTGATGAGGGATTGCTGTGTGAATGAGAGTAACTCATGCAGCATGGAGTGAGTCTAACATGCGCATCAGAAATATAGCTAACTCCCATTCCAGACCTGGGTGTTTATTGATTAATGGTTAGGATATTTCTTGCAAGTAAACTATTTCTCATAATAAAATATCCCATTTTGTTTTTCTTCCCTGAGTGGGCTGATTTAATGAATGTGGTGGCAGTGGGCAAGCTACCTAGGTATCAAGTAGCCTGTGTTGCTCAAGAACATTACAGTATTGAGTGATTAGCATCTGCAGCCAGACCACTCTCACACTTACTGTGTGTATACTGTACTGGGTATGAATTTCTTTGACTCTTTGTATTGTTTTGTACAAGTGCGATATAGTTGTGTTATATAACTAAGTGGTAACTCTGTGCTTTGGTTTGAATTGTAACTGATGTGTATTGTTCTTACCCAGCAATTATCTTGTGCTTATTAATTGTATATCTTGACTGTCTGTCTTGGTACTTGGATTATTGCAATTCCTGGCCAGGATTACTACACACTATAGCATAAGTATTGTGGATTACAATCTAATGACTTAAAAATATCCAGTCACTGAATTAGACTGACCTAACAAACCAAACTTGAGTTGAACCAGTGTGACATGCTGAATTTGTGCAAGTCCAACAGCTGACTTGAATCAAATGACATTGTGAATCCTCTGAGCTGGCTTGGCCAAACAAGTTGAAATTGTGGTAGTTTATAGCTGCCCTGCAATCCCTGAATCAGAATCAAACTAGTTTCCCATAAGCAGCTGAGAGCAAATCCTTTTCAATATCACAGTCTGTAAGCTGGGTGGGTACAATTTTTTTCTTTTCCATTGTAGATTATTTGAATTTAAGTGGATACCATTTGGACTGTGCAATGCCCCTGTTTTTTTTTCCCAGCGACTGGTGTTTGGAGACTTGGGGTCTATATCAGGAAGCAAGTCCTCGCTTAGCCAGATAACTTGCTGGATTTAAGGTAATGTGGGCTGAATGTAAGTGAACAAAAAAAGCCCATTTAAACTGGGGCACCTTAATTTCAACAAGTTATCCGGCTAAGCAAGAAATCCAGCTTTGTGACAAAGGCCCCTTAAAGTATCAGGCTGTACTGTTGTACTTTTATGACACTGTCATTTTTTCATCTTGTGTGGAGGGCCACTTGGATCTGATACTTAGAACACAGAAAGATGGTGCTACTTCAGGAAGCATCATATTTACACTATAATTATTAATGACGTGATTTCTACTAACCCATTCAAATAGTGGTGTTACATCCATACTGTATATGAGGGTATGTCTCTCCATCTCTATTTAGATCCCATTTCATAGTGGCTGCCCATTATTTTCTGTGTATGAATTGTTTGTCTCTGTTTTTTGGATAGTGAGGGAGTGAAGGTGGCAATTGTCTTTTGTTTTCTTTTCTTTTGGTTTAGGGAAGTCTTAGCTGGTGTTTACGTAGGTAGTTCACTTGATTTGTTTTTTTTGGCCTTTGCCACTCCTGAGGTTCATCCTGGTGTTTCACATACTATATCAAAATATACTCTAAATATATCTGATCTTAACTATAGCTATACTGTCAGTCATTTCTTTTTCCGTCCCATTCTCCAGTAAAAGTAGCCTAGACTAGTTAAGTACAAGGGTCTGCAGTATAACAGGCCCTAGGTTTCTCCACAACCATGACTTTGCATTGGGACATTGTCATTCCCCATTCCAACTTCCCAGATCTCAGTAGATACTAGGTTTGTTCTTCTTTATATGGCATTCCATCAAGTTTCAAGTTTATAAATGAAAAGAATGCCTTTGAAAGGAATAAACCTCTAATTCATGCACCAGCCAGCTGTCTACATACGTAGGTATTAGACTCAGTTCCAGAGCCGGCTTGTCTATGTTGGGCTTTTTTGGTTGGTCTTCCAAAAACTTCAGGGACCACTTTTACTGATATATATTTCAATTCTGTACAGAAAGTGAAGTGTTTTATTTCTGATAGTTATCCAACGCGAAAGAGTAGTGGTTTATTGACATATACTTTTAAATTATCCAGCTATTTTTCTTTTTACTTACTCTTATTTGCTTTATTGCATGGCAGAACAGTGTATAATTAAGCACAAAGAAAATTCACTGAGGTACAAATATTTTTAAAGAAATCATCAAGCATATGCATGTTAGAAATCTTATAGAGTTCTAAACAGTTACAGAGTTCTAGAGTTCTGTTTTTTTACAAGTTAATCTATTCCGGATAACATTCTTTTTCACATTTTACCATTCCATCAGACATACAGCAAAGCAACAATGGGTATAACACAATGGGGAACATCTGAGGCTGCTGTGGCTTATAATTAATAGCATATGTTAAAATTGGATTACCCTAAAAAGTTCTGAATTTAAGTCAATGAGCTGTAATTCTTTTTCTTATTGAAGGGTCCCAAGTTCACTCAATGGCTATCATCGGCATTCCATATACTTGCTGCGGTATATGATTCCGCCAGATACAGACAGACTTATGCAGATACAGATTACGTCAAATGAAGCCCAGTGAAGACATTCAACAAAATGCGACAAGCTTAATCCTTGTAATCAAGGATTTAAATTGCCATGGCTATAGCTTCTGGAAAATTAATTAGGTGCCTAGTGTTCAAATTTTTCCACCAAAAAGAATCATAGGTCTGTCCCAGCTGTAACAGATTAGACTGCATAAATTGTGAAATAGGACAGAGTATCTCATTTTTGTGCTGAATACAGTGCTATAGGGTTCCAACATTTATTGTCAATAAAAGCTGTAGCAGAGTTACAGTGATTAAAAATGTGCAAAGATTTCCTCAGCAAAATATACTGTCATCATACAGGGTCATTTGGCAGAAACAGCTTCTGTTATACCTAAAACATGATAGCAATAGTACCATTTGCAATACAGTTGTTGTCTTTTTAATAAGATTTTGAACTGCACTTTGAAAAGCATTGCTCTATGGGTTTATATTATTGTTTGATTTTCAGTGCATCCTGTTCAGTGTCAGGTAACGTGAAGGGAATTGCATATCTTATATATAACACTTTAGTGTAATCTATGTTTATTTTGTCTCATTAAATATAATTTTAAAGTACATGAATTTTATATTTTATAAATATTGTTTGGTCCCCACTTACATGCAACCATATTTCCCTAAGGTAGTCATGTTTTTCCACAATGGCCCTTGTAGGAAATCAATGCTAGTCAAAGTCAGTTTCAAGAAAGATTGTGTTTAAACTTTTTGCGTGTCGTTAAGTTCAATACAGAAAGAAAAACATACCACAGTCAAGATGAATCCATTCCTAATCCAAATTACTATCCCTAACGCAGTTTCCCCACTATCATGCTGAGTATGACCAAGGCTTAACAAGGGTGGACTTGTTTTTGACATTACAATCACGTTTTCAGACTAAGGTGATGACATATTAAAAAGGCTGTCACAGGGCTTTCCAAGTCAAAATTCTTGGTTTTCTGGCTTTTTGTCTTTTCTGAAACGCTAACAAATCTCACAGCATAAACTTAAAAAACCATTAAGTAAATACCATAACAATCAGTCTTCAAATGCTCAAACACCAGCTAGATTATGAAGTATTAGATAAATGTTTAAAAATGTTTGGGCTTGTATCATTTAATAACACGAGATTTTTAAATTCACTAATAATCACACAGCATTTAAAGAAAACTAGACCTTTTTGAAAAATCAAAATAGCCCCAATCAAGGTGGCCTCTGGTAATGATATGGAGCAGGGCCATTGTATGTCACATAAAAAGAATCAGAAACAACTTCTTGGTACATTCTGGTACAGTCAGATAGTGGAAAAATCACACAAGTTACTCTTAACAACCTGAAAATAAGAACAACGTATATCAGCATAATCAATCAAGCACTGATAGTCAAATGTTTCATGTAAGCAAAGAAAAAATTAGCGTGATCTTCAGCTTCTATTTTGTATGCTTTGATTCATTTTAAAAATCACATTGTTATAATGTGGATCAGAGTTTTTAAGACATTCATTGCAGAAAAAACAAATTATTTTAGAATGTTCCTTATAGATATGATGCTTTCGAGTGCTGATTTGACATTGTAATTTCAAGAAGAATAGAACGATAAAGCACAAACATTTTTACATATTATCTGAAATAACATGTTCTTAATATCCACAGTGTAAACTTGCATGTATTTAGAATATTTCACATACAAAATATTGTAAGTAAACAAATATAATGCAAAGTATACCTGCAGTACTTCAGACAATTTTACTTCAAAATGTAAGTTTAACAGTTACAGAACACACACCACATGCAATCAGAATCAATTTTGTTTTTTTTTTTTTTCGTCTTTTTTTTGGCCTCGGGCTACAACTTACCACCAAAGACTAATTAAGTACACTTCAGGAGAAGGTGACTTATCCCTCATACTGTACAGGATATGTTTAAGTTGGATTAAACTGCATGTATAATAACCAGATGTGCCTTTAGGATGAATATAATTCAAACACGAAGCTACAAAATGTAAAATAGCTAATTATATGTCACACTGAAAATAATTAAAGTGATGCAGAATGGAAAATGTGCCTTAAAACACTACATGAAGTTTGTCATGTGTTGTTTTATTTATATTCTTTAAATATTCTGTAAATAAATTTAAGACCTTCATCACTCCTTCAAAATTGTGTTAGTAACAGCAATTTAATAATAATCATGATCCAAATTCTCCATTACTGGCCAGTGAAGATTTTTAACATTCTAAGTAAAATGTAATACATTTTGAGGAATCTTAAATCATTATGGAATGTGAAATCATTAATGAAAAATATAAAATGTAAAATTATGGAAAAATGTAGGAACTGCATAACTTAATAAAACCGCTGAACCGAAAATCTCACTATCCATTAAGTCGTGTAGAAGTTTTAAATGTATAAAAATACAAAACAGTAGTGGCAAGGCTTTATGGTTACACAATCACTGCTTGTTAATTGGATACAGTAGATAAATTGTCATCACCTAGCTAAATGTAATTTGAACAAAACTTTATTCACAGCCCTGGGAAAGCTTGCAAGACATACAACTTAATGTGCTTTATGATTGTGTACATAATTACATGAACAGAATGATACTATATTCAATTTTGCAAATTAGGAAATTTAATTTAAAAATTAATGTTTTGAAATTTTGTTGTTCCTTGTTTACCAAAAGAATAGTGATGTATTAACAACTCCATAAGGTCATAGAAAACCGACAGCCTCGCTAAAATATCTCTACTGCAGCATTAGAATTGCCTTTATCATTTAAGTTGATTTTAATGAATTGTGAGTAAATAAACTGCTACAAATATAATGATTATATTTGTTATACTTTTTATTGAAATATTAAATTAACTTTTTTAAAATAGTAAACCTTTTTTATCATGCTTTTTATAATTCTATTTGATTGTTTTGATTATTACGGCCTAGATCCTGTTGTTTGGGGTTGTTTTAATATTTGCATGGCAACTAGTTAACATACACTAGTTAACATACACATAGAAGTAGTGGCTCTCCCCGTTGTGTTAGTAATGAGGAGGGATGATCAGCGTCAGAAGGCTCTCCACAGTGATTTTCTTTTGTTAAAGCTGGCCGAGGGAAAAAGGGATTAAAAAAGACGCAAAGAGAGACAGAAAATCAAACAACTGAAGAAACGTAGTAAAAAGTTGTGCATCAGTTCTTCTATTCTTCACTCATCTCTGTTCCAAGCATCCTTGGATTATCCTGTAAACACAGAACAGAAACCTTTTCTGGGCAGGCTCAAATAGTACATTACTATACAATGGAACTAGAACATCAGAAGAAATTGAAATACGTATATAGGGCGTAGATACTTACTTCTCATACTAGTCCTGCAGCAGAAAACAGAAATACTGCGGTTACATACATCATTTTTTGTCAGTAGACTGATGGTTAATATGAAATAACATCACTGGACTTATTTTTAAGGTTAATGTAATATCATCGCAGCACTGATAATATGACAGACCCAACCTATGTTATCATCTTGATCTTCACTCTCGTCGTCACTAACAACCAGCTTGGCATTGGCCCGGTTTTGATGTTTTTTGTCCTTGTCGTGGTCACTTTCATCAGGTTTTATATTCACCTTCATAGCTTTTGCTGAAAAATAAAATTTCAAATTTCAATTGTTTTGCATGAAAAAATGTACTAAATAAACCCCTGGTTTAAGTTAAGGCTTGCTATCAGTTCCAGGCAGTACATACATTCTAATGCATTATAACACAAGAGCACATGATATAACACAATGATAAAATCGATGGGTGTTTTTTTTTTTTTTTGGATTGTACTTGCACTATCAAATAACAGTGCAATATTTGCTAATAAATGGGCTACCTAAGAAACTGTGTACTTTTTGGAGTATTCATCAATGGAAATGACAGGTGTTTATGGCATTCTGCGACACTGACATGGTGAGATGACATGATATTTCCAAACTGTAACAAACTAGACGAATCGACTTACAATCAGGCTCCTCTTCATCATCATCAGCTGCACTCTCATCTTTGTTCTCCACCTCACTCGTTATCTTCTGTCTGGCACTCCGAAACACTGACTGGAGGACAATTGAGTCCTCATAGACCTGCAAATAAAAAAAAAATCATTACACCTAATTTCAATGCTTAAGACAACTTTGCATTAGGGTCCAATTCCTGTTCCTGCCATTGTTAGGCAATCATTCAGTTTTCTCCAGTTTAGATGGGCTGATGTCTGTCAGTTGTGAGTGTGTATATTTACCATTGCAGATGGGATGTACCAGCAGGAACAAGTTAAAACACATTTTTCTCAGATCACTTACATTGCAAATGCTATATTGCTGTGGCTATTGTACATTATATAAATAGTGATACTGCTTTTCATAAAAAATAAATATTAATTTCTTATCTATTACAACTACAGCATTGTTCTACCACCAGTACCTTCAACATTTGAATTTAATATGGATTCATGGGACAGTTCTATCAACAGACCTGGGATCCCTCCAGGTTGAAAGTCTGAGCATTATGACAGAGAAGCATGACATCTTCCTCCAGATCTTCCACGCTTCTGTACTTGTGGTTACGGACACGTTCCTAAAAAGTCAATCCCCCTAGAGTTTAGCATTTGCAGTAACCATCCAATATATGTGTGTAAATGTAATTTATTGTGTGTGTGTGTGTGCGTGTGTGTGTATATATATATATGTTTATATATATATATATATATATACACACACACACACACACACACACACACAAATTGAAAATTGTATATATGAATATATAAAATTTATAATTATTCTATACTATCTTAATAATTAGTGATCCAAATAATTTCTAATGTATTTGGACTATGGAACAAATAAAATATTCTATTGCCAAGACTGGACAAAAGCTTCAAGTCAGTGTTGATTCAATTTATTATTGGTGTTGGATGGACCTTTATCTTTCTGAAGTCCACAGGCTTTCTTATCAGCTCATAGTATTCCGGCAGTTCTTTTCTGGAGGGCAACCGGACAAAAACTTCACTGAGCTTTCGGCCAGACCTGAAATGAATAAAAAAACATACTATGCAAATCAGTACAGCTAGCATAAATGAATCTGATGTTGTAAGTGCATCCCCAATAGAGGG
The DNA here is from genome assembly GCA_026777045.1 of Hyperopisus bebe. NCBI lineage: Eukaryota > Metazoa > Chordata > Actinopteri > Osteoglossiformes > Mormyridae > Hyperopisus > Hyperopisus bebe. The sequence continues at coordinate 13,434,371 of JAODJW010000117.1, forward strand.
TATGCACATGACGTCATAGTAGTCAGATGTCACTGAGGTTATACCGATCGAGTTGCAAAAAGACTGAGTGGCAGTGTTATAGTTCAGTTTGGATACCACAAAATCACAGCTAAAATAGGAAAGAGCTGTTGTGCAATTGCACAACAGCTCTTTCCCATTTTAAAAAGAAATCAGAGCTGTCTTTTTACAGATTGCTGAAAACTTCACTGCAATACGCAGAAGCAACTGGTATCCAGGCTCTAAAATGTGAGTTTTAGTTTGGGTCAGTTATGTTGGATTTTTGGGTCAGACGGCCAAATGTCTTCAAAAGTTTCTACAAAATATGTTGTCAGGAAAGCCAATTCCAGGTCACATATCAATGTCCAGGGTCCACTGGTCCTTTGGAAGTTAAATGGTTCCCTGTCGAGTTCAACTGCCTTTAAACAGATAATCTTTTGTTGCACAGATTCCAAAATCAGCCATGTTTGCCACTCCATTCATCTTAGGTGGCGTGTTCTGGCAGGAAAGTGACGTTACTGCATACCCTCTATGGAAATTATTCTGAATTAAATTAATATTTTTCATATTAAAATCATATTAAGCAAAAAGTCATCAATAAATTAAAATTATGAGTAGAATATTAAAACAATGAAACACATTTCAGTGCATTCATATATTACTTTATAAGCATCTCTTTACTGTTACACCATTAAGATGCAAATATCTTTGTTTAAGATTATTCAGGTTAAACTGTATCCCTGCATTCCTGTCTGATGTTGCATGAAGCTGATATACCTCAGTCAGAGATCCACTTATTTAACTGTTATGGGGCCTAAAACTAATTATTCCCGGTACACACACCAAAATGCTAACATTAAAAGGACTGGCAGATATGGTCATAAGACAGTCGTCTGTTTTTAAAGCAGTTTGGCCCAGAATTTCGATGATACAGAACATACCTGTCTGCACTCTTATGCAACAGCCCTGGGTATAGCTGGTGTCATGGCAACATAGAACAGCACTCCCGTTAACAATTATTCAATAATGGTTTATTCAAATTGTGATCCTAAAAATGAACCATGTTTAGGTGGCTGAATTATAAAAATAATAATTATATTTTTGGACAAAGCATTTGTTTGATGGGATTATGTGTGTCTGACTGAAAAGCCAAGTTTACCCAAGATAGATTTCCCTTTTTGAGTGGAAAATTCAGTAGCTTTTCAAGTCAGGGGACCTTCTTCCTCAGGTCATAAACCAATAATTTTTGTAAAAGAGATACACTGGCAGCCAATGTCTTTATGTAACCCATTATAATACACTGCTCAAAAAAATTAAAGGAACACTTTGAAAACACATCAGATCTCAATGGGAAAAATAATCATGCTGGATTTCAATACTGATATGGACTGGGTAATGTGTTAGGAACGAAAGGGTGTCACATTGTTTGATGGAAATGAAAATTATCAACCTTCAGAGGGCTGAATTCAAAGACACCCCGCAAATCAAAGTGAAAAAATGATGTGGCAAACTAGTCCATTTTGCCGGACTTTCATTTCAGCAACTCAAAATCATACTTAGTAGTTTGTATGTTCCCCCTGTGCTTGTATGCATGCTTGACAACATGTCCTGGGGAATCTCCTCCCAGATCTGGACCAGGGCATCCTGAGCTCCTGGACAGTCTGAGGTGCAACCTGATGGCATCGGATAGACCGAAACATATCCCAGAGGTGTTCTACTGGATTTTGGTCAGGCAAACGAGCATTCAATGGTATCAACTCTTTCATCCTCTAGGAACAGCCTGCACACTCTCCCCACATTGTTGTGCACCTGGAAGAACCCAGGACCCACTGCACCAGCGTAGGGTCTGACAATGGGTCCAAGGATTTCATCCCGATACCTAATGACAGTCAAGCTGCCGTTGTCTAGCCTGTAGAGGTCTGTACGTCCCTCCATGGATATGCCTCCCCAGACCATCACTGACCCACCACCA
>JAODJW010000117.1:13444827-13465216 GCA_026777045.1 Hyperopisus bebe
AGAGAGAGAGAGAGAGAGATAGAGGGGGGGGGGGAGAGAATATTGTGTTCCCTACCTTTGAAAAGATTTAATGCATTTTTACCATGACTTAAAGATAACCGTGTTTTTTCATGTTGTGAAATCAACCTTGAACAGAAGCATGAAAACAGCATCCAGGTACAGGAGTTAACATAAAATAATAGCAAATTATTATTCTTGGTAATGTCATTTGTTAGTCTTTAATGTAATTTAGCACCATTTTATTTGTCTATTGTGAGTATGAGTGGTTTTAAAGGTCAGTTCAGCATTTTTCACAACATTTCATAATATCCATGAAAGAAAGCACTTCATGGACTAGAACTGATTTTATCTTAAGGTACCCAGTTCCTCCTGTTTTCAATTCATCTTTCATTTCTATTACGTATATGCATGCTATATTAAGTGGCTGAAAACCTTATTTACTTGCATTTCACAAACATGTACAAAATTCTATAAATAACCACATGTGTTACTGTTTCCCTTAGTGAAATATGAACATGTGGCCATTCACATTGATTTCCATACTGCACAGACCTGTGATCCACAGTAATTCCTCTGATGTTTGTTGCCATGACAACGGTAAATTAGTAGTGGATTTCACCCAGGGTAACAAATGAGAATTCTCTTTATATCTGCTGTGGCAGTGCTATACTGATTCACTACTCAAAATCCAAGGATAATCTTGACTGTGTTCCACACATATAAAGTGTAGAATAAAGGACTGCCCTTTGGCTCACTGGATGACCTAGGCTACTGAATTCCATCACTCTGAATTTGTATGCAGCAACAGACAAAACAGTTAAATTGGCATATTTTAATAGCATAAACAACTAAACCTATACTATGATCTGTTGAATTATTATGAATTATTGGCTTATAGCCTATTTTACTCAAATTGCACAGTTTGCATACTCACACAGAGTCTGTTATGGTGCATCACGAACCGTACAAATCATGTTTACATAGTGCTTCTATTTAAAGGCACTATACATACTTAAGAGTATTAAACAATGCCAGGAGCCAGAATAACTCTCTTCCAGTACAGTACTCCAACCCAGGACACACTACATTCATTTTCATAAGACGAAAATGGCATGCTGTGTTGTGTTTTGATTCACAGCATTTAGGAAAGCACATGGAAATAGTATTAACATGGACGTATGTAGTTGACAGTGACAATGATCGATGTAACCATTCTTTTTGTCAGCTATTAAGATCTTCCATCTGATATCAGTTTCATGAGGTACAATAAAATATTCATATTAAAATTTGCAGTTATTGCAGAGATGTTCATGTTCATTTTTACATGTCTCACGCTACCACAAGCATTTTTAGCACAGCATTAATTATTCAGGTCACAGCATTCAAAAATCAATGCAACAAAGAAACAAAGGAAGGCTTTATCTGTTGACTCTATTTGGGAATAAATTACTTCATATATACGTTTTGTTTATGTATGCAGGCACCAGAACACTTTCTGAATAACTGACAACCACTAATTTAACAAATACAGCAGACGCATAAAAAATGCTGCACTGTTTTTCATGTCAATAGCTATATTTTTCACAAGTAAACAGCTAATGAAATCATGGCTTTCCCAAAGGTGACTGTGGTAATTAACTGCCTGTCCAGCAAATTGCGGATATTTACTTAACACGAAATCTCCATTGCATTTAAAATCAGCTACATCAGACATTTTATGCAAATATCAGAATTCTTCTAATTCTGAGAATAACAACAATTGTCAAATGGAACATCCTCAAAATAATACACTACATGCAACTAGTTTATAATTCATAATTAATTATCTATTGGATCCAACACAGGATCATGAGGACCTGGAGCCTACCCCAGGAAATCTATGGCATGAGGCAGGAAACACTCAGGTCAGAGTGTCAGTCAACTGCAGAGCACACATACACACTCTGGTCGATTTAGACACACAAACTCACACCACATTTTTGGACTGCAGGAGGAGACCAGAATGAACTGAGGAAAATCATGCCAGCATGAAGAGAACATGCAACTTCCACACATAAAGCCAGGGGCAATAGCTCTGATGATGGTGCTAACCCCTTAACCACAAGATTAAAAATATATGTTAACTGCATCAATGAGCTTCTTAAAGTTAAATTCAACTTAGATATGTACTCATTTTTAATTGTAAAATAGTATTCTGTGTTATATACATGGATTTCAAAATGCATAATTTCTTTAACTCTAGAGTCAAAATATGATTGATTAGATAGCAAAAGGGGTTTATTTACACAATAAATTATAATTAAGCTTAAATTTATTTAAAAAGAAAAAGATGTCCTTCCATTTCTGAAATGGGAAATATTAAATATAACCAAAAGGGGGCAGCAAGGACTAACAACTTATAAAAATTACAAGGATCATTTCCTGTTAAGAAGTTGTCAGTAAATAAAAACAGAAATCATCAAAATAATTGACTACACAGATTCAAATGCGTGAAAAAATATCTTTCCTCACTTTTACAAAATTTCCGTAGCACATATCACAATCATAATTCCTTCTCATAGATACTTAGAAGAATTAAAGCAGGGTAATCACGTGTTACCCAGACGAATCCGAAATAGTATTTATTAAAATGATTAGTCAGAAATGCTTCTGCAAGCGCCTGGTCTTTCTTTGGCTGCTATACTGTGATCCTGAAAGACAGGCATCTCAATGGCGAAGAAGTGATGCATTATGGGATGCAGTGATGTGCACACCCTGTCAAGGAAATTACTCCCTGAATGGGGAATGAAGCATAACTATGACATTTCTATTAAATTCAGAATTTGTGAATTTACAACTGGATGCTAATAAATATGAATCATGACATACATGAATTCCATCTACCCACTTTCTGAAACTTGTCCTTTTCAGGGTCGCGGGCGGTCCAGAGCCTATCCCGGAGGCGGCTAGGGGTACAAAGCAAGGAACAACCCAGGATGGGCTGCCAACCCATTGCAGACATATATGATTTTTTATATAAAAATCTGCCAGGAAATTCCACCCCACGCCACAAAAGAGCTGCCAATACGCAACACAGAAAGCATTTAAAAGAAGAGCTCATTAAATTTTTCAAAATCACTTCATTCTATATATCAACATGATTTCGATATGTAGGCCTTTTTCCTGTAGTTGTAGGTAAATGGTCTTATATATATATATTTAAAATATTAGATAAAACATGGTGCATATTTGGACAGACTAACATCCCAAAATCTATGTCTCTTAAGTGGACCTAAAACCTGCCAGTAAATTCCACCCCACACCACAATAGAGCTGCCAATACGCAACACAGAGGGGAAAGAAACACTCAATCTTCTTTGGCATGTACTGCACATGTACTTGTCCACTTGTTGAGGATGAGTCATCTGACTGTTTTCCACTTCTCAGCGGACCACTGTCTGTGTCTTAACTCACAAAAAAGCAATTGTAATAATTTATTGTAATGTCAAAAGGGGTTTATGTACTGCAACCCGAACATACTATTCCTCTCTCAACACTGTACTTTATCAAAGTGCAGAGTTTAAAAGTGGCATTTGGAGTCAACGAGCTCATCTGGTGTAACTTGAAAATGAACATTATGGTCAAGGGGTATGTTCTTCATTTCACAGTTACTCCTAGATGATGATGTCTTTTCCCTTGACCAACATCAACCTAACTAACCAGTGTTACGCCAAGCCTCACTGAGGCTGCTTCCAATTAAACTGAAATCATTCAAGATCATTAAAAATCACTTTGATCTCATCCTATAGATCAGTCCTGATAGTCAAAAATAACAGGGACCTGAACCTGTCCAGCATTTTTATTCACGGCCCAACGCATGATGGCTTAACTGAATAATTAACTCAGAAAACATGCTCCTGTTTTAAGTAACAAAGACTAAAATGGTCAAACGTTTTATACATATTGAAATATTTTAAATTAATCATGAATTTTGGCATTTCTATATCTGAATAAAACTAAAAAAAATGTATTTGATCAGAAGTACACAATAATGTATTTACTATAGTGATTTATACACTGATAAATCAAGTCTTTGTAAGCCATAGAAAAAGTAATGTTCCAAGACTCAGGTTAGTTGATGAATGAATGGTTAATTAACACATTAACTTTATATCTGTACATATATGCCATGTATGTATATATACATAACACAAAACAGTGACAAGCAAGACATCTACAGTATATATAATATGGATGTAAGTAAAGTTAAATAGTGTTTATTTCTGAGCAAATATACTCATACTGAAGATACCTTTAAACATAATTGTTTTGGTAGCTATACACACACGCAAACACCCACACAGAAATACATAAAAACACACAATTGTAGGAAAGCCGTTGTGTCATGTGACACAGAAAGCTTTGTTTGTGTTGGAGCTCTGAAAGGGAAGGTGGCACGTCTCCAACACAAGAAAAACACGAACATGTCTTCTTGCATCAAACGAAACATTGCCATTTTGGTGGGGGGGGGGGACAAACGACAGCTTTATTGTTCCTCTGAGCCATGAGTCTGGGGTTACTGAGAAAACAAAGGAAAACACACATACACAAGCTGAAAAGCACAATTAGGAACAGGTGACACACTCTACAGCAAGCAGGGACCATCAGCTGATTCTCCATCCTGACGTCTTCATCTTTGGAAAAATATAATAAATTTTTGTAAGTGAACACCTCTTTAAGCAATTCCATCCAGGATAATAAAAGTAGTCTGATTCGGATGATTAATGCATATTTTAAACATAATTCGTTAATGCAATCTCAGTTTTGTTACTTTTTTATAATGAGATATAGTCAATGCCAGATATAGTCATCCATTTTTTTTTAAATTTGGTTATGTGTGCAGTTCAAGTCCTGACAGGATTATAGTGAAATTCTACCTTAGGATCCTCCTGCCTTTGCTCCTGCCCATGGTGGAACATGACTGACGGCACGATGATGTGAGATGCGATGTTTACTAAGGGCCGTAACATATCACATTCACGGCATGAAAAATGCTGCAAACAAAACCCAGTTTACATAGTGTATTATTGGAGAGTGCCAAAGGTTTGGAAAGGCAAAACTAAACGGGCTCAGTGACATTTGCATTCTCGGTTATCGGAACACTTTATTTACCTGATACAAAGGTTTGTGTTTTTGCATTTGAATTTGAATAACTAAGAAAGTGTCTAGGACACGTATTTGGAGATCATTATGTACTCTTTTTTAACTCTTGATAGTAAAAATTCTAAAACACATACCTTTTCATAACTTTGCCTTTTCATGCACTGCAATAGTAACAGGTTTTTTACACAAATTCACGAATAAATTCATGCCGAACCAGGCAGGGTATACAAGAACTATATTAATAAAATAGTAATCAATCAGCATTTGGTATCAGGTTCTCTTTGGGGGGACTTAAAGAAAAAGATGTGAAATTTGTCTTTAACCATTATTGTGATATGACTACTGGAACATGAGAGCATTCTTATTGAATCAAATGCTGACACTTGTGTCTACTGCAATTGAGGCTACAGCTGTTTTGTTGATTTTAAAACCTTTTAATATTGAAGGAATTATGTCTTTAGTCTTTTACAACAGATGGTATAACACAAATATAAATATCTTATAGTGGTTTAGTGTGCAAATAATAATAATAATACTTATTATTATTATTATTACTCCTATGAATATGAGATTATGAGAACACTCTAAGTCTCTATAGTTGCTTTCTTTTTTTTAATTGTCAAAAGTATTTATTATATGAATTACATATAAATTTCTAAAATGTGTTCTTTTACACTACAAGTTAATTATTTGAATTATTTCTCACCAATGCAGATATAACAGTCACTTTAAACTACCATGTCACCTCCCCCAGTCAACCCCCCCGCCCAGACACTCAATGTGTTTGCACAGTGACAATGCTAACATTGAGGGGTGGAGCAAAATCATTAGATTTGTTTTTTGCAGGTGTATTCTAAAGCAACAAAGTGTCTGCTTGCTTTATATTTAGCACACCTTGTATTTGCATACGGCATCTGGCGTGGTGTTTATTTTCTCACAGTGGTCTAGCCTGGCTGATTAGCAAGGAAATAGCTTGTGAATATAATATCGATTAAAATCAGCTAATAAACACAAGCTGGGTAATATTATACTATTATCCTGTCGTAATCTGCAAATGCCAGAAATAAATCAGTGTATAATCATTACTGCATACATTTAAAAGGCACTTAGTAAAAATGAATTAATGAATAACCTGAGTGTTTGATTCCATACATTCCCAAGAACATCTGGTTTCTACATACCCGGCATTTCTGCTTGTGAACATGCCGGTTTACAAGCGAAGTTTTAACTTGCCAGGAGAGCTTGCCGTGTAATGGTAGGACAGGTCTTCTTTCAAGGCATGGTGGGTCCCTAAGAGGTCATGTACTTGACACGATTAAAGGAAATGGGTGACGGGGAGTTCTTTGGACTTCATTTTTTGTTTTATGTATATATTCCTTGAATCAATTTAACACAGTTTGTGAGTAGATTTGCACCATATATTAATATAGCTAACAACAAAATGGTTTCATGCATTTTAATATTGCACTGAAGCCTGTATAATGTGTTCCTAACACTCCTTTGTAGAAGAAAAGATCATTCTCAGATGGTTCGAACTTGTCACACTAAATACTTTCCCCTTCGACTGCATGAAGTCAGTTGAAAACGTGCTCACCACAATGTAGTGAACATCTGTGAACTGTTAAAGCTGACAGAATCGCTTTATTGTAAAAATAATCTTACCGGCAAACCATACATGTTTAGTGTAAGATAGAACACCCGTAAAAACATGGAAGTAGAGTGGCCAATCATTAGTTTGTGCTTCTAACATAAATTTCTATCTATTATGATGAGTTTCTTAAATAAGTTTGTTATTTTCTTTAAAATTACCCTGAGCAGGGAAAACATGCAAGTAGTTAAAATTCACAACTGTCCTACATAGCACAGGTGGTCAGCCTCCATAATACCACTGATGTCAGTTTTCATGGCCCACACATCAAATATTAAACACCCCTTTTAAACTAAATGCTATAAACAGCCTGGGCTCTAAGAAATTTCACACAAAGCTGGCAAAGACGTGGCTCTTTAAAGGACAGAAGATAAGAAAAAAAATACTGAGATCCCTAATATATTTTCCACTTATTATTTAGACAACTTTATGCTTGCCTGAGTTAGCAAGCCATTACATGCCAGGGTATGTGGATGAACTCACTCAAGACCTGACAAGCAGGGCTTTTAATATGCAATGTGCAGCTCTTTTGTTGGCAATATGTTTCTTTTCAAGTGCTGAAAAACTTTTAAAACAGTTTGCATTGTTGCGCCATCAAATTGTTCTGCATCTGTCAAACGTTAAACATTTCCATTTGATACTTTTTTGACTAAGTCCCCAGCAGCCAAGGTAAGGCTTGTGCACTGGATAAATATTTTCTCCTTGGATTATAATGAGAAAGACCCTTTATGTTGTTTTTAAAAGAACAACTATGTTGTTTTTTAAACATTCCTTTAGTCATGTTTAAAATGGGTTAATGTAAATATTCTGCATTTATTCTTTACAGGCAGCACATACAGGTCCTTACTTTAAAATATTTGCCGAAAAACAGCTATAGTTACAGCCAGGTTACAGTAGTAGCACAATTACTCTTTCACTTAAGGATGTGATTTTATTGTCATAAAGGTACGTGTTTGGTTATGAAACATTTTCTGTTTGTTTGGCAAACAATTAATTAATAGCACTATAAATCCCATGATGTATCTTTATGACTGTAACTATGCAAAATATATAAAACTTTATGCATTTGTTTGCATCAAGACAGTGATATATTAAATGCACATCGATCATTAAATGGGTTCTTTTTAAAATCCTTTAGTTTCACTTCATGAAAAAGTTCATTAATGCTTTTTCAATGGAACAATAATTAATGTTGGGATTCTGCTGTGGTCTTTCCTGTACTCTATCTATTTAAATGCACATCACACAGTTCAATCCACTTTTAACCTTGGCTTGTCTGCATAGACCAGAGGTGGCCAATCTTATCCACAAAGGGCCGGTGTGTATGCAGGTTTTTGGGATAACCTGTAGGTCAGCTGTTCAAACCCAGGTGTGAGGACTCTTCAGCCAATCAGTCCTCTAATTAGTAATATAATTAGGGAGCTGCAGCGAAAACCCGCATACACAGTGGCCCTTTGTGGATAAGACTGGCCACCCCTGGCATAGACAAAGCATACTTTTATACAGTGCTTTAAATATATTCCAGGACTGTCTAACAAAATTCGTAATCGTATTTTTTTTTTTTGTGCTTCAGCCAGCCTGATTGTGAACATAAGAAGATAAGAAATTTACAAACGAGAGGAGGCCGTTCAGCCAATCAAGCTCATTTGATGACTATTTTTTCCCAAATACAGAAGCTACAGAATGTTCCAGGCCTGTGCCCCAAATGCTAGCCGATTTTAAAAGGTTTTCGTTTGCCAATATTTATTTAGGATATTTTTAAAAACTGCATCCACACCAGTGCACACATTTTAGAATCTATAAAATACCTTCCATGAAGGCAGTTAATGGGTGGTCTGTAATGCGATATACTGCAAAACAGTGGACTGATATGGTGCATATTTTATATGTGCCACAAATTTTTCCACTTACTTTTACAACCCACTTCTAAACAACAAAGAAAAGCGTGTGTCTAGTGTGAATTACAGTGTTGAATGATGGCTTCTCCACACTTAACTGTGTTAAGCCAAAGAACATGCCAGTTACTATCAAGCCAATTTAATGCAGAAGGTTACTTTATGCATGGAGGTGTTGAAGAATCCTATATCACAGATTTCACAAAAATGTGAATAAAAAGTGTGCACTAACATCATTCTGGCAGACAAGCCTTCACCGGAGCAGAAATGCAACATTTTACTGACCTGACAAGCATATTACTGTAACATCCTAAATATATAAAATTATACACAAAAGCTTATACATAAAAAGCTAATCCATAACAGATCCAGATATTCCTTAGACATCATTCCCTCATCATCGTGTATCCCTCTGTCAAATGTTATATTTTATAGAACTGAAAAGCAAAAGCATTATCTGAGCAAAGGAAATCGCTTTCTGTTGTTGGCATAGCCACAAAAACCAGTTTGATCCATGGCATATAGCCAATGAGCTCAGTGAAAAGTGTACCTACTGAGGTAATTTGCAAAAGTGCATATGATTAAAAGATTCAATAAGAAAGAACCAAGTTTGTGGAAAATGTCCCCTAAGTGACCTGAACCTTTTAGGGAACAAATCCAGCTTTTTTCCCAGAATGCACAGCACAGTACAAAATGCAATGCAGAATGAGAAGCACCGTGGGACTTAGTCGACATTTACGCTGATTGTAGATATACCTTTTCTACTTGTCTATGACTTCTGTCTGATCCTGGTCAGAAGGAGATAGATCACTTAAAACAGAGAGGAGATTGCAGTTGTAAAAGTGGCAAGCCACCAAAAGGAGAGTGACCAAGTCAACCGAAAAGGATTATAATAGGCAGCTGTGGAGAGTGAACCAGCTAAGGCAATCTACTGCATCAATCTGAAGTAACCAAGAAACACATGGCTTAAGAAAGTCACAGTCAGGAGACTCAAAGTGGCTACCAATGCAAATACAGGATAAGAAGACATATGGAGATTAAACAATAGGACTCTCATGGTGACAAATGTGGGCAGTATCAGCACAAATTATAATGATCTTGTTATGGCTCAGGATCAGATATTTCCCCAGTGATGCTTAAAAAGTCTAGACAAAGATATGCCCCCTGGAGTGAAGGTGAAGCTGCAACATGAACACCAGTGACCCACTTACAGATGCACTTCACAGAACCACTAAGGCCTGTTGGGGTTTATAAATATTTCCACGTGATCATAGATCTTGGAAGCTCTTGGAAGCCAAAGTAACACAGGGGGAAACAGCAGGTAAGGCGCTAAACACAAAAGTATTCTCTACCATCGCTGATTTTGACTAAGACACCCACCAACTGGAAAAGCAATGAAACATGCCATGATGCATTGGGGTGGGGGGTTAGGGTAAGACAGAAGTTCCACATTTGGTATCTTTAACAAAGCCCAGCAGGAGAGGAATGCATGACCCGAACAATAACACACGATAAAACAAGGCATCCAAAAGGCAAGTAGATCAGCCCAGATTTACTCCAAGATACTGAGGGCAGAGGACTTTATTCGTCACTAAGATATGATATGAAAAACATATGAAAACAACAGTATGGAAAAAACAACAAAAACAGAATGAAAATCTGATGAAATCGAAAAGGTAATGCAGAGCCATGCGAATTATCAAATAAATGAAGCCTCTGAGGATGACTGAGACAATGCCATGAATCCACAGTCAAGCCTGAAGAAGAGCAACTGGTAGGTGTTGACAGGGGTGGAAAAAAGTCCAATTTACGCACCTGTTTTGCTTGGACATTTCACAAAACAGGAGTAAAGGTTCATGATATTGATAGTACTGGTACTATTTGAGGAGTAGTAATTTAAGGGATTTAAGTTTAAAATTACAGTTCATTGTTGTAGTGTTGTTGAAGAAAACGTTACCTATATTATATGCTTGAGGTGCAAATTCTTAAAAATAGACAGATAATAGCTTGTTTAACTCCTGCCAATATGCTTCATAGCTAAGCATTTTGCTGCATGAAGCTAAACTGAGGCATGGCTTGCTTTTGGTTAGAAAATGTGCAAGAGCCTTAGCTGCAGCAGATTCTGTTGACAAGCAATCAGAAATGCTTCCAGCACCCAGGATAAACATCAAGACAGCTGCAACCTGCGGGTCTGTCATCCATGAAACTGAAAAATTAGCCTTTTCTCTTCAAGCTAAGAAACTGAAAACATTCCAGACTTAACCTTTTGTATTACAAAACAAATAAGACAAGTGACAGGGTTCATGAAACTTCAATAGACATGTATTGTTAGTTATAAGTCGTACAGTCTATATACTTATATATGTAGAGATTTTTTAGATTTTTGCATATGATATGAAGTCATGAACACATTTTCCATCCATGAAGTACTTAAAAAAAAGCTTAGCCCTTAAAAAGATTCATTATTAAAAGGAAAAAAATTGGGCTCTACTTTGACAATCTAAAGCAAAGCGTAAAGCACAAAGTGCAACTAACATTTATAGGCATATGCGGCGCAGAAAAAACAGACTTTCCACCAGCAAACTCTCTTTATTCAGAGGCGTGTTTTGGGCGTAACGTGCGATGAACCAACCTGGATGGTGCATCGCCTCACCTCTAAAAAGCAGCGGCACATAATCTACAGCGGATTGCTATTACAATTGCGCGTTTTTCCTGGCAAGCCAGATCACTTTCTGCCCGAGTAAACGGAAGCGCTCATACGCAAGGTGAAAAGGCATGAGCACATCAACTATGGGAGCACCACTGTTCCATCTGAAGCAGGCATGGGATGAGGTAGCAGCGAGTCTGTCCTCGTTTTCTGGCATCAGCTGATCATCTGCGTATTGCCAAAAGAAATATAATGATGTCAGAAGACAGAGACAACGGAAGTTCGCTGCTGAACAAGAGCAGCAGGTGGGAAGGGGGACTTAATTATGCTTGTATGTTTGATTTTAATTCTGGGTCTGAGATCACAAAATATAAATAAAATATAAATATAAATCTTTGTTCATAAAACCTCCAGTTTTTAAGGGTGTTTTAAAATGTTCAAATAAAAGACAATAGGGTTGTTATTTTTCTACTTGCACAGTTTAGATTCCTTACCAGGCTACAGATGATTCAGCTCTTCTGCCAGCTGATCCCTCCTTGCCCATGAAGCTGCTAGCATAAACTCCTTTGTTGGCATCAGCACATGCAGTTCAGCATCATGCCTTCTAAAGTCCTATAATGTGTCCTCATTTATGTCCAACAGACATCCATCACGCATGGTAATGTTACACAACATACAACATACCACAAAGAATACCGTGACCTTCTGAGGGCTGCATTGTAATCTTTACATGACTCATCTAAATATCTGAAATGCATTTTCACCAATCCAAATATCCTTCCAATGACAGGATTACAGTGTTTAATTCAGATAACAAACTCGAAGGGTTTTTTAAAGATACAGTTTGTTCTTTACTTAATATATTGCTTTTCTTGTGGTGTTACATGAAACAGTATGATTACAGGAAGGGACCAGGTGTACTCTGTGATAAAACATATATAAATTAAATTAAATTAAATTAAATTTAAAAACCATTAGTGCACCTGGAGTGCATACCTGTGCCAATAAGGAGCGTTGTGTGCCCACACATTTATAAAATGCGGTACTTAAATATCATTTAACAATGATTCTAACCTGTTACTATGTGCAAAATGTTACTAACATTCTACATACAGTACAAGACAAAGCAAGCACAGGTGATAACTGTTTTTAAGAAACAAAACAAACGCCCTGCTACAGTGAAATAAATTATTTTTACTCATCAGCCAAAATGTAGCTCATAATTGTAATATTGACAAGAATCCTGAATATAAAACAAATAATCACTTTAAGAAAATACACTGATGAATGTTGAGTAATATTCATACTCACACAACTACTTTAACGTAGTACTAATGATAATATTTTAGTTAATGCTTCAGATAAGGTCATTATTCATTTTTTTAGTTAACTTGCCAACTGAAGAAGTAGTTTCATGTACATGGCATTCTCATGCAAAAGAGAAGCAATAAATGAAATTTGTGTGTTATTCCAGATATTATATTAAATTATATATTAGGGGCGTAACGATACAGAAAAATCAGTTCGGTTCACGGTTCGGTACAGTTTTCACGGAACCCCATAAGAGACATGGAGGGATAAAAAACAGTGGTTTTAGTTGGGATGCACTTTTATGAGATCTTGCAAAACGCCTTGGGGCGACTCTGTTGTGAAAGGCGCTATATAAAAATAAATTGAATTGAAGTTGAACTGAATACAGCCAACACTGTAGTATTGCTTACATGTAATTTACAACAAAACTAATTATTTTGAAAAGCCCCAGATTTGTCTATATTTCAGAAAGCCTATAATAAACCTTAGATTTAATAGGCAATATCTAACGCATATTTCAGATAATAACTAGCATAGAAAAGTTTCAGGACTGACATGGCCTAACTACTACAGCACCTGTAATACAAAACAGTGTGTCAATAAGTAAACAAGTATGATTGTAAGTATATGAGTATCTACCCAGCACACAGGCATCACCACCCCACCGCTTTAGGCAATGCACAGCGAGATCATGAAGAACACAGCATGCCAAGATGAAGCTGCCACTTTCCTTAGTGGGGTATGGCAGGAGGCTGAAAGAATGGTTCAAACTACACACATTTGGAACCCTGGCAGAGACCTGAACCCAGGTTCCAGAGGTGTTCCCACCACCATCCCACTGCACCACCGTGCTGCTGAAGAGCAGAATTCCTAGCAGTTGAAATAAAGATCCGTTTGTTCCTCAGAACACATGATGGCAACATGGGAGAAGCCAAGTGATCCAATGACACCAGGTAAACTAGAAACGGTTATAAATTCCAGCTGGGCTTGTTCTTAGATTTCTGGTGTCTTGAACCTAATGAATTGGTCTGGAACATTCACCAGAGCATCTGACGCCAGCTGAACGAACTCCCCAGTGGAAACCTTGTCCATTTCCAAGGAACCTCCAGTCATGGCCAGGAAGACACATACCATATCTTTGACCTGTGTCAAATGATCCATCAAGTGCAGCCGAAGGATAGCATAAGTACGCGGCACTTCCATGACCAAACTGAAATTGCTCCAGCAGCACGTCACCATGCGCTGGGACCAGCCCTTCTAATTGGAGGATTATAGGAAGAGGATGAACAGGTTTAGTGTGGGGAGGTAAAACTCGGGAGGGAGGCTTTTGCATCGGGAGAAATAACATTCTCAGTGTCTCGCTGCACATCCCCTGCCTGCTATTTTACTACACTCTCCTGTTCAGTGCAGATCCATAGCCTCTGTCTGTTCACACTAGCTGCTATGACAGAAGAAATGTTATCACTGTGTCCAATGCTCACTTTGCCAGATATGAGGGTCATGTATCTGGAATTAACAGCCAATTCCTGTCTTAATTCCCCACTTTCAGTGCCATATTTGTATTAAATTTTGATCTTGGGATTGATTTTTTTGCTTGGACTGACTACCCGTTTTGGATTGTGATTTACCTTAGTTGTGAAGTTATCTCATAACTTGTGTATTTTTTGTTTGTCCCCAAGTACATCTGTATACACAAAGGGTAGGGAGTGGCTGCCCTTTTGGTTCCTGTTTATATGTGTTAGGGCTGTTTTGGCTAGTTAGGGAGTTAGCGGCAGTGTTTGCCTTTTATTTGTAATTTCTATTGCTTTAGGGTATGTAGGTTTTATGCACCTAGGTAGTCACCTGTTTTTTTGTTGTTTTGGACTGGGCCACTCTTGAACTTCACGGTATAGTTTCTGTATCAAAGTGTTTCTCATTGTAGTTCACGTAGTGCTTTTCTCTTTGACTGAAAATCATGCAAATACAAATGTGATTCCATGTCGTATTGAACTTGGGTACTACTATATCAATCATGTTAGAATAGACTTGCAGTGTGATGTCACATGTTGTAGCAGGATGGACTGTACAGGATAAACGTAAAACAATAGCTACAACCTAATAAGATAGAGAAAACATCACCATGACATTAGTAATTTCATGACACAGCTGACATGCATTTCTTTTTGTCACAACACAAAATAACAGTACGGCCATCCATCCATCCAACCAACCAACTAAAACAGGGTCACGATACAAGTAGGCCTAATAGTCATAAAATCAGGGATTGGCCGATCAGATTCCAATACCAATACAAAAGCTCTTTTTACTTTAATATTTTAATATAATAAATACATGATAAGAAATATTTATATATTCCATCACTGTAACTGCTTAATCCCAAGTGGGGTTGCATGGGGGGACCAGAGCCTATCTGGGGAACAAGGGGTGCAGGCGGGAACCAACCCTGTGCAGTTGGCAACACTCCACAGGGCGCACGCGCGCACACACACACACACACATACAATTACAGGGGCAATTTAGACTTCCCAATCAACCTGCCCGCTTTTGGACTGTGGAACAAAACTGGAGCCCCCATGCGACCTACACATAGAATGGACATATGCCCGATCCCGGGATCGAACCCAGGACCTTCTTGCTGTAAGGCAGCAGCGCTAGCCACTGCACCACCATGCTGCTCTATTTGACATATTATCAATATTAAATACAAAAAAATTGTAAATACAAATTTAAAAAAAAATGTTTCAAAAAATCTCTAATTAGGCTACTAGAAATACATAACGTACTGTTCCACTTCATTTGTACAATTTATTTTAAGCGTTTTTGAGGCATTTCAATTAGAATATCTTCTAAGCAAGGAGATGCAAGTGGCAAATGTTTAAAATGCCCCACAATTTTTCTCCCACAGGTAACAGTGTCACTTGTACATTGTTGTGATCGCAGCCCCTCATATATCACCAGCTGCAGCGAGTGCACGAAACAGCCCAAGTGACTCCCAAATCATCCACTGCTTTTTTCATGTTACTTGCATTGTCTCACACAATTGCATGCAGTTTGTTTAGTGGGATTTCCCACTAAATGCTACTTCCACCAGACAAAGCTTTGTTTTTATAAAGATTGCAAACTGCTGTGCTACTAGTTGCTGGTAAAAGCGTAAAATGCTTCCAGATAGTCACCCTCTTATCTGATGTTCTTACACCCCAGCTACTGCAAAGGGTATGCACATGATGTCACAGCACACCAAGGTCACTGCGCTCACACCCACTGAGTGGCAAAAAACCTGAGTGGCAGCGTTAGCGTTAGCTTGAATTCCGCAAAAACACAACTAAAATGGGAAAGGGCTATCGTGTGATAGGAGCTATCTTTTCACAGACTGTCAAAAACCATTAGTGCACCTGGAGTGCATACCTGTGCCAATAAGGAGCATTGTGTGCCCACACATTTATAAAATGTAAGTATTGGAAGTGGATCAGTGGCATTT
The DNA here is from genome assembly GCA_026777045.1 of Hyperopisus bebe. Taxonomy (NCBI): domain Eukaryota; kingdom Metazoa; phylum Chordata; class Actinopteri; order Osteoglossiformes; family Mormyridae; genus Hyperopisus; species Hyperopisus bebe. The sequence goes on from JAODJW010000117.1 coordinate 13,460,949, forward strand.
GGTCGATACCTGACCTGCCTAATAGGTCTGAATCAGTGCCGATACCGATCTGAATATCGGATTGGTGCACCTCTACATAAAATATATATATTTTGAGCGCAATCAATATTCCAATAACAATATGTCTTATTTGAATACTCACCATTAGCAGAAAGTCTAAGAGGCTGAGTCAGACGTGAGTCTATCATTCCTAAATCGGAGTTAGGCTGAGCTCATGACCTTCTCCATGAACTCATGAACTCCGTGAACGTTTCGTGCAGAGCCACTTCCTCCTGGCATTGCCTCCCATTGTGGCTCCCTGTCATCCCCAAACCAGGCTGCGATTTCACTCCAGGCATCGGCTTTCTGCCAACATGGTAGGCAAATACCTGTAAGGCCACAAAATTTACCCCATCTCAGTATTATTTCTTTTAAAAGAGCTTTCTCTTCTGTTTGCTGTTCCAAACACCTCTGCCATGAATAGACTTTGGCTCCTCCTCCCTTAAGCTATACTGTCCAAAAGTCCTGCATGTTTTTTTGAAACAGTCTTATCAAAAGCCAGAACATTATTATTGTAAATCGCCTACACATCAGAACGATAAACAGACATGGAGCCAGACTTTGAGACTAGTCATCTCTGTAGGATTTATATCCATTTTAGGTGCTAGAATGGTCAAATTATAGACATATTCAACTTTAGTATAAACTAATTATTTAATTCTAGATATATTTATAATATAATTACATAGCATAATTTTAACTAACAGGCATCATCATTTGTTTTCTTATTTGAGAATTATGTTTCTTTATAGCAATAGCAGTACAAAAGTATTATCTGAGTGCACAGCTTGGCGTGGTTCTGGAATAAAGGGGGCCTACCTGATACTACACAGGCAAGTGTCCACTGAATGTATGTTAGTAGTAGAAATATAACGGTAGGAAGCTCCCTGAGGAAGTTATACAGAATTATTCCAATATCCTTCAAAATGAGGAGATTTGGACCTGCTCCTGAGATACTGAAAAGCATACTGAATTTTAATTATTTTCATTCAAGGCATATATTGTTTTTCCTTCTTAACTTGGAATTTGTGTCTGGTAGAAACGTCATATTAATATATTTTTTTGGAATTTTGATAATAATAATATATATTTCTAAATGTATTTGTCCTTATTTTGCCTTTGTAGATGGGTATCAAACACTGCATATTAATAAACTACTGAGTTCATCAACTGCATCATATTTCATTTGAGAGATATTTGTTCTCCTAAGTGCCCTTGTTTTCTGGTTTTATTCTTTAGGTATATTATTTTGTTTATATTGCATCTGTGTTAGTTTTAATTATAACAGGCTTGTGACCATGTTAAAATTCAGATTCATGTTCACATACTTACCACCATTTTTAGGAAAATTAACAGAAAGCAAAGGAGGTAGATTCAACAGTGACATCCACTTCTGCTACAAGGCAGTGAGGATGCTTGATTCTGAGCTGAGGTGGGAAAATGACCTCTTCGCTTTAACCTCCTCCAGAAACAGACACTTCATGTGGATACATTTCCTCTGAACCCCCTTTTCTGCTCTGACACTACTCTACTTTGCTCCCAGTTTTGCTGCAATTTCATTGCACTTGTTGGATTTTGGCTACCAGGTTTCATGGGCCAAAAACTCCCATCTCAGTGTTATTTCTTTCAGTTCCCTCTTCTTCTTTGCTATATTACATCCAAAGTGGTTTCTCTTCTGCGCAGTACATAAAAACGCATAATAATGTTAAAATAAAATAATACAGAATAAGTCGATAGAGAAGGGAAGTAAACACTGTTCTCCTTCAAACAGTTTTACATTTCCGATGATTAGATTCAAAGTGGAATATATTTATAGTAGCTTATATTGTGCTAATAAATGTTCGCTCAATATGTATGCCTTCACAAAGACTGCATATTCACGCATTTTTACGGTACCGATTAATCATCACATAAAGTGATTTTATTTTTTTTAAATAATGAGACGTATGACCTCGACGCCATAACAATGACACTGCTGTCATTTCGTGTCGAGAGGATAAATGAAATCCAAAAGGTCCCACGACATAGTTTATGATCATCTGTAGTATTATAATTAGTGTGACTTAAAAGAACGTGATGTCTTTATATTGTTAATGGATCAAAAGATACAGCTAAATCTTACAGTCGACATAACGAACTGTGGTTTATCATGGATTCAGCAACGTAATGTAGCAGTGGCTAATCCGATAAAACAAGACCTGTAAAAGAATGTAATAAAAACGCACGAACTCAAGTAACCAACAGCAGGTTAAGTAATGAAATAAAAACAATAAAACCACATACTGCTGACTAGGTAGTTTAAGGTATCATGTGGATTACATATCTAGCAAATAGTATTACATGATAGTATAGGAACAAGAAAAGCTACCTAGATCACTTTAGTGCAAAGAACGGCTGTTTGCGATATTCTTCTGTTTCAGTGGTGAAGTAACCTACTTAGAACGACATGTGCGCGTTTTGTTATTCATTCAGCCTACATTTCATTTCGCCACCTTAACTGTCCTCGTCTTCTATTTCGGCGGTTGTTTTACTAAATCGTATGAAAACGATTTATGGTATAGCGCCGCCTACTGTAATGGAGGGCGGATCCGAAATTAGTTGAACTGCCACAAAGAGATTCTGGATTGTTGCGATAATCAGAATCTGAGTGTAGTATTGGAGTTACACTAGTCTTTGTCCTCGAATAGAATTTTTTAAATTTAGACATTACATGTCATTAAAAATTGATCGCGATGTATTATTTTTTAATCCCATAAAGCTCTTTCTTGTTTTTCTTTGGTACACAAATGAAAAATGTACACAAAGAAAACAATTCAAAGTGGGGACCGTTTTTTCTGGGGGTGGAGGCTGCGTATATTACATTATGGGGTCCGTATGTGATAAAAAAAAAAAAAACTTGTTATTTTGATCTTGTGGGGACATTTTTCCATGAAAAGTTAATTTTATAAAAATGCGATTTAAAAAAACAAAAAGAAAAAAAATGCCCAAAGTATTTTTGTTTATTTAGCTATGATTCAGGTTAGGGCTGGGTAGGGGTTAAGGTTGTCATAGTTGTGATTAGGGTTATGCCCACAGAAATGAATGCAGATTCCCCACAATGATATAGATACTAGATCTATGTTTGTATGAGTGTAGACTCTCCATTCTCTCCTGTTACCATTCATATTGAGTGCTGCTTCAGAATGAAGTGTAAAATTAATATGAGAAATGGGACAGGGCCTGAATGAGCATGCATGAGCTATGCTATAAAGTATGCTTGCACAGAAATTATGCAAAAAGACCCTTTTCTGCTGTGCATGAGTATCTGGCTTTTGGCATTTCCACCTGACCATTGATGCTTCCCCTATGGTCTATGCTAACTGAATTCCTGGCAGATTATGTGTAATATATATATACTAAATATATATATATATATATATATTTTTTTTTTTTCCTGGCATTAAGTAACGTATACACAATTTCTTTTATGCCTTTTGTAGGTAGGGTTGCAACAATATACTGTTTTCACCATGGTTTATAACACGGTATAAAAATCAAAATCATACTATGTACATTTGCTCATTACTGGTATTGAAAACAAAATGCAACCAAACGTCAGACCTGCTGTTAATGATTCTGCTGACTGAAAAAAATTATCAGTTGTCTTTGCTTGTCATTTTATGCATTCACTCTTAGTTTGACTTCAGAATTCACTTCATTCACCTATTTCCAGGTTATGGATCAACACTATTACCTAGGCCCGAATATCACACTTTGAAATGAAATATGAAGTTTGGCATATTTCACGATTGTTGCAGCCATATTCATATCACTCCAAATCAGTGGGATCAGAAAAAAAACATCTCAGTCAGTGTTTACTGTGAGTATTGTTGCCCCTCATTAGTCTTTGTAAATAAATCTCTCATCTCCGTCTGCTTATTTACATACGTCCTCATACCTGCAGCCTCCCCAGTGCTAGCTAGTCTTCCCATTCTGATCCCTTGTGCTTCCTTTTGTTTCCCTGCTCCTGTTTGTTTTGCCTAAATAGAGCCCCTTTTAGTTTCCCTCATGCCGGCCTCGAGTCCTTCATCTTTTGTGTCGTGATAATGACATTGGTTGGTTACACCAAGTTTTGATTTATTTGTCATATTTATTTAGGATTTTTTTGGCTTACATGCAGTGGCGTGCACAGACATTTTGGGGGGCAAGTGCTCCAGGGGGAAAAAAGGGCACTTTTTGCCTATTTTTCC
>JAODJW010000117.1:13465316-13508654 GCA_026777045.1 Hyperopisus bebe
AGGGCACTTTTTTGGACTGAGGGCAAAAGGGCAAGTGCTTCAGCACCACCTCGTCTCTATCTGTGCACGCCAGTGCTTACATGTGACTTACGTTGTTTATGCAATTATAACTAGATGATAAGATGATAACCAATTGGATCTGTATCACTGGAACTGGAAATTCTGTTTGAAACCAGCAAACTGCAATCAAATAGAACAAATTGTTCTGCATATTTTTTTTATTTAGTTTAGATATTTTTTCTAGTCCAAAAACCTATTTAAATCTATCAGTAGAATTAACCAAATAGACCTTAAGTGCTGGGCTTGAAGAGTCTCTTTGGAAAACCAAATCTGCATATAAATTTCAGTATCAAATTTTCTGTCTTTATTTCAATTTTTTTATGGAGCTATGATATTTTTTCATCAGTTACATCAGTTTTTCTGATGTAATTATGATTGAAAATTAATCACTCTGTACATTATACCCCAGTAAAAGGTTTGTTTTCTAATGTCCTGTATATTTTAGTTAAATTATATATCTACATCATTATCCATTTATAGAAGAGTGATTGATTATTTTACATTTTTGGAACATTAACTGTTGAGTTATTCTCCAGCTAAATTATTCTTCAATTAGCTGAAATATATGAAATTTGCGATACAAAATACAAAGTGCTTTTTAAAAAAATTAAAAATTCAAATAAAATTGGACATAAATTAGAATAAAATAAAAATTAATAGCCATTACCCTCACCAGGATAAGTGCCAGGAATATAAGATGAAACGAAAGAGGAAAAAATTATTAAAATAAGGTATGCCATGTTACTCAAATCTGAAAAATATTGTTTACTGTTTCTGAACAATAATGTTTTTTGGGCATTTTGTTTAAGCTTGCTAAGTTGTCTGAGTGTGTCTATAATCAGAAGTGTATTTGAATATGTCGCAGTGTCTGTGTGGTAATACAATTTTTTCATATTAAGGGGAGACAATGGCATTGTAATAATGTTGTAGAAAAAGTGGCATAGCTGTATAAAAATATATAGCTTTGGTGGTATATAATGAATTAGGTATAAAGACGGCTTTAGATAGGAGAAGTTCCCATTAATGTAAGTGCATTGCTTGACACTGGCAACAGCTCTACTCGCAGAACAATTATGCAGTGAACATGAAATGGACATTTGGATTGAGTTTTAGGGAAGCTCCTGTTACAGGGATTCCTATGAAATTGTAAAGATTCCTGTCATTTGCTCCCCATCTGCAATTAGTTTTGCTTTGGCTCATCAAAAGTGGCGGCAGCAGGTTGCATGTGAACTGCCATCCCTCACAATGACACGCACAGGGCAGAATGAAATATGAAATATCATATTTCCATGGTTGTATAAGCTCCCCCAGCCCCAAAAAAAAAAGAAAAAAAGAAAGGTAGGCCTATATGAAGGCTTTCACACTCAGTAATGTGAAACATTTGCTATGAATCGTATGCCTCAGAGGTTAAAACACTGGAGTCAGAAGCCGTGGGGGGTCAGAACAGTGACTGGCAAATGTTAAAATGACGGCAGTGAGTCAGTGAGACATATTCATTATAATGTCATTAAGGTCTAGAGCTTCACCCCCTCATGAACGACTACATTTGCCAACACCTACCACCACAAAGCAAGTGAGAATTCTGTAATTTTGTGACCTCCATCTTAAAGGGCAAGTGATGTATCAGTTTAATCTTCTTCCTCTATATCAAACTGCTTATAGATTTGAGATACATGGGAATATGAGACATTGAACACAATAAAATTATCTGTGAGATTATAAAATATGGGGATGGCACAGTTGTCTCACACCAGAATTTGAGTCTCTACCATACCTCCACATATGTGGCATTTGCATATTCTCCCCGTGTCATTTCCTCCTTGTACTCTGGTTTCCCCTCACAGTCCAAAGACATGCTGAGGCTAATTGGGGTTGCCAAATTGCCCATAGGTGTGAATGGTGTGTGAGTGTGCTCTGTAACAGGCCCCATCCTGGATTGTTCCCTGCCTTGTGCCTGAAGCCTCCAGGATGAGCTCCAGACACCCATTCATTAAACCACTGACTCATCACAGGGCACACTCACACGCCTATGGGCAATTTAGTAACTCCAATTAGCCTCAGCATGTCTTTGGACTGTGAGGGGAAACCCACAATGACACAGGGAGAACATGCAAACTCCATGCATATGGAAGCATGGCAAAGACTCAAACCTGGGTCCCACAGGTGTCATGCAACAGTGCTAACCACTGCACCACCATGCCACACTCCTCCAGCCTCCTGCAATCCTAAATGGAACAAGCAGCTTCAGAAAATGGATGGATGGATGGATTTTAAAATATGCAATATGTGCTTGGAACCATCAAGTTCTTTAGTCATGGATATTTTTTAGTTTGTTGCTGAGAATGCCATTATTACAGACATAATATATTCATAAGCAAATTTTTATGCAGTAGTCTTTGTTTAAGATAGCAAAGCCATTCTTAAAAAAAAACATAATAAAACCATAATAATACACATGCCGGAAATATATGGTTATTACCTTGTAAAGCAGTTTATTATTTTGAGCAGGTATTCTCTTGGACACTCCCATCTCTTGCTCTGGGCCATTAACTTTTTAGGGTATCTATTTTGAATCATTTATTTGACCTCTATTTCTCTATCACTAGAGAAGGAAAGAGAATCAGAATTTAATCATGGAATGGATTAGAATAAAATAAATAAATGGATGTGGCACAAAGTAAACCATACCATTAGCAGTGTCCTTAGCTGCTAGATTAGCTAGAACATTTTAGTTTGATGGTGTTTTTTCCTAAGTTCACCAGGTGTATGTAAGCAAGAATATAAGCTCCATGAAAGCATTGGTTCTGAAGAGGGATTTAAATCAAAGCTTTGACTAAAGAGAATGTCAGCAAGCTGTAGGTAACAAATCTGATTGTTAATAATTAAGACGTTTTCTGTTGGTTTTGGCCCATGCATTGAGTTCAAATCAGTTATACCTTTAATGACATTATGATTTTTTACAAATATTTTGTTAACAAAGCTACATTTCATCTTAAACTTAGTGTGACATTGGCCCAGAAAAGTCCATGGCCTATGGAAGGACAACACGACCTCGGAAGATTGCAAAGTGTGAGATGTACCCACTGTGATAGGAATATAGCAATAGCACACATCAGTCACACTATGGTTTCACAAAAGCATTTAATAGTCTTACAGCTAAATATAGGATTTTCCATCCATGCACCTGCAAGTCCTTCCAACACATGATCATGGGGGGTTTGAGTCTATCCCAGGCAGCACAAGGCAAAATGAAAATGAATATATGGTCAGGAAGCCAGACCATGAAAGGTAATATATGCACTCATACAATCACCATCCTGTATATGGTTAATAGTATTGTATTTCACTACATCACACCTGTTTGATTATATGAATGTGGGAGTGGATTGAGCTTAACTAGAAAATTTGCCTGTTTTAGGTTACAAGTACGGTTTAATGCATGTGTGCAAAACCCAAGTATATCTGATACAAGCCCTCAGTTATGTCATTATTAAATATCATTTTCTATTTTGTGCAGATTTTCAAATAAAAAACAGTTAATTGTAAAACTCATTATACCTTCACTAATGGAAAGAATGTTCATTCACCGTGGTGACATCATTCTTGACAAATGGTGTCGACATGTGTTCAGCACCTGAGCAGAGCTTGACAGGGGTCAGAATGTGGCTCATGAGACCCAGCACACAAGGTCACAGAGCAAAATGCAGGGTTTCTCAAACACAACCATTGTATCTTGCCTATAGAAAAATCCAAACAAAGGGGTTCAACAGAAAGTCAAAAACTCTAACCACTTCCATGCCATAATTTACAACGGTGCAGTGAGACTTGCTAAAATGCATTTTTGTTTGTTTTATGTGTATATTAGATAGTATTAGATAATAGATTAAATTTTAAAAAGTCAAAATACTTTTTGGAGGTTTTCTATTGAGTCAGCTACTGTAAAATATACACATTATCCATCCCTCCATCTAATCATCTACTACCCATTTATCCTGGTCAGGGTGGTCACATGTGCACTATGGGAAATTAGAGACGCCAGTTTAGACTGACTGCATGTTTTTGGACTGCAGAAGGAAATCAGAGTACCTAGAGAGTTATACATTAAAAACATTTAATTGTGTAGAGTTTTACTCATTTTTATACCATTATATGTTTCGTTAAAATTTGTCATTATTGTATAGCTTTTGTTATTATTTTGAAATAAATAATTGTCTTTGATTGATGCTAAAAGTAATTTAAATGAAAGGCACTTACGGCTCACTTTCCTGTCTTTTGACAATTTATGACAAAAAAAACAAAATAAGAATCTTCCTCATATATCACATTGACAGCCAAGTAAAGTTTGGTGTATTGCTACTATCCAACATACTGATACATTAATTTTCAAAAATGTTTACAATATGACATTGTGAATATGCAGGTATGGAGACTGATGTGTTAATATGATTCTTTATCCTGAATAACTGCATAAAATGAAGCATTCGTTAGTCATAAGTGGTCTTATACCATCGAGAATGAATATGTGGCTCTCAACTATTGACATACAGTACTATGCAAAAGTCTTAGGAAGTCAAAAGAAATGTTTAAAGCTGTTTATCTGCGTAGCAAGTGTACTTAGGCTGAGAACAAAAAACACAATTTAACATTAGAACATGTGCAAATTAAGAGTAACACAATAAAAACTAGTAATACTTTCTTCTGTTTTCTAAAAGGTTACTGATGTCTAGTTGGATGGCTAGATGAACACGGCTTCAGTTCCCAAACCTCTCCTCAGGGGCACCTCAGCCGTTCCATGATTTTGTTAAATTTCACCAACAGCTCAATTAAATAATTAAATAAATTGGTTTAAAAAGTCTGTGACAGATTGGCTAGCTGTATAAGGTGTGCTAGTGGCCAAGTCAAAAAATACATGGCTGCACTGGACGGTCGCTGCAAATACAGGGATGATTTTAGCAGAGGTTCTGAAATGGCTACGCTGACACACTTTGACAGGCATAACATCATAGTTTTACACCAACATGACAATAATCTAAACATCATTTTCTTTGCCTGCCTAAGACTTTTGCACAGTACTGTATATTAGGGTGTTTTTCCCTCAGGAACTGACATAGTGGCAATGGGTCAAGATCTTCTGAACATCTTTAAGCAACCTGAAATACCAAATACTACATTGTTGTTTGATGACTAAATTTAAGATTTAACTGTGCTAAGGTGACGCAAGCCATCGGATTCTACAGTGTGTAGGAGATTTTGCTAAATTCATTGAAACATAAAAAAGACTGTCGTTTACTGCAGCACTTTTTGTGTGGGCGTCTGTCAGCCCACATCAAGGAATCACGTACACTAATTGGACAAATCATCATTTTGCTCTAAATGTAAAAACAAAAACTGCAGCCATATCAGATAATTTGTGGAAAGTATAACAGTGCTGTTATGTTTACTCATCGCAGCAAAGTCCATTTTTTTTTAATAAAATGATGTGGATATGAGGCGGAACGAAGTCCCGCATACATTGTCGCCCACAGGAATGAGTGTTTTGTAATCTCGCTACCAGACAGTAATCCCATATTGATCTGATAAGAGATGACAAACTGCAATTGATATGTTTCTTGATTCCTTTTAAACATCGAAGGGGATTTCCATCTATATGAAATTAGTAAATTCATTTTATTTCTCACCAGGTTACAGAACTCAGACAGATTTCCATATAGCAGTTACCACTGACTAAAAATTTAGTCTTCTTTATCGCGACCCTCACTCATCCCCAGAAGATTTCTGTTTCACTTCCCACCAGAAGTCAGCGGAGATTAAAAAGTAATATTACAGTGCTGTAATTTGTATTTTGGCAATCTATTTAATTTCAAATTGCATTTTCATTTTTTTTTACAAATGACATTCCCAGGGTGTGATATGTACATTATGCATGTATCTGCGAATGATCTTTGATATTCATTTTCAGTTTTCTAAATGTTCAGTGCCTTGTGAATCCTATTAGAAGCTAATGACCGGTTTTGATGATGAAAATCTCCAATGTTGAAAACTGAACATCCCAGTTACACATTGATGTAAAAACTTATCCACATTCAGACTACAAAAATATGATTAACAATTTGAACTTATGGCTTGTAGTGTCTCTATCTTCTGAAACCAATTCAAAATAGCACATACGGTAACGAAACATGTGTTCTCTTTCTGAGATAGATCAGTGGTGTCCATACAGTGACTTGGCTCTCACCACAAAAGCAGCATCTGTTGGTTAACTAATGTCTGCTTCTTTGCCCCTTTTAAAGCCTTTGGAGATACACTGTTTCCATTCTTCAAAGTGACTTATCCTCCTGGCATGTTTATGATGCGAGAGAAGATTGGTTGACAGAGGTGTCGAAAAATGGAGGTGAGGCCAACCCTGAACGTTGCCCCTGAACCTCACTCCATAGATGTAGAGCAGCCAAGATGTGGAGCACGAGTCAAGATTTTAGATGGCAATGTATTTTGATGGGAAAGGATGGCAGCCTCAGAGCGAGACATAAAACACGAGGCTCTTCTGAACCATGCTCCAGACAAGCAGCTGGTCAAACGGGGCCGTTCCTCCACGAAAAGAAATAAAAGCAAGTATAAAGTTATGGTTGCACTTAGCTCCTTCTCAGGTTGTTAAAAGCATGTCATGGGGCCCTGGAGGACGGCTTTTTTATGGTTAGTCTTCTGATGAGCCCTGGGAAGAATCCTGACGACCATTCCTGCCAGGAGATCTTCATTCCTTCCTCCCTACACCCTGCACCACTTGTCACGTTGCTCCAAGCACCATCTGCCATTGCTGAAATGTGCAGGCAGAAGGGAGGGCCTCATGATGAGCTGAACATAAACATCTGGCCACAGGAAATCCCTGAAAAAAAGGAGTAGATATAGGTCTTGATATTTCCTACAGATGTGCTAGACTGTATTTCATTTTGATGAGGTAGAGACCCGAGCAGGTTGTAGTGTACATATACTGCCAAGGTTATTTTTTTTTTATTATTTGTCTCTCCCAAAATTATGTTTTTGTCAAGACAGCCAACTACAGTGACAGGTGTATTTTGGAAGAAACCATTCTTGAACCTGAGAAGATTGTTCCATGCCATACGTGTTGCAAAACTAAACTTAAATAGGATTTACCGTACCCCAGCACCAAAATCAAGATGTTACTTCTGACCAGGTGTTTGTAATGACAAGCTAACCCAAACTTCGCCAAACAAAAAAGACTTATTAAAATATTTTTAAAGACATATGTACATAAGTATTTGATTTGGATTCTAGTGTTGCACTGGATATACACTGATATCCACTTACAAGTCATGGATTTTCACCATATAACTCCTTCCTGTTCACTCCCTTCTACAAACACAAAAACACATGTTCTGAAACTATACTCCTCAGATACAACAGGAGATCTGAAGACTGTAACAAAATGCACTTTATCTGGATTTAACATTAGAGACTTGGTCAAGATGCCTAAAAATGTTTGTGCTGATCAAGAGAGATGGCGGGAGACTTTAGTTGATAGGTATCTCAATTTCAGGGTCAAGATGGACTTAAGTAATTAGGCCCTGGATCTGAATAAAAATACAGAGGTGAAACTAAATGAAACCAAGAGTTCACATTCATAGTGACGCAAACTGAAAACCTCTCTGTTACAGGCACACATATCATTAAGCTAATGGGCTACACACCATGTCCATTGTGAATATGGATAGCAATGTCCATTATGAGTACCTAATTGACAGATGAAAAGTATGTTATTTAGAATGTTAGTAAAGCAGATGAGAATAACAAGAAAGTTGAAGTTTGTGGGAAGTAATGAGTAGCATTATGTATATGATGTAAATACAATCTATGGTATAACTTGCTGGGCTTCAACCTATTTAATTAGCTAGATATACATAGCTTTCAGAAGAGGGCAAAAATTTATTGTGCCAAAAAAATCCTCTTTAAACAAAACACACAACACATCCCTGAAGCTCAGTACAATTTTTCTTCATTTTCACGCTTCAACATCATGCCTGCATGGATGATCTACAGATGACAGGAGTGGTGTAACTTTCACTTGTAAGTCTGCAGAAGGAATTTTGTGCAGAGGCAAGCTGAGATGACCTTTGCAGTGTAAAAAAAATCCCACCTGCACTGAAAGGATGCCAGTTCTCTTACACCATCATGGAACCCCACAGTTATAGCTATTCAATGGTACACATACGTCAGACTGTTCCCAGATAAAAAAGAAAAAGTCCTGTACAGATAATGTATTATTTCTATCAGATGTCTATGAAAAATTAAATAGTTATATACATTACTGTGCAAAAGTCTTAAGCAGTCAAAGAAAATTATCTGGGTAGTAAGTGTATATTTGCTGAGAAAAAAACAGTTTAGCGTTATAACATGAAAATTAAAAGTAACACAATTAAAACTTTTTTTCTTCAAAAAGTTTTTGATATCCCATTGGATGTCTAGATGAATGCAGCTTTAGTTCCCAAACCTCTCCTCAAGGGCATCTCAGCCTGTAAATCCTTGTCCTCTTCGGGGTGGTGGAGGTTATGTTGGAGACATGGGGCACAAGGGAGGGAACAACCAGGATGGGGCAAATCGCAGGACACACTCACGCGCCATTCACTCACACATGCACACCTACAGGCAATCTGGCAAATCCAATTAACCTCAGTATGTTTTTGGACTATGGGGGGAACCCGGAGTACCTGGAGGAAACCCCACGACGACACGGGGAGAACATACAAACTCCACACATATGGAGCCACGGCAGAGACTCGGACCCGGTCACAGGGGTTCGAGGTGACAGCGCTAACCACTGCACCAGCATGTCGGCCCTCAGCTATTCCATGTATTTGTTACGTTTCATCACCAGCTCACGTAATTAATTAATTTATTAGTTTAACAAATGTCAAAGAGCTTTTGACTAGCCATACAAGGTGTGCTAGTGGTTGAAAAGCACATGGGTGTAAAGGATGGTTGCTGCACATAAAAAGTAACTGTAATGGAGGTTTTAAAATGGCTAAGCTGACACACGTTAACAGACGTAATATCATACTGTAGTTTTACACCAACATTAATATTATTTAAACATCATTTTGCTGTATGCAGTTTTATGACAGATATTGACATAAATACATCCACATATACACACACACGCACACGCACAATTATAATTATATAACTTATGTAGAATGTAGTATGTAGAACAACATACCTGTATAGAAATCTAAGAAACAAAAATACAATATTCTAGCCTGACTAAATATTTTGGATGTGTTTTTTTGCGTATTTGTCCTCACCAGTTTACGTTAAATCCCATTTTTCAACAGTTTACAATTAAAAAACTAGACTGCACAGGAACCGCACACACCTGCATGTCTTCAACTTTGAGTCATTACGTTTCCCTTTGTTTACCCTTAGAAACCTCCAGTAATAACAGCATTGTAAATGTTCAAGGCCTTACAAAGTGCCTTTATTTTGTATCTACCTATACATTTAGCATTAATCCTTTTATACCACAGCTTAAATTCACCAAATAATTTCATGAATAGGATTTGGACTATATATTGAATGGCGTGCTTTGTGTCATCAGACATTAACCAAAAACAACTTCTGTCAGACAATCTACTAAGATGACAGAAAAAAAAAATCTCAAAGATATTTTTTTGTACTTACTCTACTACTATTACTTTATTATAGGGATTAATGTGTAACATACTTCTGACTATAAAAAGGACATTTCAAGTAGCAGTCTGATGAACAGTAGAGCACATATTTCTTCACCCAAATGTGAATGCACAAGATTATGAAATTCAAGGAGGATTTACCTTATAATTCCCACTCCATGCCCTTTTCATAGCCATTGTTGCTTTTAGTAACCTGAGACCGAAGTCTGGAGCCATCTTTCGCTATGTGTCTTGTGAGTATTGTCATCAGAGGTTTATCTTGTATCATCACACAAACACAAATGGAACTTGATTCTTAGTATCTGCATTGCACATTTTAATGGAGCTTATATTTCCACGTCAGCAAAGTCTGCAAAGCCTCCACAGCTACTCCAACAGGCTTGGTTTTAATTAGATTTCATTTAAATTTCCAACTTATTATCCCTGTTCAGATTAAAATTTCCCTATAGTCAAATAATTATCCATCCACTGACCATGCAAACAATAACTAATCAAAGTCACAGAGGGCATAGAGCCCATCCCAGGCAGGACAAGGCTGAGGTACAGATCCATATGGGATGTCAGTTTGTTCACACAAGACAGCACACAGAGAGGTTGTTCCAGGATTGGTTGCCCTTATAAGAACCAGTTTTTTAAAATATGGTTTTAAATTGTACTAGCATGTACTTGTAAATATATAAATCGATTTCCCTTTAACCAGTGCAATGTATTTTTTTATAAACTATCATATCTTTCTTGAGTCAGTAAAAAAATAAGCATTTACCAATATAATTTATTATTGTGAGGTAGGGAGCTTGTGTTCATTGTCTTGCAAAAATGATCTGAATATTAAAAGGGTAAAATGTTAACAGAGCATTTCATATGTACAAAATTAGGCTGCAGTTTGTAACATCTAAACATGGCTTAACACGTGAGATCTTACAGTCAATTTTAGCAGAGCTGCTGCTTTAACACTTGCCATCTTCACTTTCACTGTCCAGAGGTTGGCAAACTGATTACCGTGACTCTGCTCTGCTGTTTTGATATTATGCATTTTAATCAAAAGTCATTGGTGCTGGTATCAATAAGGTTCATTTGTGCTCCATCTTTGTATTTCGCTTGCATTTTTATTTAAAATTGATAAATGTTTTGAAGTAGAAAAAACCTCCCTTATCTTAAGCAATACACATCACTACTTTCATATTTACAAGCATTTATTTATGCACTATACTTTTGCCTTAAAAATGTTTTGCATCACAAAATTAGTAGACATAAAAAGAAGTCACATATTTTGCAGTAAGGTTCAGAAATTTCACAGACTGAATGTGAATCAAGAGTTAAAATGGTGATGGAGTGAACAGCATCAGCCACAGCGCCAGAGTCGTTCATGTTATTGATGGGCATAGTTTGGAATAACTGAACGTTTTTTCAGGATTGACTCAACAGAGAAAGGTAAAGACACAGTGGATGAAAGCTTTACTTCCATTCTGTGGGATGTCAGTCCCTTTGTACATCTATCAGTGGCTCTAAAGCTGTGGTTTTCTTCTGCTGGGCTCTCACTGTGTTTCTTTGCAGTTTCTCCTGAGTACTTTTTATAGTTTGGTTCAAGATCCAACTTGTCATTGAGCTCCTTTTGGATCAGGGACTGGAAAGAGTTTGACTTTGTGGAGAGGCAAGGCTTTGTGCTGTCATTAATCATCTGGCTTAGAACATTCTCATGCCGGTCGTGGAATGTTGCATTGGGGAATGTCTGCATGGGACAGTTTTTGACTGTGGAAATGGTCGACCACTCCCTGGAGCTTTGAATGAGTCCCACTTGAGACTGTACCCGTGCTTGCCAAAGTCCACAAGCCCCCCGAGCCATCTGTGAGTCTTCAAGTTTTACTGACACTGGATCCCTACCTGGTGAGCAGCTCCTCGGGGTTGACATTGATTCGGGGTAGCGTGCATCCTTGGGTTTTACAGTCTGGACAGATGTAGAGTTCACAAGGCACTGTTTGTAGAGCAGACCATCTCCAACATCATTGTGCCCTGACCACATCTTGAACTGGGGTGGAAGGGGAAATTGTTGGTAAGAGGTTGCCATGCTCACATTGGATGAGAGAAGCTCCATGTTCCCAGGTCTGCCATACTGCAGAGAAAGGTCCAGGCATCGTGGGAGAACCTTGCAGATATCATTGGGGAGCAGTTCCACTCGCGGGGATGCATATTCTGTCCTGTGGGAACTGTAGGCCCCTGCTTGGCTAATGCCACTGAGAAAGAAGGAAGAACTTGGCTTCTGCGTGGACTCCAGCATCTCTCGTTCTTTGTGCTCTCTCTGCATCATGATAGTCTCCAGCTCCTTATCAGCAAAAGCCCTCCTTTTCCTCATACGGTCGCTTAGAAGAGGCAAAAATTGGCTTCCTTCCAAATAAGAGCTTGTTTGATCAGGGTGATATCCTACTACACGAGAAATGTATTAAAATCCCAAAAATCAACATTTCCTGCATTCTTTGTTTACTGAATAAAACAGTCTGTGGAAATATTTGCCATTCACCAACAGTTTTAAGAAATGACAACGAAGAATATCAGAAAAATAACATCATTTTTAAAAAAAATCTAAAATATAGACCTGGACAGTACAATCTCATACAAAAAGATATCTTACCTTGGAGGATACTTTTGGACAATGTGTTTATTGGCCGAAAATGAAACATTGTCCTGTTTTCGGCTGTCGTTTGTTTTCGTGAAATGCCTTTCTTTTCCTAAAGTGATATAATGTGTTACTAACAAATCTAGGACAATTTATTTATAATTAATAATCATTCAATAAATATTAAAGGCAAATAATGCTAAATACACAGATGTGCAATAATTATTTCTCCTCGTATTCATATTATGAAATAGCAAATTTAGGCGGTACATCATAACGACTTAAACATCTTGGAGCCGTTAATCCGACGCGGTCGTTGGGAGGCAAACCTCTGTGGCCTGCTGCCTCCTGAGCGCTACTTGCGCAGCCATTACGCGCTGTCTCTCCACCACCAAGAAGCAATTAGCACATTGACAGTCTCGCCACCGACAAAACCGTTTGTGGCCTTTCAGTGAAGAGACAACTCCGTGATTTCTGCACCGAGCACATTTCGGGGTGCGACCCAGCTTCTTAGGGTCTCCTGATAGACGCATATTCTCATCTGTCCTTTCATCGTCAATTTTAATTATTTTGTTGTCTTCTAATTCAAGGAAGTTGAGTTCCGTTTGGTCATTTTCAGTTTGTAGGCTCTCCACATCTATTTCTATATCCGTCATGATAACTCAGGTGAAGTTCTTAAACAGGCTTATTCTCAGGTCCCCGTCTAAAAAGACAAAAGAAAAAATTGAGACACCATATCCTGTAGTATACCGTATACATGGGAATATTCAATAGCCTATAAAATATAATTCTCTGAATTCACGTAAATTTACGTAAATATTCTTCATATTTAATTTTTAAACATATTAAATATTACGATTTAAAAATCAAACTTACCTAAATGCATCCAACACGCGATTCTGTACAGTGAAAAATCAATTGTATTTTAAAAGCCTAAATAATTTAAAATATATTTTGAATGGACATAATTTAAGTGTTTTGAAATATTGACTGTGATTTGAACTCCCAACCTCTACTACCCTGCATAAACTTCCACTAAAATAATATTCACCTGGCCATCGGCTTTTTCCCCTGTGTAGCGTCATAGCGCTTCGTTTTTAAGGCAAACTTGAGTAACTATAGCCTGCGTTACCATTGGGCCGCTCGGTACCTTCGCCCCTATTGGATATACCGGATTTTGGGGTGTTGCTTTTCCCATATTGAAGAACCTACGGCCGGGACCAGTCGGGTTTACCAAGTTTGGTCAGCTGGCTGGAGTGAGATTTTCAATTCGAGACAAATCTGCAAACACATTTACATGTATGTAAGAGTTTATTACCTTTTAAATAGTCCGTTGGGTTTGCAAACTACCCAAAAGCTTTTGATTTTGTTAATTTTAGCTTCATAATGGGATAATATAGATTTCCTGAGTGCTGGCACCCCCGGGAACAACCAAAAGTAAATCGTGAAGAGGGTTAGTTTGTATTAAAGTTCGTAGTGTATTTACATTTGTATTTGTGTGTGTGATTTATGTTAAATTCGTGTAAATATTAAAGAACACACCCGAAACTTTGATGTCTGGGAGATAGTCGAAGATATCTTAAGCTTTCAAACGGACATGGGCAATAACTTTTTATTTTCTATGATAACATATAAGATTTTAAGGGGTGTTTAATCGACAATAACGAAAGCAATAATGGAAGCTCGTCCTATGTCAACAAAAGGGAACGACGGGCATCTAAATTCAAATCAGTCTTTGGAGATGCAAAAAAGTGCTCAGGGCTTTTCACGAGTATTCAAATTCTATAGACTATATAGCAAAGTTGCTTGCCTGAATAATCGATATTTATAGAGGGAGGCATAGCTAAATACAACGCATGCGGGTTAACAATTTGCACCATGCAAATACACAGCTTTCAGTTTACGCTGGTTTAACACTTCAAGTAATTTAAATGGAATTACAGAAGCGACAGAGATGCCTGCCATACCTAAACATCTTATTTGAATAACTTATCAATATAAACACAAGAATATTTGTAGAACGACGTATTATTTGATGTGGTAAACGGGTTATAAAAAACCCAACAAAATAATAACAGTATTTCACATACCCTGTAGGCCTACATTACAACTGTGCCCAATCTAAAAATATATTTCTTTGGTTTATTGTAATAAATTACTTGTCATACTAATAACATTTTATATAACTCTATGTATTGTGTATATTTATGTGGTCCTATTCATTTATTTTCCATGCAACATTTATGCATGAAGATCTGGATGGTTAGCAGTAGCACTATGTGTGAAATGTTTGCATTATGTTTGTGGTTCCCTTCCGCACTCCATAGGCATCCCTGTACTTCCTAGTACAGCCTGCAGTATCTTCACCACAAAAGCAATGGCTAATTGGTTTATTGAAAACGGATACATTTTTGCATGTAGACTTATGCCAGCTCTCTTGAGAACTTTTTTAGCTCCAAACACCCACCAGTAAATCCATGCATCTTCTATAACGTTCAAACAGTACAGGCTTGATGTGGGAGCCTGAACACTAACCCAGGAAGGGGACCCTTTGGACTGAGTGCCAGTCCAGTATGCACATAGAGAAACACAAACTATGGTCAAATTAGAGACACCTAACCCTAATCATAACCACACACATGGGCCATCACTGACAATCCCACCCCAGACCTGTAGGTGTCAGGCTACCGTCACCCAGGATGTCAGAGAAAAGGCCACAGCACTGGTATACAGTATTATACCCAAAGGTATGAACACCATTAATGTAGCCCCAGTGGTACAGAAATGTTCCTCATAGTCAATTTCTGTACCTTAAAAGGTACAATTACCTACATCTATAGGGTATAACCATCAGATCCTTGAGGGTACAGCCTCAGTGACAAGTAATTGTACCCTCTAAGGTACGAATTGCACATAGTCGCCTGTAAATCAAAAGAGTGAAATTATTTTACCTCCTTTAACACAGTAGTGTTCATTATGAAGCCATGATTCACTAGGATAAATGTTCAACAGGTTTATGTTGTTTATGATGAAGGAAGTTCACAGCAGGGTCAAGTTGGGTTCATGTTAAATATTTGTTTTCAAAATATTGTTTTCGCAGGCAAGACTTCTAAGTCCATGTGATAGAATGCACAATATAATTAGTAATTTCTACATATACTGCAGAATTTTCTAAATTGAATTTGCCATATTAGCTATGTTATAACTCGTTTTTTCAACTCTTGTTAACGTAATTTAAGTATGCGTTAAAATATTTTAATAAATACTTTTCAAAGAGACTGAAAATTAATGTATCACTTTGTATTAGAGTTGCTCTGAAGGAACTGTTCGAAATGAAAATAAGTACTGTACCTTGCCAGTAGATGGACGTATTGCTCCATTTTTGTCATTGTTACCGTAGTACATCTATTATATATGTATTTACCGTAATATACTAAAGCTATGAAATTTATACACCAGATACATATTGACTCCAGGTGGTGCTTGTGTTTTTTTTTTTTATGCAACAATGTAAACTATATTATTCAAAAGACATTTTCTTCACTATATTCAGTAAAAAAAAATTACCATTTTGATGTATTTAGAAGATACAATGCATAAAATGTGTAGCATCGCGACTATATCATGGTGCAGGTAACGTGTGTCTTGGCTTGGTTGTGATGGCTGTTATGTGCACATTTTACCAGATTAAACATTCATTTCAAAACAGGGTGATCTTGATTCTAATGCCTCCTCTCCAAATATTGTGTTCTAGGGTCATTAACAAAAGCGGATAACAGTATGTCGGATTATTTCAGGTTATTACCGACGTGGGATACCTGAAGTAGAATGATACCAGGAATTTCAGTGGCCGAGAAAAAACAAACCACATTATCATCTTTTCTGTATGCTTAAAACTGTCCTCCCTGTGCACTGTCATTATAATCGTAATACAGCCGATGTCTTTTATTAACGCCTAGTTCAAGTGCACTCCCAAGATTAATTTATTGCGTAACTTAGTAAGAGTAACTTTGTGCGTAAGTAAAATGTAGTGCATCATAAATTCATATGATAAAACAAATTAGAATAATTCCAGAATGTTATATGGCTTACCGGCTATATATTTGTCTTACGGTATTTGCTTTTTACCAATATTTCTGAGCGTTCACATTTTTAAGCGAGGAAAAATTATTCATTAATCCTGTTTAATTGCCATTATGACATTGTTCTTTCTGTTGTATTTTTGTGTATATGAAACATTTTGCACAAAAATTGAACGTGAAGTATTTACCTGAATGGTGGAATGATGTTAACGTACTTTGAAGTTTTTCTTTTTTTTCTATTTTTTTACGAAAATGAATATAATAATATAGACATGAAAGAACACTGCATATTTATTTGGTTTTTATATAGCTAATCATATAGGCAAATACCTTCTAGGGAATTTGGTGCTTCAAATGAAATCCAAAAAGACATAAATCAATTATTAAGAAAACAATTTCAGCAAATTCACATTATATCATTTTACAGTTGCATTTACACTACATTTAGCGCATATTTTTGTCCGAAGTGATATGCAAGTGAGGTATCATTAATTGTTTTACAGTATTAAGTGTTTGCAGTTCTTTTAATCCATCCATCCTCGAACCACTCATATCGGTCAGGGTTGTAAAGCATTTCTTTTCAGTAGTGTTAATGTCTTGTCTAATGATCAAGCATCAATATATAACAATCTCTTAGAAATCTCTTTGCAAAATTATTGCTAGGATGGCTATTAGATTCCCCTTATCTAAATCTGCATTTCTTGTTAGTTCCATTATTTGTTTTTGCTTTATTTTATTCTTTATTTTAATTAATCTGTCTCATATCCTGTACAAACAGAAAGAATGACACAAAATACATCACATGGGTTTATTTCGTTTACACTCAACATGCTACATAATTTGGTCATTTCTAATTGTAGGGCATATCCATTGTAGATTACATGCAAACTTGTGATACATATCAATATTAACGGACAAAAAGGGCTTTATACATGTTTTAATTATTTCTGCAACTCATTTTCTTCGGAAGTTCTAGAAGTGCCAAGTGCCATAGGGCTACTTACTACTTAAGAGTATTTCAAGCAAAAATCAGCACGTGACATTTCAATGACGTTTTTTCCATTGTTTATTTGTTTAGATTTGTCTTAGCTATTCAAGTCAGGCTGAGGAATTTAAAATCCTAGAGTCTGACGAGTCGGATCTCTCATCATAGTCATCCTCTGTGTAGACAGTCTGTTTGGGTACCATGGTGCATCCATCCTCCTGTATTGTAATCCTGTGATCATCAGAGGGACGGGAATGAAGGACAGAGGAGCTGAAGATGCTGCTGGACGCGCTGGAGAAGGGAGAGACATACTGGGACCTGAGCTGATATTGTTGCTGCAGAGTCATGGTATTCCACAGAGTCACATCACTGGGCACAAACGGGTTAGTCTGGCCCCTGGATATGGAATTCCTCAGCATTAGGGGGTAGCGAGGCCCCTGGGAAAAGGGATGCTGCAGAGGTACCGCTAAGGGACTGGGGACAACATTGGTGGTCTCAGAGGGGAACCTCAAAGAATCAGGAACTCTGAAAGCAGATCCCACTGACCACTTAGATGAGGATACAGGATAGGACCCCAAAGTGTGTTCAAACAGGTGCCTGTTAGATGGTAAGTTAAGGTTGTCGGTGCCTTCAGTGGGTGCTCTATCTACTCTGGGGTTCGATCTACTGGACAGAAGTACCTCGATGGCTCCTACCAGATCCCCACCACAACCTTTAAGGATCAACTCAAGAACTGCTGGTTTGTGACTGGGGAAGATTTTTCTTAGCACCTCTAAGGGAGGACGATTAGCCTTGAGATTTAAAGGGAGGGATACAGACCCTGAGAGACCCTCGATGACTAAGCTCTCCTCTCTGTGGAATTTGGCACCGTCAGATTTGGTCTCAGTGTCATTGCTGCTCTCTTGAAGATTGTAGTGACTTTCCTTTGATGCAGTGGAGACATCCGTAGAATCCAGATTGTAGCATAAGCTGGACTTTGACATCTCGGGGGAACTTGAGCGGTCATGCTCCTTGTCACTATTGCTGCCATGGTCTGTTTCTGAGTGCTCACCTGACCGATCTTCATTAGGGTCTAAAAGGAAAAGTATCAATAATCAATAAATAGCTTGATGTTTTCAGCCAGTCTGAGGAACATTGTGTAGACCTAACAGTAATGATCCCTGACACATTTCAATTATTACAACTGAGAGACTCTAATTACCATAGGGACACAAAATTATAGTTGTATCTGGTTATTGTTATTTATTATTTTTATTTAGCAGAGACATTTTCTGCAATGCAACTTTCAATCTAGTGTAAAAAAGAAACTACTTGGAATTGACACAGGAATTTCCAAATTAAAAGTAAGTTTTCCTTGCTCTAAGCTATCTGCAGAAAGAAATGAAGGCCAAGTATAAAATTGTATTAAATTGGCACAATATCTGTTATTTCACAATAACGTATTAAAAAGGAAATATGCCTTGTATGGATGATTCATACGTCTACATACAAGGCTCTTAAGGGTTTATTGTTCATCAAAGTCTTCAAATTAAGAAAACGCAAACTCTCCAATTCTAAAGACTCGTTTATCGGTGTATTTTCTCCTCGCTTTGGTAATTACTACCTCACTAGCAGCAAATCACCTGAATTTGACTTCGTCCTAAGTTGTTGTGTTTAAAGTAAATCATCCCACTGTGTCGCTGAATATAATGTTTCCTAAAACGACACAACTCAATTCCAATGCTACCGTTCTCAAACCACCGCAGTTTTGGCGTTTAAATGTGTAAAAGTACTAGTTTCATAAGATGTCCGTTACAAGAGTAATAAAAAGTTTGTCATAAGATAAAAAAGTGGAACGATAGTGTTCTTTTCAAAAGCCGAACTTGATATCAGTCAAAATAAAAGCATTTTATTGCATTTATAGAAAGGTCTTACTAAGCATGGCATGGTATTCCCTCTATAAAGTAAATATAATTAAAACAGCATATCACAGTACGATTTCAACCGGATTTTTATATTTGAGTACAAATTTAGGCTCCTGAAAAGTTTGAATGAAAAGTTTTAAATATATTTTTACTTCAATATTTAGGCCTACTTTTGAATGTTAGGGATCAAAAGATTTTAAATATTTCTACTTGATATGTTTGTTACCTGCTTTCTTATATGTTGTCCTTCAAAAATATATTCAGTAAATAAGTAGCATTTGTGTACGACTTGACTGTTAATTTTTATTATTAAACAGATTTCATTAAAAAAACTCCTCTTTTTGTCCGAAAATTTTAAAAGTCGTCTTTTACGCCGTAATTTTGATACTATGTATATCAATATATATTATTTGAAAAAATAATAAAAATAATGTTAGTAATTAAGCAGAAAAATTCACGACTATCACTTAAATATTTGGCAAAAAAAAAATCGAAAACATCACTCCATCTTACCTGCCGTAGACTGTGTGCTACAAGACTGGTCTGACACCCACTTCACGTCCATTCCTCCGATGCGCGGCGGTGGCCCTTCGCTGGCTTCGTCCGTCCCAGACACCGAAAGTCCGGGTAAAGTTCTTAGCGTTTCCGGAATAAGACTTTCTAAACTTTCATTTGCTTGCTGCCTTCTAAGAGCAACCTGGGCAGCCATCACTCGCTGTCTTTCAATAATCAGAATGCATTTTTCACAAGTACAGTCTTTAAAACGACAGTATCGCTTATGTCCCTTCAGCCACGACAGCACCCCGTGGTTCCTACATCGAGCGCACTTGGGCGTCCTTTGGATAGGTGCTCTTGGATGAGGGACTGGACCTCCCATATACAGATACGGTGATCCGTAGCCATTCATTTGCCTCTGACTTTTGTTAGAAATTCTGATCCAGGACGACGCAATATTGACAGCTGTAGGAGATCAAGCCTTGTGCTTCCCTCCGAGCATAAAGCAGCCAGATAAAAAAAAAGTTTGATCGGTTTTCTAGTGATGCAGCAGAACGTCCGACGTTATAACAAACGTTAATAGACCCGAGTTACTAAACATCTCACTTTCCAGAGTGTCATTCGCAGACCAGATCACAGTGATATACCAAGGATTGCTCCTCCTCTCTTCCTTTATGGCGAATGATTACGAATCCATTAAAGGGAGTGTTTGAAACAGCCGTTGTTTATGTTGAAGAATCCAACCCCAATCCACAGCAGTTGTCATGTGCATTGTAACTGGTTATCGCAATTGCTACGGTCTGTTAGTCGTCAAAGCACACCTACCTGGTATATATTACCGAGATTTATAGACTCAGCATTCTTTTCAATACATTCTAAAGAGTCACAGAAACCGCAGCTCATACAGATAACAATATTCACGAAGAAAGTTTGAAATAGGTTTTTTTCATTCATTCATTCATTCATTCATTCATTCATTCATTCATTCATTCATTCATACTTTCTTTCTTTCTTTTTAGATTTTATTGTTGTCGCCCAGGGCCTAAGCTTAAAATGATTTCTGTCAAAAACAATGTCTTGATTATAACATATCATGTATTAAATTTACAGATTTCAAGTTGAATTTTCATTTTAAGATATACATTGTAGCATATTATTCCTTAAGCTCGACTGAGGTGTTATAGGCCTCATAACTGACTGGTCTTTGACAGCCTTTCAAGCTTCCAGGTCTCCTAATACTAGAATTAAAAGATCCTGTTGAATAAATGAACGTCCACGAAGGGCTGACTAAGAGTTAATCAGTGTACGTTTTGTAAATACATTTAATCGCCGTGATTTATAACGCCGAACATCTATTAATCTGGAATTCAGAAATCTTGCGCTGTAACAGCCTAATAAGGGTAGTTATTGCAAATTCGAATATGAATTTAAAAACCGCATACGATGTAGCATTTTGTTTTATGCTGTTAGCTGCAAATTCTACATATGCTGTTAGCTGCAAATTCTACAGTATATGATGTGGACATTTGAAATCAGAAGTGAACAACTGCAGTCTCTTGCATGCTAGACGTAGCTCATTGTGCCTATTAATCAGCAGTAATTATGTGAAATAAATGTAAATCAATTTTGTTGTTAACTAACCGTCTCCAAAATTTAATCTAATTATACTTATAAGTAAGTGATATCTTTTACAACATATTTATATATGGAATTATTTTTTACCTTAGCTGTCTATAACAGAAATTGCGATTTAATTTTCCATAGGCTTACTGTTACATACATTACCGATATAGGTCTGTAATATTATGGTGGGCTAAACGGTAGCTGGCCTTTGGACCTTTCATTGTTTGACAACATGTATGATGAAAAAAAGAAAAAAGGTGTTTGTTTGATGCTGAAATGTCCTTAACCCTCACCATATTAAAACACTACAACTAAACTGCAAGTCCCATTTCGCTCATTAAAAAGGTTTATTCAAGCAAATAATGGGATCCTAGCATAACGCCTTCAAGAATAGGAACCATAATGGTAAACTTCACCACATGAACTCCGTTTCCAGGGCTATTAATCTTTTAATTGGAAAATAGCACAGGAATATTTAACGTGACTATAATGTGCTCGAATTTTGCACATGGCGAGTAAATTTGCAGGTGGGAGTGTGAGATTGCAGGGGACATGTAGGGACCAATTCTGCATAATAAATGTTTATGCTTCACATCACCATTATTAGAGGGGATCCTTTTTCCTATAGGCAACTTTCGTACGGCAACTGGCCATATAGTGTAACAGTGTTTGGTTTGGTTTTCCCTAAAATACAGTTTTCGTAAAAAGAGGGCAATATTGACGCTGTTATTCTCTTATTGCTATTTTCACAGATGTGTATGACGCTGGTGAGTAGCAGTCAGTGATTGATTTTTTTCGGCTTTTATGCAAATCTTAATATTTTAAGCCTATCTTATGTATAGTTAGGCCTATTTAATATAAACCGTTTTTATAGAAACGGATTCAAAATGTTACACTGGAATTTAAATTTTCTTGAAAAAGAAAATAAGGTAACATTTTTATTGGGAATAGTCCGCCTACAGAGTATTTGTAGCATTTCAACAACTTAGCTGAGATTTAACAGCAATTCAACTGTTTCGCTGTCTGTAGATGTTTAACTGCAGAATACACAATATAGAGAATATGTAACGATTTATGAACATACCTACATATTCTTAGAATAATTTAATTGAATTTGACTACTCACTCAGTCGATGTTAGATTAATTGTTGAATTTGAACGTTTTTGAAATGTTTCAAATACTCTATACCCTCTGTATACAAACTATCCAAATAAAAATAATATATATAAAGCATACATAAGTACACAATATACATGTAAGCATATATAGGCCTATAGTTCATCATATAAACGAGAGGTTTAAAATATTTTTCCCTGACATATAATGAGCAAACCAGCCAGCCAGTTACCTCGCTGTTCAGTTGGACTGCGAAAATCTGATTTGTGGATTGAAGTTCAACCATAATCATTTTATCTAAGCAAATATATGGAATATCGTGGAACAAACAAACAAATGAATAAACAAACAAGCTGCAAGTGTATTACAGTTAATTTATTCATGACGCCTGTTTAATAAACACTGCCAGTATGGTTTTCAGTGCATTGTACCAGTATTTCATGTCTTGTTAAAGTTGTGTGAAAAACTATAGGCCTAATATTATTTTATAATTATATTGTTCTATGATAAAGAATACATTAGTAAGCTTAGGGGTAATGCTCGACGAAAAATATTTTTTTGTTTGAGACAGTGGTGAGCGGTTAAATTAAAATGGGTGTTACCGGTGTTTCAAGAAAGTGAATTATTGCTGGACATCTGCCCTGTGAAATTTCCTTTTGCTCCTTAATTGTTGTAACAGAAAGCTGTGACAAGCTACACATATGACAGCCCCACATTCTCAACACAAATCGAAGCACCGCGCTGCATTTCCAAACCCATGTGTCCCTTCAGCCATAAGGTTAATCGCCTAACATTTTTTGAGGTGATGTTTTGTTTTTGCAATTCCATGCATCCTACCAACAAACAAATAAAAGCATTTTTATTCTATTAAAATAAACCTCAAACACAATAAGGGAAATGTTCATTCCGACCGGTGCTTAGATCCAAAATGAGAAAAACTCGTATTAGTCAAAATAATTCTGCTCGTTCGTTAAAACACAGAAAAAGAAACTACCCAACAGTCTTCACTACCTTTTTAACACTAATTTAATACACATTCGATACAAAAATCAAGAACACGATCAAAGGAGCATCTAAGTATCTAATTCGATTAAAACTAACAACCATACAAATAAATAAAAAATCATAATTACATTAAACAATATGTTAACGAAGCCTGACGTGAGTGGATTGCCAGACCTGAACAATCGACTAGTAGGCAGGATGGTGACATTTTATACATTTATATAAGCCTATAAACAGACCCCAACAGGGACCTATGCACCAGCGACTGGCACCGCCCTGTCGAGGGGCGGCAGGCCTATGAAATGGAAAACCAGTGTTAGATGCTGGGTGCAATAAATGATAACGAGTTTCGCATGGAATAACGCTGATTTCTATGGAGCCCGCACCCACAAAAAAGTAATGAGAGAGCAAGACTCAGATGAAGCCGCAAATTAGGAGCTTCATTTTCCATTAGCCGGAGACTATATTGCAAAATACTTTAATAAAAATAATTAAACGTTTCTAATTTGGATTCCAAGAGATCCATGATATAAGGACAATAACAGAAAAAAAATACTCACTACCTTAACAACATTCCAAAGCAAGCAACTGAACTAGGAAAAGTTTGGCTTTTTAAACCGACACGACCATCAAAAAGTTTAAGGCCATGGCTAACGAATCCCCCTTAGGCCTGGTGGGTATATACTGACACCTTATTCTAAAATTTTAATAAATTCATAAATCCTTTTCAGATTTACATTATAACTGCGTAGGCCTAAATATAATGCAATTTATGGAATAATGGTTCGGATTGCTGTCCTAGTAAACAATTCAAATTAGCAATGTCTCCTTTCACCTTAAAACTATTTTGGCCTCTGGGTGTTTATGAGCATGTAAAATAAACCCCATTAAGGTACTAACGGTGATTCCTATTTTCATTTGTGGGGATCACTTTAATATATGCAGACTGCGCATTAATAATATGCTGGCGGCGAACACCACCTGCTACGCACTAAAACGTGTAAAAGCTCTGAAGGCAGCAGCGATTACGACAGCCCATCCAGAACAAGTACCGCGAAATTTGTAAAAGTTTGGTAAACTTTCATTTACTCTTCAGTTAACTCAATGCAGCAAGAAGGTCAAACTAAAGTAAAAAAAAAAAAAAACGTTTTCTGAGCTTCACTGACCTCAATTAAAATTGAAACAAACTTAAGGTGAAACGTTATTCAAGGTCGCCGCATAAGGAAGCGCAGCAATATAGGGACTGATTTATTATAAGCAATCATCCACTATAGTTTCTATAGGCATATCGTTTTGTGAAAAAAAATAGTGTATTAAACGCATAAACGTTTACAGAATTGTACGGCTATTTTAAGAATTTGATGTTGGCCTTAATGTGTTTTCAGGTTATTAACATTTAAAGGTCTATTTGATCTATAGTGAGCTCTACTCAAAACAAAATAGTGTTTAATGTACAACCCTATAGAATGAAAAGACGGTCACCATCAAACTCGCACTGTCAACAGTGCTTATATTTACCATTATGTCAGCAGGCTTTCGGGGTGCTGTCTATGGGATGGATTCGGCTTTATCTGCAGTGCACGAAGCATGATTCATTGTCCAGCAGGTGAAAAGAAAAAAAAATCCAGTGACACTATATCGTGAACTTATACATAAGCTGGGCCGAAACAATAGAAGAATCCAGCACTATAGAGGAAGTACGTGACAACTATAATAAAACTGTCTACCTTAAATAAACATAAAGCCACACGCGATAAAACTCAATCTTCCGTAAAATCAAATTAAGTCATTATCTGACTGATTGTATCTTTAATTGAAAACAGAAGTGACAGTAAATTTCTGTGATATATCAGGATCAATCAATATTGCCCTACAATCCAGTCTCAAGAAATGATTTATAATGTCAAACCTATATAGGTAACCACATTATTCTCTCTAAAACCACTGGTGGATGAAATTAAGAGTAAGTGGATTTAATAAAAAACAAGATGGTAAGGTTATTGATTACAACAGATGGGCCTAAAACAAATTGATGTTTTAAAAGCACACAGCAAAGAGAATACAAGTTGTTTTCTTCTCCAGTTCATAAAAACATCCCAAAACAAACTGAAATACATTTTTATTTTGACAAACTCTGCAGTTACAAAACACAGTTGAACATTAAACATTGCTTTATTTAAAACCATTGAAACAAGCCTTCTAGGATAATGAAAATAGATAGATGTATTTTGTTAATTACCCGTGGTTTATGTAACCAAAGCACACAAGAGCACACAACTGCATTATAAATGTCCAAAAAAACAGACCCATTCACAACAAAAAAGTAAGTAGGCGTGCATGTGATTATTTTTATAAAACTAAACTGAGTGAAGTCGCTACTCATGTTATCACTGAACTGTATACCATCAGGGGTTGTCCTTCAATGACAATGCAAGCAGGATATTTTATGACAAGGTGTTTGCAAGCATCTTAAACTAAATTATACTGCCATAATGTAGCCTACCTTTTCACAAGTGAGGTGACCCTACTAAATCTGGCATGGCCAGCAAAGAAATCCTTCTAAAACACAACTTACTTAGGATATATAGCTAATTACTTGCAATTACTAGTCCATATTTTCCAACCTAGTTCATAATAAGAAGCGGACATATTAATTTTATCAGAAGACAAGTTGGAAAAATTATATCAGATTGAAGCAAAGTTGTGTATTTATACACTAAAAATAGTAAAACTATGTAATCAAAGGTTCAAGATAAAAATCTTAGCAATGCACTTTTGAAAAGTATTAAGAACTCTGATCCATAAGAAGAAACCGTAAGTGCGTGAACATGAACTTCAACACAAAAAAAACCTGAAAATGCCTTTGTTAATAAAATTCAGTTTGAGTGATGCAGGTATAAACAAACCTCAGCAGGGTATGCAGTGTATCACATACAAAACAAAACATTGCTTGTGACAATAGCACTGAAAGTCTAAATACATTTCAATTGGCATTGACCGCTGATGATTCTTTTGACTGCTGCTCATGCTAATCTTTTTTAGTCAACATTTACATTAATGTTACAAAAAGCACTCCCTGAATTGACCTAGTTAGTATGTCAGTGAAATAAAATGTTTTAGAAAGAATCATTATCAGCAGTGGTATTTAAAACTATAATTTGTAACTTATACAGCTGACTCAAAATACTCATATTCTGTTCCTTCCCAAGCATAAAAAAGGTTTCATCAGATTAAGTAAATAGAAACAATAGTGCAACAATGTAACAAAAAACCGAGAGACCCCTTAAGGCAAGTGCTATACTCTGGAACTGATAGCAGTAATTTTGATCAGGAAATAATTAAACTCCAGCACTTCTCTCCTTGCCTTGGCGCTTCATTCACCAGCCCCCTCAATGACAGAGTCCACAGCGAAGGCTCCTGACTCAGAACTGCTGTTGCACTCCTGCTTTCCCTCAGAAGTCACCAGGGAATTGACTGACAGGTAAGCCGGGCCAGAATCATTGATGCTGCCATGGGGAAACACTGCAGTAACACAGGACATCAACACAGCCACATTCAGCGAACACGTACTGGATCTAAGCACTTCTGCAGGTAATGATGACTCACAAGAGTAACTCGTGCAACATTGATACCACAACATCTCCTAGCCCTCAAACTGTGGTTAAGACGAAGGGGAATAAGAGACAAGCTGTCAAGTACTCGGGGGCATCAAATTTTGAAAACACTGACAAATTACAGACAAATACACACACACACTCCTAACTTAACAACATACCTGACATACACACACTTTAACTTAACAACCTACCTGACACACACACACACACTCCTAACTTAACAACCTACCTGACACACACATACTTCTAACTTAACAACCTACCTGACACACACACACACACTCCTAACTTTACAACCTACGTGACACACACACACAAACACACACTCCTAACTTAACCTACCTGACACACAAACACACACACACTCCTAACTACAACCTACCTCACACACACACTCCTAACTTAACAACCTACCTGACACACACACACACACTCCTAACTTAACAACCTACCTGACACACACACACACACACACACACACACTCCTAACTTAACAACCTACCTGACACACACACACACACACACACACACACACACACACAGTTCTAACTTAACAACCTACCTGTTTACCCACTGCCTGGACTTATGACCAGCTCTCTGACCAGTCGGTATTGTACGCTGTACGAGAACTTTGGTTGTACAAAAGGCAGCGTGGCCTTTCTAATCTATTCTGTTTGTTCTGGTCTCTAATTTATTTGGGTTGGCAAAGGAAGGTTTTATATTGTTTGCAGCAACTGACCTTTATTTTGATATCTCACATCGGTTTACACTGACTTTATTTTGATACGTTGCCTTTAGTTTGATGCATATGCTTTGTATTGTGGGAGCAGGAACCTCCAGTAATGCGCAAAGCATGGATGTGCGCAACGTTAGTTTCCCTGTATCTCATGCTTTTCTTATGTTTTTGAAAGCAAAGTATTTGGTATTGTGCAAAAGGATGCTAACAGTGATTCACTGGATTGCAGTGATGCTAATTGGCAATACATGCCTAAATATGTTAGCATATTATTTGAAATTCCATTGACAATTAAAAGTAGCAGCTTGTTGTAATTTTGCTATGTTAAATAAAAGATCTCCTAAGTCTTTTCTGTGTTTCGTTTATTACAGTTTTTCGCTGTGGTTTATTAGATTTTCACCTGTCACATACAGAGAAAACACGTAGCGGGAACAGTACACTGCTTGTTAAGGTGTACAGTATGCCACATTATAAACATTTATAAATATACTAAAAATGCTATAAATGGTGCAAAGTTGACATTAAAATAATATATAAAGATGGCTGACACAAATCTACTACCAGTACAGTACCCCTGAAATATCGGTAAGGGGCGGCTCCTCGCTTATCAACCAATTCACTTAATGACCTAGTCATAGGAACAGAACTCAGTCGTTAAGTGAGGAGTGTGTGCATGTGTGCGTATATGTATATGCATGCATGCATATAAATAATATTTAAATCTGGGCATCATACATAACAAATTATTTAGACAAATAAAAAAAAGTTTAAATATACAGATAAATAAAAATTAAGCCAAGTAACATATGGAAGTACAAAACCCATCCATCAACCCATTAAATTTCTTTAACCATTTATCCAGTACAAGGTGGCAGTGAGCCTGGAGCCAGTCCCATCCCAAACAGCACAGGACACGAAGCAGGTGACAACACAGGATGCCAACGTGTGCAAAACAATATAATGAAAATGCTGAACTTTACAAATAAACATAAAAATGCATAGACTCCATTTGTGGTCTTAACAGAATCAATGAATGTGCGTAAGTTATTAACATTGTAATCAGCAGAAACTGGCAAAATAACCACATTAGCCTAAATCAAACCAGTATAAAATTAATTCCAATATCTCGGCTTCCTCTGTAAAATCCTGCCCCCCCAATAATGGCACCAACCTCATCTGTGATAAAAAGGCAATCTACATGCAATGGCGGGGCAGTCTTTCACATGCG
Organism: Hyperopisus bebe; assembly: GCA_026777045.1. Lineage (NCBI taxonomy): Eukaryota > Metazoa > Chordata > Actinopteri > Osteoglossiformes > Mormyridae > Hyperopisus > Hyperopisus bebe. The sequence continues at coordinate 13,494,481 of JAODJW010000117.1, forward strand.
AACGTCAGGAGTTGTTTACTATGTTCACAAAGATTATTTTGTTATCTTTTAAACAAGCCATAAATTGGCTTGCTGCTGTTTTGTCATTGTAACACTCACCTAAGGCAGCGAAAGCTAGATGGACCTAATAACAATTACAAAGCTGCTCAAAGCTGCTTGAGCATCATGAACTCTGTGTCTGCTCTGCTTAAGTACCAAAACTTCATCTTGGTGGGAAAACATACAAATAAGAAATTAATTATAATCAATACAGATTAATTAATGTCTGTTACAACTACACTTCATAGGTTTTGCTACTTTTGGCTTTTAAGTTGCTCAGGGGATATATACATACCTATATTTAATTTAAAATTTAATTTTGGAGGGACTATGTACCTTTACTGAAAAAGGGAACAATACCAACAAAAAGATAATAGAATTTCATTTATATACAGTATCAGTCAAAAGTCGGGAAAAACCGACTTATAATGTATTTGTCTCCATTTTTGCCATGTTATTCACCAGATAAGTTAATGGCCTGGAGGAAATGGACATAAATCATTTTCGGCAAGTGTGTCCAGACTTTTGACCAGCACTGTACAGTCAACGCTTCCACATCACGGGGTCATTTATGAGTCACTAAGCTTTCTGTGTGTCGTCTGCTGGCCTTCACTTGTCATCTACAGCATTTGCAAAACTCCCAAAAAAATCCCACATCATTTCTTATGCCGACCCCAAAATGTATTAAACCAGCAATGGGGAGAGTCACAGTGCTAAAGGGTCGACTGTACATGCAACATAAGGGTGACATAAACAATTTTATAGTATATCCTTGAAAACCAATTATTCATTTGCAATTTTTAATGTTTAGAAGAATTTTGAATGCAAAAACGGAATATGGAAATACATAAACACCCCATGGATGGTATTCTCATTCCTTGGCAAAACATTTGTCATTTTTAAATCAGATTATCAAACGAAGCAAATTCCTTAACACAACCCCCTCCCCCCAACAAAGGCTATTCAACTGTAGGATCTTCTATCTTGGATTTGCATTAAAAACAAAAACATATACTATCATCTACCCAACACAAAAACTTAAAAATACACCTCATTCTCTCATAATTTACATTAAAACGTTACAAATCTCCATGTATTACATTTTATCTCAGTATTTTATGTCATTTTATTTACAGATCATCAGATAACAACAAACAAAATATCGTCAACATATCGACTGCCAGCTTACCAAGAAAACGTGATGGTTAGATATTACACAAAGAGATCAGAGCGTATTTGGAACTGCCAATATTACCATGCTGGAAAAGGAAATCTGAAGATACAGAGAAAGTTTCACAAGATAACAATGACATTGCCTGGGGCAGATTGTGATAGAGACTGTGAGTTTATGCTCAAGCTCCAAGTGAAGTGGAAAAGGAACAAGGTTATCAAGTCCCAAATAATTACTGGACATCAGGAACCAATTTGAGAGATGGTGGACATTACTGACAGAGTCAGAGGAACTGTAGAGTGATTTCATAGAATCTAAGAAAAAACTGGTAAATAGGAAGAATGAAAGTGTTGAATTTATGAAGACCACATCCAAAATAGTTGGATGTAATGCCAGGTTAGAGCAGGGTGTGTACACACACACACACACACACACACACACACACACACACACACACACACACACACACACACACACACACACACACAGGTTTATAATTATATCTTTATGGGGACTCTCCAACATCAAAATAACAGGCTTCGAAAATGAACAGGCAAATGCCCAACACTGGAGTTGTGTGGCAAAGGTAATACCTATACCACCCTGATTATAATAACTTTTAATAGAATTTCAAACATGGATAAACAGATGCTGAATGATTGATTGGCTGAACTATCTGACATGGGAAATTGTTGCATTTCTTTCTATGTTTAATAGCGATAACTATCTGAAGGCATATGGTCAAATGACGTTGATTATTTTCGTCTCAAATGGTTTACATGAACACATGAATTAAAGGTTAAATAAATAAAAAAATTAAAACACGAGATACATAAAGAGCTAACCCCTGCTAGTCACCTGTCCCCATTGGTGTCTACTATTGATGCAATTAGGAAGCAACAGATTTAAGTCACTTACCTCCCCATTAATTTCCTGATTGGTTTCCGCCTCAGGATTCAGCCAGCTTGCAGTTTGTCACTGCTTCAAAATGGGAGCAATCGTTAAAACTAATGCTTGTGCAACTAAATGCGTGATCATTCCACCATACTCCTTGTACGGCAATAACCTCTAGGCTTTCAAGTAAGCTGCTGCTTGTTAATTTGCGCTGTACTCATCATGCCGGAATCATGGATGCAATTAATGGGGTGAACAGAAAGATGTGTACATGTGAAGAGTTTTCTGTAGACTTAGAGAACACTGCACTGCAAACTGAATAGAACAAAGCAGCCTTTGTGGTTCACAGTCTTATTATATGCTGCAGTATTATTGGATGAAATGAGAATACTGTCAGCCCAACAAAGCTGAGATAAGCTAAAATATTAATAAACGTAAAACTAAGTATTTTATTGAAAAGCACTACTTTTTACAAACAGCAATATGTGCAATGCAATGAACTACCAGTGGTCCGTTTTGTTATGTACTGAAGACCATACCACAATCTGGGGAGGGGGGGGTCAGAGGGCAGAAGGCAGAGGGGGGGTTTCTGTCATGAGCCCCCATAGGCTGGCTGACTGGAGACAGCCCCTGAGAGCACCGAGGTTCACCTAAACAATGGCCTGATGATCATTAGGGCAGTGTAGAAGCTTAATGATGTGGAAAACTGTCAAACAGCAGGGGATGGTCCTTCAAACAGACACAGATGCTTCAGAGTCAATACTGCTGGAAGAAAGTGATGCACCCCCAGTATTAAAAGGGTTTAACACAGTCACAGTCACACATCCCTCCAGATAGGATGGAAGTCCATGCAAAAGGATCAAGTCGTTCCCAAGACCAACAAAGTAACAAAAGAGTATCCTAGCCCCCATCGTTTTATCTGAGCGGACTTCCGCACTATACTGTGTCTGCATCTGTTTTTCGACAGGATTTTGTCCTGCAGGGGTGGGTTGCTTAAATTCCCATTATCACTCCTTTAAGAAATGTACCCGCTGGTGTGTGATCACTGACAGAGGTAATTGCAGTGGGGTCAGAGGCTAATTAAAACATAATGACCTCTAACCCTGCACTGTTAACTAATCTGTCCTGAATGAACATGTCATTGGGAAGTGTCGCATGCCACTGTTAAATCACTATATCTGGTAATAATCCCATCAACCCTCAATGCTCACTGAAGCCCAGATGATCACTGCTCAAGGTTCAGGTCTTCCATCTGATCTGTCGAAACATCCTAGAGATTAACTGGCAATCGATGAACGGAGGGAATTATTTACGTTAAGGAATAACAAGCGTAAACAAACCGCATGTACCAATTCAGGAGTTTAGTGATGCTGCAATTTTTTTCTCCGAACAAAAAAAAACAATTAACAACTGCAGAGCAATCACAAATATTATGCAGCTAGATGGAGCTTGTACCTCACAGCAAATGAAGCCATGTGACTTTTATCATTTGAAGATGGGGACATAAAACAAAGCCCATTCACTGTCTGTTTGCTCTTTCTATAGCCTAAGGCAACTGTTAATGGAGATGCTGAACATCACATTAAATAAGTACAAGAGTGTGTAGTGGGCAATTAAAGCCATGTTCTAGCAATCCATAGCTGTGTAGCAGGGTGCTTATTGTCAGTCATGGGGATTCTGAGAGGTCGACCTGGACATGTTTGCCTGAGGCTGAACAGACATCCTAAGCATTCTGAGACATTCATCAACAATTAGCCTTCGTGGATGAGGCCAAGTAGCAGAAAAGATATTGTTATTGCGTTAAATCCAATATACATCGATACTCATTTTACAATGTTTCGATATTTTGACTTTTATGTGATAGCGATTCAGTAGTAATCAAACTTCTCGTTCCCGGGCTAGCGATATGCCATATGATTCTTCCTAATGATGCTGTCCAATGGCAGCATCCACTCAGCCACGCTTCCAGTCTTTGAAGCAATCGTCAGCATTAACATCTCATGAAGAGCTTAAGAATGGTGTTTTTTTTTCTATGTAACAAAATGTTAGAATTCGGTGACAGGAGTTATTTATTGATCATATCATACTCATATTTGACTTATGATATCTTCAACTTATGACGGGTTCTTTGGAACGTATCACCAGTTGAGGAGTATCTGTATATGGAACATAGCTAAAGATAACAGCAAAATTACAAAGGGCTAATCATACAGCAATTCCACGATAAATTCCCTCACTGTTGATATACCAGGCTAACACAGGACAAAGTTAACCGAGGTAAAAGCCATACAGTCCCATTTCAGGAAAAAAAACTTTCTCCCAACAAAGGAAGCAAAACTAACAATGGCCAAATGCTGCTGCTCGTATAACACTGAAATTTCTACATAACTCAACAAGGGCACCTCATCCAGGATGCCGGGGCCTCAATCGGCAGCGTGCGGCGTGCGAGGCGGCAGGTGAAATATGGCCGCGTCAACCGCCTCGGGGGATTTACAGTGGCCCGCCGCCGACGAGCGTCCCGCAGTAAACACAGCGCAGGGGCGTATTTCACAGAGAGCTGGTTTTTATGAAGAACACTTCAAGCCTCCGCCATCCTGCCAGCGTGACGGATGGGGAAAGACGCATGACGAGCTCCATCATTGTTTATAAATCCTAACTGTTCCCGCTCACTAACTCAAGAGGCAATTTTCGGCAGGGCCAGCAGAAGGACGGCCCGGCACTCCTGAAGGTTATTTCACCCCGTATTTGGTCAGGGATGGATATGGGCTTCTTGTGGACCTCACTGGAGCTATTTCTGTCAAGGCCACCGTCTCTAACAATTGGTTTCACTGGAGGGGTCAGTGTTTCCTAACTGTAAGAATAACCAAACTGTTTTCCCAAAAAAAAAAAAGAATTATCTTGATTTAGATGTAGAGGAATCGAATCATATACCTCAATGCGGCATACCTTTCTGCTCATGTCACATTTTAATTAACTATTGGCTTTGTGGAAAATTTACAGCCTCACAGTGAAACAATGAAGAGTCCCTAAATTATTTACAATTTGTTTTTTAATAGCCTTTTTTTCTTTGACTTAAAGGTGATGTATTTTTATGACTAAATAATCAGTACATAATTGTGTAAATCTTAGAGTGCCATTTTTCCCCCACTTTTATCTACGTGCCTTTGAGGACTAATAGTTATCGATAACCTGATATTCCTAAAACTCTCTCCTTTGTACAAAGCCATAATGGCTTAAAAAGGTATTTCCTCTACCTTCCCTGCATTCTTGGCCCTACTTCTTCCAAAGTTGAAAAACCCCGCTTCTTAGCATCAATCTCTTCTCCTGTTCTAGCAGGCCAGATTTGCTTTACGATTGCTGGACTTTCACATATTTCTACAGGATGTGTGTCCTTGTCTGTATGCTAAAAGGCACCACATATTCCAGCCCGAGCCTAATAGTGTCTGTGCCCCAACTCTCCACAGCATGACACAGTGAGTACAGTAAAGAAAGCAAATGTAAAACCCAGCAAGACAATCAATACAGTGCTTCTAATGTAATTTTAGCTAAACCATAAACAAAAGAAATTTTAATTAAATCCTCAAGACTAAAACATCAATAAAACATACAGGTTCATCTGCACACAGATGGAATTTCCCTCTGGTAGTTTTCACCAATTCTCCCAGTGCCTTAGAGACGTCACCAAAAGGGGAAGTCTGATTGTGGTACACGACACATGATCTACAAGAGCAAGATCAACATGAACACATCAATCCCAGTACACAACAATATGCCCGAAATGGCCAGCGAAATGGAGCGAACGCCATTCCCAGGACATCATGCATACAGCTATATGGAACATTGCTCAGAGCCACAGATAATCTACTACATTTGTGCAGAAGTACCAAAGCAGTTGATCTAACACAGCAGGGTTAGCTAATCTCTGCCAGTGACGGGCGGAGCAGTCACACAAGGTCACCGCTCACCCTATAACCACCAGATATTTGTGTCAGCGTGTATTAGGACCATAAATCATTCAAACCGAGCTGTGGAGTGACACATCCGTATGTCTTCACACCATTTCTGCCTGACATGTCTGTCTCTCTGTCTTTCTGGAATAAGTGAGTATTACTGTGTTTTTTCTGGTGCAATGTACTGTAAATGGGGAGTAGGAAAATCTTAAACATAAATCTTCGGTCCGCATCATTGTTGGTGTGTCCGTACATGTAGGTGGCCTTCATACACAAGGACACTGACACACACATACAGCGTAATATATTGAAAATCAAGATCTAAAGAAAATTAATTGCTAAGATATTAGCTCCATGTTTTAAACAGACTTTTCTTCACCTCTAAGAATATTTTCGACGTTTCCAAATGACATTAAAAATGGCTAGTTCTGGTCACCCCCGCTAACTGGTTAACACATCAATCAAGCTAGAGAAACCCTCTACAGCTAAACCATAGCACAAATAATAATTTCACGCAGAAAATAAAGCAAAATGCAACCAGGTTACCTCAAAATTGCACACAGCTCCATTTATATGAACACTTCATCCATACCACCCAGGTAGGAAAATGAACTGGCACAAATTTATAGGCAAGGAAAACTGCCGACATGAATTAAAACTGGCAAGTTAACTACTGAGCTACCAGAGGCTGAATTCTGAAAAACCTACAGCGAGGTTCTTGTAAACGCTCCACCTGATTTAGATAAACAGGCACAGTGACCACTGATGAGGCTCAATAAAATGAAAACCATTCATTCTTACACTATTAAATTGAAAAAATAAACCTGTTAGTATCTAATGTTTGAAATTACTTTTACAGACAGGAAGTCTGAATAGTTTCTTTAGCCTGCTTTAGCTACCTTGACTCAAAAATCTCTAATAAATAAAAGGAAATAATAAAGTTTCCTAACTTTCTTGCAAAGAAACATATCTTTTTTTAAACATATCTATATGGAAACATATCCAATAAACTTAAACACATGAGACTTTAATCATATGAGACATAATATCTCCTATAATGCTGTTTGGGAAGTGACTGGAAGACTAATGGATGAGTATAGTAACTATGGGACTGTTGCTCCTTGAATGTAAAAGATATGGATTTCAAGTAACACCTCAAATAGCTAGCAGCACTATTCACAAAAAGAACAGCAGAGCATGAACAGTATTACAAAGTGTAACTATGTAAGGTGTCAGTATCCACAAATGCACAGTGAGGAATCACGTTTAGCTAAGAAGTATAAAACTCTCAGTAATGTAGTAGTACATCATTTCATTAAATTGTGGCTAATAAAATGTTTTACCATGCTTATCAAGAAAGATAGTAAAACAGATTATTAATCAATTCATCCATTTAATATCTTAATTCTGCTTTTGGTGACCAGCAGCAAACAAGTTTTTGTTGCAGTTGAGCTAAAGATTATTATGTTAATACTGACATTTCATTTAATTAACATTTTAATTAACAACAATTTAAACAAACATTTTGCCATGTTATTTCACTGAAAGATTCGCTTTTTTTACCAGGTTTCTCTTGACTAAATATCATGGTTAATCCTTATCTGGAACTTTAACCTGCAAGTTCTCCATTAAGAATAAGTGTACTGCTTTGTTTAAATGACCTTAAAATCACTTGATGGCTCTAGGTTTTAGCTTGACAGGTTACCAGAAACATAATTTCTGTTAGATAAATAGCGTAGTCTGCATAGTCATTTTTGCCGATTATAGCACCAGTTTGCTTTAGCTATACTAATTATTGTCCTTTATTTATGCAGTAGGACACCCACAGCAAACCTGTGCTGATAAAAACAAATCTTGTATTGGCTTGTGAGCCTCAGGTAGACTAGCTGATCACAAACGGGACCACCCAGTCCACCCGTGTTTTCCTTTCCTGTAATGGTGCATGACCGGCCCATCTTGACTTGGAGAAAGGGACCCACATGGGGAGACAACAGGCATCGTCAAGGTAACCGCATAAACACCCACCGGCAGGTGAAAGGACCCATGGCTGATCTCCCACCCAGCAAGGGTGCTCATGTGTCCCAGGGAGTTTGAGTATCAATGCTAAAATGTCCAAATATTTGAATTCCTCTGTCCTATTAAAGCTCTACAATTCTGTCCAGGATAAGCGATTCAAGGATGGATGGACAGGGCATCCGGTTAAAACCTGAGCAGCAGAATAACGGTACAGACCTCTGTAAAGTAGCCAGATCAATAACAAATTACTCACCACAACTTTACTTCCAAACAAAAGGTGTTAATGAAAAGGGGAAAAAATGTCCTACTCTCTGGTTTTGTAGCACTGCACATATTGTGTGGATTTCCCACACTCTCAGCGGAAATGTAATAGAACTTTCTGGGTGAGCGAGTGAGCGGAAGGGGGGGGGGGGGAGCCGCTCGATACTCACCGGGCGTCTCCTCCAGGGTGAAGATGGGGGGCACACAGGCAGGCGTTCCTAGGCCCTGGCTCAGGTAGGAGGCTGCCGAGTAATAGGAGTGCATGCGGTACTGCGGGGACACACTGTGTCCAGACAGGCGGCCCTCAGCAGGCACCTACAGGGAGGCACAAACCCCAGCAGGAACACTCACAATATGAGACGGCAGAATCCCGCCCAGTGCAGCAACCACTCCATCATCATCTTCCTCTTCACATTTCTGTGAAACTAAGCAGAACGTATATTCCCCTGGAACAGGTTCAACAGTACATATATTAATTAAGATGACTGAGATGAAAACCATTAAATTAAAATTTAATAAGCCACAAGGTCCTAAAATAAGCATTGTGAGCAAAAGGGCATGCACATATAAAATTGGTTACCATTACTGATATTACACACTGCCAACAAAATGTAACATTTACCAGCAGCACAAACAAACTCTCATCATGGCTTTAGCACAGGCTTGGGCTGCATTACTGTAATATAGAACACAGTGGTTTTTTTAAACCTTTGCCCTCCCCCGCTAGTGACTTTTATCATGGGGGACCCACCCTCCATCTGGAATAGTGAAAATATCACCCAAGCCTACTTTACGATTTATTGTGTTAAGACTTAATGTTACAATCACTGTCATGACTATACGTCGTTCTGATTACACATGTGGTCAGACCAAAAACAAAATCCTCAAGCTTCAGGCAATTGCCTGTTTGGGTAAACTTCCAAGGAGTAGCTAATTCAGAAATAAACAGCAGAACACAATATTGGCAAGTTGTATTCAATCTCTGCAGAGCCTTGAAAATAACTCATTTGCTCTGCTGTGGGTGGCTGATAGGGTTTTCAATTTTGTTTTTATAGAATTTGATTTCTGTCAGCCAGTAATATGTCACCATTTATAGTACAAACCATCAATTTCCTACCTGACAGCTTAATAAATGGTTATTTAAACATTACTGACTTCTATCATTACTCATGGGCAATATAGCAGAAGCCAAAGTGGACTTTAAATATTTTCAAGTAATAACAGCTACCACCAGATTAGGATCAAATACAAACAGAATAAAGTTAAAAAGTAAACTTTAGAGAAATGTCTCCAGCTGGCCAATATTTTGAAGCATCTTTACGGACGCAGAAATCGTACAACTTTTTGTCAAAATGCGTTCGTTCACCTTACAAATAATTTGCTCAGCTTCTACTGAGAGACTATCCCAACATCCCCCTGACTGCCAAACTCAATCTCCTTGATCAGTGCATACCATCGTTATTAATGTACTGCTTTGCTTTACCTACCCCAAAGGCTCTTATCTGGCACCATCAGATGTCTGGATTATGTATACCGCCCTTATATTTTCATTTTCTACCTGCATTGCAGCAGAGACCTCTTCGTGTACTGGGAGGTAGGAGATTTGAGAGTAGATAAAAACATTTTTACCCGGGATACATGCAGATTGGTCCCTGTACCTAATTCCTATTCCTACTGTGCCCCCAAATACTCAGGACACCATGTGATCCATGTGCTTCACGTTTCCAATGTCAGGACCGATGTTTCACGCACAGGGATGTACAGGGCCTCAATTTCACAGCATTATCAGGTTCCGTCTTTGAAGTTTACTAGCTGCCCTAAAGGGGATCCTGGTTTCTGGTGGAAACAGAACGATCTTTGTTTTTTTTTTTTTCCTCAAGTGCACTTTGCTACAAGTTTGGACAAACTGAAAATTACACTGGAGCATTACACTATAAATTACAGGAGGATTTCATTAATCTTGCAACATTTAAAAATGGTCTTTAATCCAGACATCACTGCCGTGACAATAGGCTTTTCATTGATATATGAGAGATCAATAAAGTAATAAATCACATCCTTTGAAAAATGCCTAAGGGAACACAAACACCGGCCCTATCTTGTATAGTTCAGCAGTTGAGCTAATTTTTATTGCTATGATGCTGCAACTAACAGAAATACTCTGTGAAAAAGCAGAAGTCTGATGATAGTCATGCATACTGTACTTAAATGATATAAATTGTATAAACTATAAATCTATATGGTTAACAAGAATTCCAGCAAATGAAACCTTCAAATAGGTCCTCCTGAGTTTTGATCTTGTGAAGATTCCAACCACTCAGGAAACAGAATTTCCTTTAATGGTATCGTTTCTTTGTGATCTCTTCATTAGGATGTTAAACTACTCAGTCAATTAATAAAATACAGCTCATGCAACAGCTTAATGTATCAGTTGCATCATTTTAAATGCATTAATTGGTGTACAATAAATACATAGATTTTTCTTTAATCTTCAAAGTTAAAGCAAATTGCAGAAGATTTTTTCTTCCTTGTGCCTGTCTATATGCTCCGTTTCTTTGTTTTTAAACATGTTTCTGTATTTTAGCTCCAAACATTTGATTGATTGTGGAAGTGACAGCTAAAATGCCCTCCTTTATTCCTCCTACAGCAGCCCTGTGGACAGCTGTCTACAGTTACAAAGTGCCCAAGATGTCAGACTGAAAAAGCAAGAAACAACAGACAATACTGTTGCACAAAACAATACTATTATTGTTATACAATATAAAACAGCTCTATAGACAAAAGCTTGACTTGAAGGTGAGATTGAAATATCTACTAAGAACTACTCAATCTATGTCTTGTCGAAGATTTTGAAAATCACACTTTTTGAATAGAAAGTGTCTATATACAAACGATTTCATTGCTATGATTAAACAACACATTGAAGTATTTCCACATAACACATTAGCAACTGATCAACAGCATCTCTGCAACATAACTGCTTCACACAGATGTGCATCGATACTTCTCCTTAAAGCCCGAGTTTGTTCTGCCTGGCCATAAATCCCATTTGTCATTGCCTCAGTGGTGCATTCAAACTCACAATATCAATCTCCCCGGCACACACCATGTAATGTGCCCCTATAAGCGTTATGATACGATAAAACACTCACATTGGCTTTCTGAATAAATATACATTTAAAAGGTATCACACATGAGCTCCCTGACAAAACAAGACCGTCTTAACATCAATCAAAGTAATGAATTTGCAATAAATTAAGTATCCCATATTCCCCAAGTACAGAATTTTGAGCTAGCTACCTTATATACGTTCAGCCTCTATATGGACAAAAAAAAAGCATCGTAAAGTGGAAAGTATCACTAAAAATGAATATAGTATTAAGGCAGAAAGAGACAGTCAGTGTTTACCGACTGAGGAGGAAGGTAAATCCTTATATTCAGAGTGTAACAAGTTACAAAAGTACAAAGAGCATCATTGTAATTATACATTTGATAATGAAATAACTGCAATGTATGTAAAATTTCATTTAGGGAAGGTGGTTCTGGTACCAGTCATGTGTGTTATCACTGGGAGAAAACAACTCTTCACATGTGACCAAGAGAACTGCACTTAGACAATGCACAAATAAGGAAAACATTTTAATGGGAAAATGGCGGGATAATGAATGAAGTGTATTTGCTTTTTGGCCCTGTTTGGTGTTAGTATCTAAGACAGAGAGAAGGGTAAAGCTGGTGGGTGAGCGGGTTTGGAGGCTGTGCCTGTGATCGGGGGTCACAGGTCCGTATCTCACTTTTGGCCCTTTAGCAAGGTCCTTAACCCCCAGCTGTTCCAGGAACTTTATGATTTTCCAAAAAAAAAAGTTGAATAAAAGTGTCTGTTAGATAAATAATAACAGGAAGAGACAGAGCTCTTTAGCGACCCTACAGTGACTTTGGCCATCATTAATATGGGCTAATAGCCCCTGCAGGATAAGGGTAAGGAACTCCCTGTGGCAGAATTAGTTGCAGTTCCGGCCAAGAAGAATGGGGAAATGTAAACACGGTGTAGGCGCGTAGCGCAGCGTGACGGCAGCGAACCTTCCTGCTGTGCTCGGGCAGTCAGTCGGAACGATGGTACAACCGCTATCGTGGGTGCACTGGAGCTGCTGGAGGGGAGACGGAGGCCAACCCCCCCCGTGGGTCTGCCAACACAAACACAACAAAAACCGGCGGAATGACAGGAACCACCATCAACAATCCGCCTGTGCAGTCAGTTGATCGGCACTTCACCACATTAGCCCGGCATCGACCCGTGTGTGTGTGTGTGTGTGTGCGTGTGTGCGCGCGCGCACGTACAGTATATGACCAACTGCTCTTAACAACGTGCAGGGTGAAGGGAAGCCCTTTGCACGCACCAGCTTGTTCAAGAGAAGCAGACATCGGAAACTAAGCCTCTCCACACTCCAGTCATCGTCTCCCCTAATTTCTGACTCACGCTGCACTCATACTTGCGGAACATAGAGGGTCACTATTCCCAGCATTAAGCAGTGACCTTTATCCCACACCGGCCAATCCAGCAGCCTACCAAGCAAGACAGGTACCAAGCTCCTTCCCTCATTCAGAACAACAGACAGGACAACAAACTGCATACGAGAGGGGAAGACTTAAGCCATAAATAAAGTTTTGAGTCATTTAACTTGTTTGGACCCATTTATTTTTAATTACCTCCTACCCCTGTGCGCTGCTTTTGGAAACCTCTATAAAGATTCATGGCCCTAGTTACAAGACAGCCCCTTTTACACTGTACTGCCACGCCAGTACAGTGTGCTGTTCTGTTTGAGAGACTTGGGTATAATGTCATTAAATGTAATTTCTCCCCTCAGGTCAGACTGTTCACAAGATAAGAGTCCTCTATTGTTTTCTCGGATAACGACATGTGTAATAATGAGACTCATCTGTGCTTCTTCTTTGTAATACCTGCAGCTGCCAAGGCGATGAAGTCCAGGGGAGAGTGGTAGCACTAAAGCAATCAAAAGCCAGTTTTATGTGCTTGCATAGAACATTGAATTCCTGCATGACAGCCATTCAGGCTCAGGATCAATAAAGACAAAGAGCTGATCTAGGCACCTGGTACTGCTGGTAGTTGTACAGATTGCTGTAGTAAGTTGGGTAGCGTGAGGGCTGATAGAAGTTGTAGTATGAGGCGTCTACCACAAGGTCAGATGTACCCTCAGAGTGCCCCCTGCTGGTGGATGTAGGGCTGGACACCAAAGTGGAACGACTCCCTGGAACAAAGAACAGTATAAATAAACTCCTCCCATCTCCACTGAGGAACCTTATGCAGTCCTGCTATTCATGGAGCACGGTGTAAAATGTGAGGTCACTATTCAGAACTGTGACCTTTTGACTTGTGCTTTGAAGAATAACTTGTGCAGTTACACACTGCAAAGAACAGAGTGTCTCACTGCAAAATGCCGGCTATAAGATACGTATTTCTTCTCTTATCCCTAATAGAAAAAATGTATAGTTTATTGCCATCTGGAGAACACTGGGACAAATATTAAAGAAAAAAACATCTCAACTTTGACAATACACAGTTTAAATACCAATGTTTTTATTTTTCAATCACCAGACTACTATTCTTTTAAAGCATTGTTTTAATGGAAAAACACTAATTGTAAAGTATTAAATAATCAAACGAATTCTCAAGCATAACATAATTTTCCAGAAATATATGCACAGAATATCAGAAACAAAATTTCAACATATTAACAAACGGGACCTAAAAACAAACTGAAATTAACTAAAAAAACATGCCCCAATTGTACTCAGATCTTTTCTCACGTTTTACCTACTGGATATCT
>JAODJW010000117.1:13524876-13555474 GCA_026777045.1 Hyperopisus bebe
TCAGAGTTGTTAAAATCTTATCTAGCTCTGATTTAAAGGAACCCAGGGTTTTAGCTTGCGCTACACTAACAGGAAGATTACACGTTGTGTAAAGAAGTGCTTTCTCAAATCCATTTTAAAATGGATGGTTACACAAGTTTTACAATTTAATGATTACACAAGCTAGACAGACATGACCCACTCCACTTATATCAATCAACCATCACTGATTTTTTTTTCTTTTACGAATGATTTAATTATATCAAAAAATACTGGAAAAATGTTGCATAAAATTGGAACATACTCTGTTCAAACAAGGGGTATAGTCTGAAATTAACCTGATCCTTCCATATTCTGCACACTTTTTTCATTTAAAAAAAAAACATTATTCAAATATGACATTACACCTCACTCTGTACATTCCCCCTATTAAAATCAACAGTATGCAGATATTAATTATGGATACACACAAACACTCACAGGCAAGCACGCACGCGTACAAACACACACGTATGCAGTGTTCAGAAGCTACAAATCCAGACCAAGGTTTTACTTCTACCAGCCAGTTGAATACTCTAACTGTGGTTCTTTATGGCCAGCTGGTTGGTAGAAACAAAATCCTGGTCCGGATTTATAGGTACCGGACCTGAAATGCCCAACATTGCATGTATGTCTGTAATCTTTATGGAAACTATCCATTCATTTCTATGTTCAAAACCTTAATCCGAACAATGACCTTAACCCCTACCCATCCATAACCTCAACCATAAGTAACCAAACAAATGCAAGACTTTTGGTATTTTTAGTTTTTTGACTGCAGTCACAGATTTGTATTAAAATGAGTTTCTCCTTGTGGGGACCAAAAAGGTCGTCCCCACAACATCAAAATAACAGGTTTTTAATCACACTGTGGGGACATCATTTGGTCCCCACAATGTAATATATACATACATACACACACACTTTTTATTTTTGATTTTCTCACAGATTATTGTTCAACTTCATAGCTGTACAACAGAGAATTCAAGATGAGAGTTAAAATCCTAGCCAAAATTATGCAGCACACAGTCCATTTACTCATTTAACACAATTTGTTGACCCCTAAAATAAATAAGGTAATTGCTGGGATCTCTCCAAGGGTCTAAGAATTTTTCAGGGTCAGAAATGACTAGTTTTGACCCGTCAAATACAATCAGGACAGAGACCAAAGACAGTTCCCCTCAGCTCCCAGCAAGGGGCTGGACACCCACCCAGGCCAAAAAGACAATTGAACAGCAGCCATTATTTCAGGCCATGGCGATTACATTAACATGTTAATGTGCCACTTTCAATGTTTTATACTACTGCTAGTTATACTTCACCTTGAGGAAAGTACACCAAATCATGTGAAACTGTACTTATAAACTTTAATGAACGGTCATCTTTTTCCATTTGTTTACCATTAAATTTAGACTCAATGACCAGGATTAAGATTATTTTTATGAGATTATGAATTACCTAACATGGATTTTAGTAGTGATTTTATATTATATAATACAATGCATTTGTATGTGAGAGCACATTCAGAAGCATTTCCCCACCTGAGACAGTTCCTGCAGCACCAGAACACAGCTTCAAGATGTCCTCTGAGCTGGCGTACTTCATCACAGTGTTTATGGATGACAAGGTACTGACCAGCTGGTTGTTGATGGAGCCGATCTGGGTGTGAGGCTGCCCAAAGGCATCTGCCAGCTCACTGTAGTTTTCAGCTAGGAGCATCTGTTGCTCCTGCAGTAGCTTCTGCACCCTTTCAATGTAGTGGTCCAGCCCAGTAGCCATTTGGCTCTGACATGCCTGTGACTGCTCAGGTTCTGCCACGGTCTCATCCCCTACTCCGATGCTCCTGGTTTTGGTAGAGTTAGGCAGCCAAGAGGGGCCACAAGCAATGTTCCTTGTTCTCAACCCTACCAGAAAGTTGTCGTTTATATTGGCTGTGCCAACCCCAGTGTGTTTGGTCTTAACTGCCGATGGCTTATCCAGAGAAGCATCCCCTGTAGTTCCCACAGCAACAGAGCGAGTTTTTAGCAACTTTTCATCTTTCACAAGGCCTTCCCCCACTGACACACTCCTGGTCTCAACTGGAATTGTGCTGATGCATTTGTCTTGAGTATTGACACTAGTATTAGTGCTGGAGTCTTTGAAAACAGTCCTTTCTGTGTTTGTATATTTAGTTACAGTTTCAACCTCTGTATATGTCTTACGAGAAATAGTCTCAGGTACCACCATGAGTTCAGAGTCAACATGGTGCACTCGGTCAGTGTTTGTGCCAACAGAAACCAGATCTTTCATCGGACAAACCCTCACATCCACAGAACAGTCCCCACAACCAACTGATGTATAATTCTTTGATTGTCCTATTTTGCAAATATTTAGATTGTCTTTCACGTCTTCGATATCGACTCCAATTTCACAAACGCCACCTTCCATTCCTACATTTTGGTTACATATTGCAACGTGTCTGCCGACACACTTATCATCAGCTTGCACCCCTTCCTTCATAAGCCATGAATCCATAGGTGTATCAGGACCTACAGCAACATGCTGTACATCAATCCTGCATGAAACAGCCACAGAACGGGACTGAAAGACACTTCCAGTGCAAGCATCATTGTATTCCACATGATTTCCCACACCTTGATTTTGCATGGTCACTTTAGCTTCCACTGCAGTGCTGTAAACAGATGGTTTAGCCATTGAACCCTTATCAACCTTCTTCCTTGACCCTGCTGCCCGAAGCTCCAGTTTCAACTTTCCCATCTCCATCTCATGCGTGGTTTCCTTCAGCTGGACCTCTAGCCTGTAAATCTTGTCCTTGAGGGCCTCAATAGTCTGATGCTGCATCTCAATTTCCACCTCAGCCTCGGTGGTCATGCCAAGCATAGCCTCAGTCACACCAACTCCCACAGTCCTAGTTTCCACTTCTGCAGACACACCAGCATCTCGGTGGTGCCGCAACGACCTGTGACAAACAACAACGTCATTCATATTCTCATCGGGACCTGAAGCAACAGACCTGTACTCTCGAGTCTGCATCTTCTCCACTGGGGTTTGCGTGAGTCTGGGTTGTTCGTCTGGGAGGGTGTCATGAATATTTCTTCCCAGCTCCAGCATGTCTGCTGTCAGCTGCCTGAATTCCTCCAGTCTTTGGCAGCCCTGTTTAGTGTTGTCCAGCTCATCTTCAGAATCTATGTGCAGTTCTGTCCCCTTTCCAACCTGGGAGAGCTCACTGAAATGGTCCGCACTCCCAACACTGTAAGACCGCTTCCGGAACCCAGTGCTTCCTGGAAACTGACTGGAAGGTTTTTGGTTCTTTATTTGTAAGGAGAGTTGCCTTTTTTCTTCTTGCAAGACTGAGATCTTGACCTGCAGGATAGGAATCGTTTTGACTTGTTCCTCCAGTTCCTTTAGCTTCTTAAGTGCCACGACCATCTGTTCCCGGATGTGCTGCAGGTGCATAGGGCTGACACTAGTGACAGGGGTGGTCATCCCTGAGCTCAATGGGCTATGGCGCATAGAGCTACCCATCAAGGTGTTGAAGTTAAGGCTGTAGTCCCCATTAGGTTGGTATCCATTGTGGACGACTTGATTCTGACCACTTGACCCCGGGAATGAAGACAGGGAGCTGGTGGAACCCAACCCCCCGAAGCTGGCCAGCCTCCTGCGGGGAGGTTCCTTAAAAACCGGCTCATGAAGCAGCCGCTCCTGCTCTAGCCGCCACCGTGTCTCCATCAATGTCTTCTCAACACGTGGATTGTACCTGGGTGAAGCCGGGGAGGGTGGAGGCAGTAGCTTGCCTTCGTGGCTGGCCAGGAAGGCTGAAGGGATCTCAGAAGTGCCTATGGTTCTGGCATGAGAACCAGGGGTCTGTTTTTGGGCTATGAAGAATGGAGATTGCTTGCTTTCATCGCTGCTTGAGGATGACAGCGATTCAGTTGAGGTCCATTCAGACTGCCCGCTGCTGCTCCGTGGAGCTGCTCTAGGCCGGGCCACTTTGGCTTTTCTCTGGATGTTTAGCTTTTTGATGGTGTTACCTCTCTCAATGTCATCTACATACTTGAGGAAGTCTAAATCTAGCTGATAACCATAAGGCGTTTCCAAGTAGTAGGGTACCACCAGCTCATCTTCAGCACTTGCAACACCCTCTCCTTTTTCTGTAAAAGGAGAGGAAAAAAAAGGTTTATATTATTAATTTTGTATAAAATGAGGTTCTAAAAAATATGTAATAAAATGTGATACCTTGAAGTTTTTCAAAACCAGACTAAATCAGGAAATCATGGGCACTTATTAAAAGCAATGCACATAATGGATTGTCTTTTTGCCAGCACAAAAAAAAAAAAACATCATTTCATTGCGCACACATACTTTTGCTATGAATTTACAAATTATTTAACAGTTAAAGATAAATTATGAATGCTTAAAAAATTAACATTAGAACCCGAAATTAGATCCCTAAAATTTCACATCTAGTGAATGAAACAGAACAAAAAAGAAATACATAGAAGTATATGTAGAAGATTTCAGAAATATGATCATTTGTCATGGATTAAACAGGGGAAAGGCAGTTTTCAAAGGGCTACAATATTATGTATATTCAATTACTAACCCAGAAACCATAACAGAACGTGTACAGTACATTACAGAAACATCTTGTTACCGGTGCTGATTTGGCTCAAGTCAAACATTGCACAATATTCTCTGTAACTCCACAGTGGAAAGGTTAATTTTGGGGAGATGGGAAGAAAAGGGTTAGATGAGAAAGCAAATATATAACAGACATAGTACAAATACAGGACAAGCAGTAAAACAAAACGTTGCAGTTAGCTTGGAGCACAGCTTCTAAAACTGTGAAGTTTAGCCACATACTACATTTGTCACCTAAGGCAGAATTTCACAACTATGTTAAGTAACACTCCCTGCACGTCAGGCAGCGGCTCTCTGAAGCGAAACAAAACATACATTTAAGGAGCAGCATAAAGCATCGATTCATGTTAAGTCTGGAGCTTCTTACTGAAACCAGTTACTAAAAATGGATAGCACATTACTTTTCAGCCAGAGCCTTTATTCAGCATAGTAGAAGTAAAAGAAAGCAGTCTAGGCAACCAAAATCCCTGTGATTCCTCAGGCCTTACTCACCCCCAGCTTTAACACCAGCCCTCCGTTTCACTCACGCTGCCTGTACGGAGACCTGCATTCTTGTGGGGAGAACACAAGCCCCCTGCTATTGCTGTACTGTGCTCCACTGAGCCCTGCTGTGGCCTCCTCTACCCATAAGGGGGAAAAAAATTCCACTATCGGCGTAAACTTGGCTAAGCATACCGTGGCCTATCATTGGCTGAGATAGCCACCCAATCAAATTCCTCCTTCCATCAGTTCCTCCTGTACTCTAAACTGGACCTTTCTCTGCTCTTACTGGTAAACGTCCTGCTTGAAAGTCTCAGGAAAAAGACAAAAAACAAACATACATAACCTACAAACATGCATTTATAAACGAGTCTAAATATAACAGAACGCACTGTCTTGTAAATCAAAAAATCTGAATCTGGGAGAACATGGTTATCAAAACAAACATACTTGTATAATGGCCCTACAATCTTTTCACTTTGCAATGAAGCGTGCAAAATCACAATCTACCTGAAAAAAATAACAAAACAGAGCGAGTGAATTATATATCAGTCAGCATTCGCCAAGGCTGCATTTTCTGATTCTAACATTTGTGTGACCAGAACAATCAAACTGTTGTAATTAGGAAAACATGCTCTGTGTTCAGCAACAGTGACGTAAAATCAAAGGTTTCTGTGTCTAACTGCAACACCATAGCACACAATAAAACTGCACTCGGAGCCTGAGAGCACACCCTGGACATTAGGAAAATAAGTGCCTATTTGTGTCACTGCTATGAAGAGAGATTTTGTTTAGCTGACAAACAGCTACCCTCCTTGCCACCTCCCCCTTCCTAAGAATACCTGCACCTCCCCCCACTGGCACTGGTCACTTTACCTTATTATTAGTCTATTTATTGTCAGTTAACTGACACTATTTATTCCACTGTCTGGGCTGTTGCACTATTTACTATTTTACATACAACTTTCAATGCACTATGTAGTCAAACCCTTGTGTCCAGCCCTCTGTTTTGCACAGTAAAACCCTCCTCTTGTCACTCGCTGTCTGCATGTCACACTGTGGTCTAGGGGGAGCGTTATTTTGTGCTACCATATACCTGTATATGGATCATATGACTAATTATTTGACTAATTAAAAGTACAGATAGTGAAATATTATGGAAAAATTAAGAAAAAATTACGTTATTAGCAGTTATTACATTATTGGCTGCTACAAGGCATAATAATCGCCATGTAGGTTCAGAGAGTAAAAGGAGCTGCTGCTTTTAATTATCTGTAAAAAGCTAACCACAGAAAATATTTGGGCGGCCACATAATATAACCATACATTACTGAAATTTAATTTTGACAGTTCATGCAGTCTATGGAATGTTAAGAGCGGTGATAATAGTGTAGCATTTGTAATTAACCATGCCAATCAAGAAAACTGCAAAAGTTTGAAAAACAAAAGACTTCTTGCTTAACAACACTGTCTCCCTAATGGATCAGCAGAAAAATCACCGCTGATCTCCATAATCACTCTGATGGGTGGTTTGGATAGCTTTTGACTTGGACTTGGCGTTCTGTGACAAATTAAACCCTGCACTCTAAACATATTACCGCTGTGGCCTGCTGCACTTACAATTAGATAAACAACCAACCAGGTGAGAAGTCTTCAGAATAACAAACAGATGATCATTTCAGCCATACCATGTACTTAGCTGATGCTTAATATCAGAACAAAGGTCATTTTGAATCATATTTTTATTTATGTGTAGGACAGACCAGGGAGAGTTTTTGAATGGCTTTTTAACACACTTAAATAACTTGCCCCGACTCTGCATCCCTCTACTGCTGAAAGCCTAAGGCTTCTAGCAAGAGCCCTGAGACTCGCGTAACATCACAGTAGAAATTCACTGATTAATAGGTAAATACACACCAGATTCGATTCAGCAGTTGTCCATAATCTCCCCTTTGTTTTATTTAGTCATTGCGGTAATCAAATGCAAGGAAGTTACGGTGCAATGTAACAAACAGTATATCAGATAAGTGAATTAACTATTCAACTAATTAGGTACCAGGATTCAAGGGGTATTTCAGAATGATATATCCACCCCCCGCGGCACCAGAAACTAATCTGATTACAAGGGAAAAAAAGGGGGGAGGGTCATTTTGCCTGCCATTGTATGGTTATATAGTCAGGTTTTTAATGTCATGATACTACAACAACATAAATAATTATGGATATTACATCACAGATATTACATATTCATCCTGCTGTGTGATTTTGTGTATGAACCAAACAAATGCACCAGTTGTATTTCAAAACAGTAAACAATATTTAAGAAGGGAGAAAGAAATCTTTTTTGGGGAGAGGGTAAAAATTAAGATTTAGCCACTCACAGTAGCTAACATCCATGCAAATATCTTTAAATGATAAATATTCTAAAATAAAAAACTATACTACTACAACGTCATGGCATCTTACCTGATTCTTAGAGTTAGTTTGTTGACCTTCTAACAAAGTGATAAAATGGCCTGAACCTTTAAAAAGCACAGCAGAGAGGCCCTGGTCCTTATGAGGTTAACTGAAGCCTGAAGGAAGAATTAGGAGTATACAGTAGCGCCCCTGAGAACGACTCTCTCTGCACATCCTGACACATCAGCACGCTACAGAGCTCCCGTCCGCTGGGAGGGCTCTCTCACGCGCCCCTGGAATTTCCTGACCCAACCCGGAGAAAGCCTGCTTGCCTTTCGGCAGAGCTTAATCACTCTCTGCGCCCTGTAAGCGGCTGCAAAGCTGCACTTTACCCATTTGCCTTTGTTAAAGTTTGAACGAAGAACGGCGTGACAACAAGCTTAATGTCTTTGTTTTGTTTTTTCTTTTTTCACTTGAAGGGGAAAAAGAGTCTTGCATAAATGGTCCCTATCTAAACAACAGAGTGCAATGGGCTGCCAAAAAAAATGAGCAAAAAGCAAGCTGAGCATTACTGTAAGGAGCACGAAGCAAAACAATTCCTCGTCTAATTAGATGAGTGTGTACACAGAAAAATAACAATTACCTACCGGCTAAAGAGGTACATTATTTCTTGTTTACAGCTCTGTGGTAAATAGGCATCTGGAGAATTAAACCCATGTAGAAACAGCAAACTTAGGGCATTAATGAGACTCCATTCTGCTGGAGTCTGTCATGTACATACTACCCTTAGTGATCAAAATTTCAGTGGAAAGATAATTAGATAACCAAAATCAGAATCTGTTTTCTGCTTAACCCAAAAGGGCTTGCTTATTTCTTTTGTTGAATGGCATATGTACACTACTTTAAATATAGAGGTCACACCCTGGACTCTGTCCAGTGCACTCATTTTCAATTAATACTTTTGAAAATGCTTGCTAACATAACTTAATCAAATTAAAGAAAATGATTACAATAAGCAACAGAATAATGAAATTCACAGAGTCACTAGTAAAGCATACAGTATATTCACTAGTAAACTTTAAGGTTGGGCATGAATAGCACCTGGCTGCCACGCACACAGAATCACAGCTTCGGCATCCTGTTTACAGCATGGAGCTCATCTACTATGAATTTCTGCCAACACAGTGGTCAGGCTTTTTTTTATAATTATTTTAAACCTCCACCCTTCCCCAATACCACAAATGACTCAAAGGTGCACAGGCCTGAGGTGAACTGCACATACCAGCTCTGCCTAACTAAAATCTCACAAAAACAAAACTTATTCTTGCTGCTACAAAAACCTTAATGAAATGCAGGACAAAGAATAACAGTTTATTTCTAACAATAATTTACTGAAAGAGTCTAAGGTGAGTCTTCATTCGTGCTGGCCAACCGTCAGAACTTTGTCCTCAAAATAAGTTGCTTGCAAGTTGCCCAACTATTCTAGTCACAAAGTGTGTTTGTGGAAAGAATGACCTTTATGCTTGCAGAGTTAGAAATTTTAAAAATAAACATGGTAATTACTGACTCAGCCTCTGAAAGCTGTCACTCTTGACATGGCAAATTGCCACAGTAGTTTTCTACAAGGAATAATTGGTACCTAATTAGTAATTTAGTATTAGTAATTTAATTTTCAGAAGGTAAAACTACATCGTTTCCTCTTGCCCAGACTATGATTACAGAATGAGCTAACATTCTTTGTGGGCAGAGGGAGGACTCCGCATATTTGTCAACACACTGTGAAATTCCTGAAAACAGAGGTGGGAAGTGTTGAACTTCTATTTGCTCTGCAGAAAGTACGGTATTTGAACATCACAACCTCTACAGGAGTCTGGCTTAGGCAAGAACAGCAGGAAGCTAATAACAGACCGGTACCCTGGATTTCACTGCCATCATCAATTGATCGGTTCCAATACAATTTGGTGTGTCTATATGTGATTCTATTACACATTTACGCTTGCAAAAATAAGCATTTCAGAAATTTCCAGGTATTAAATGTTTTATAATAATCATTGCCATTTCTACTGCACCATAACGTACCTGCAGGGATAATAGAATGAATTTGATACTTCAAAATTTAGTTATAATAAAACATTAAATAATTTTCTGAGGGAATGTAGGAAAATAGTTTTATAAAAAAAAAATGCATAAGACTTAAATAGCTAAACAATACAAGTCAAGGAGTGGGTCCGTTGTAATGCAAAGACATTAGTAAACTCACAATTAGTAAAATGTCAGAGTGAAAGTATTGGGGTATGTCCAAATGCTAGCTTTGAATCCCCTCAGTATTTTGTGCTGGGACCTGGAACTTTTCTCATTTAGGGCAAGCTCCTTTACGTCCTGTTACCTAGCAACCAGCTGCAGGAGTTTCAGGGCACAGTGCACTCTTGTCTTAGGTGCACAAGTAGGTATGGTTAAAGGTACAAATAGCGGAAACAGTGCCACATTCCAAATGCCATACTGGCATGCTGACAGAATGCGTACGTGCATATGCGTGTTTATGAAACACCGAAGCATGTGAGTTCACCCCGCTCAAAAATATAAAAAATAATGTGCGTGGGGGGGGGGGGGATTTTTAGGTAGCATATCACAGGCTTCTTTGAATAACAGAAGGGCAGTGGGGAAAAAAGGTTGGTCAACCCTGTGGGAACCACACAAATGGCAACAAATTAAGTAATAGTGAATAAATCAATCGCTCTGTTTACATGCACACTAAGAAAATAAAATTATTGTGTTGGTCCAACTAAAACTTTACTTTTAAAGTACACGTAAACATGTTAGTCCGATTGAAATCGCACTAAATTGAATTTCTCAAAGTTGGACTAAGACACCCAGATAATGCGATTGGGAGTCGATTTATCCCAGCATGTATAGGTTCAGTCGGACTCAAACTTGCCTGGGCTCTCTGCACATGCTCCACAGTTTACCCACCTAGGCTTTGACCCAGAAGTAATAAAAGAAGCTGGTACTCAGAAGAAGCTTAGAGCATAGCAGAGGTCGTAAAGCATGTATGAAATGTACAACGCTGTAAAGCTGTCCAATTCACTGCTCAACTAAAGGGCGCCTTTCCACCGCACCACATACCGTACATTTGGTACTTCAAGAAGGTACCAAAAGTATGGTACTTCAAGGTGTTGGTTTTCCACTGGCATAAAAACTGGTACTTGTGCCGAATGACATCACAACATGAGGTGGGGTATTTTGTGCCGAATTCAAAAAATGGCTGTAGTAGGACTGGATTATGTGCAATATTAATATCAACATGCACATCCAATTCTTACAATTTGGTACGAGTATTATTACAGGAAAAAAAAAACCTAAAAAGTTTTGCAATTTCAATGATTATTCATCTTCCAAATTTTCTAGAAAACGTTTTAAAATTATTTTAAAGTTTACCTCTGCTGCTTTTGAACGAGCGCTGCATGCATTCTGACACAATCATAATCATTGTCATCCTTAACTGTAGTTTAAATCACTCAGTTTTTCAACAATTACCCACATTTAACTACAACAACTAATTTCACAGTAATACTTACATTATGTAGCCACAACTAGTATAAATGTTATTTTACATGCAATAATTTAAGCAACTCCACAAATGAAAAAAGATTACCTGACATATTGCCGTTAACGTGTGCCATTTTAGCCATGGGTGCTGCTGACTGAAGTCACTTCCACGTTGACATGCAAAGCAAGCAGTCATGCAAATGCCATGCATCAAGTCTGGATCCCCACCTACTACTTAACCTGCAAGCTATTGGGAACAGGGGGAGAAAAACACACAGGTTAATCATCTGTTATCACACCAAAACACAACTTATATATGGTGTCCATACATTGGTCTTTGTGTAATGGGTATCTAGATAACGTATGTTGTTCATATCCCTCTACAAATGTTGACAATCAGGATACACTGCACCATTTTAATTGTCTGTCTTTCACAGCTTCCATCCTCCTCTATCCCTGCCAGTGTCCTGCCTCCTGTCTTTTTACATCTCATCATTAGTCATGTCATTAGTGGGAAACGGCACCAAATCGTTTTACCTAGTGTCCCCTGAAGGCATCGTTTCATATGCACTTTTCAGGTCAGGCCATTTACTAGAACAGTGTAAATCACAGTGACGGCTAAGAAAAACAAACATCATCTAGGAAACATTACACAACAAAGACGGTTGTAGCAAAACACCTGACATGCAAGTTACCACAACTACTTGTGCAACAACTGAAATGAGTGGAAATGGCAAAAACTTCGTGTCTTCAACAGTAACTATTTTCTTAAATTCTGTAAATAAAAAAAGTTAGTTTTATTGTCCCATTTTTTTAAGAGAATGCACACGTTCTTGTTGACTTAAATAAGAATAACATAGTAATATTTGATTAAAAAACGAAAACACCAATGGAGCACATCCGGCATGGTCTGGTCCTCTAGCCTGAAAGAGCAAGACATTCCCCTGAAAGCGAATAAAGGTACCAGTAAGATGAACACCCACTGCTACTTGCAGACGACAAAGACGAAGAAGAAGAAGCACAATGTTTTGACATGTGTGGTTTTCTGTGTCTGGGACTAAGGGTTTTGAAATAACAGAGCACAAAAATCAAAGTACTAGACAAAGCATCAAGCAAGCTACACAAATACTTTAGAAAAAGGAAGTCAACACACTTTGTGCAGCTTTAAGTATGATTCTCATTTTTTTACTGCATTTGCTATTATTATGTTAGATTACAGCAATTTCAAGCTGTCAGCATCAACATGTCGTCTAATTTTCATTTAAAATGAACACGACAAAGACAGGCAGCCCAGGTCCTCTCAGGACAAAGACATTACAACCTAGGGCAGTCCCATAAAATATCATTTAGCATCTCACATCAACAGAAGGCAATTTCGTTAATGACTGTGTGTATCAACTAGAAAGTAAATAAAACCATTATAAAATTAAACAATGATGACGACAGTTGTTGTCATTTACCAGAGGGGATTATAAGTGACGGAGCAATGGTCTCACGCCTTCCCATATATAAATATGCAGTGTATGGGAGTGGCTCTGTCTCCATGATTGGAGGATCCCTGGCTCAAATCTTGTGGCTGGCAGACTGATGTCACAATTAGGCTTTGAGTAAGGCCCTTACATTACTGCCTGACCCTGCTCTCTGATCCTCACTGCTAAGTTACTTCAGACAATTATAACTCACATTTATTCAAACAAAGTATTGGGTGTAACATAGCTGCAGCGTCCAGGTTTCTAGCTGAAGTATGACCTTGCCGTCCCTGAGAAAAAAAATGTACAAACTCTTGTTCAGAACTTTTATACTTTAAATCTTTTAATAAGAAGCAATATACAGTCTAACATTCACTGATACACAAAACTAATCACAGACATGTCCAGACCAGATAAGAACATGCCCACACTTACAAATTCCAAGGAAATGACTAAATATGGAACAATCCTTTCATGTTTTCAGATACCTCTAGCCAGATGTGCTGTGAATGCAAAAGACATTGTACCTGGCACTGGTGGTATATTCACTGAGGATAGTTCTGCAGAAACATGGTCCTTTATGGATAATGGCTTTGCCACATGCTTCAGACTGAAATGACACCAAATGACAAGCAGAAAATGTAATCGATTAATCCAGCGTTCAACCGAGTGCTAGTTTATACACCCCTATGGAGAGAGATGGTCATTTTCAGCAAGTGCAATATGGTGTTTGATGTTACTTTTACTGGGAGAGGAGACGTCTGTGACTTGAATATGAGATTTATAGTTTTAACTTGTTTACTTCACAAGCGACAGAGACATCGTCCTTTTTTAAAAGCAAATAATTGTAAAGTACATCCATCTATTTTCCAACTGATAACTGAGTGCAGGATCATAGGGTACAACATGTCCTTGAACTGCAGTTGGAAACTGTAGAACTCAGACAAAATCCATGCCAGGTTCTCACATACAAAACAAGGGTGGGATTCAAACCCCTAGCCCCAGAGGTGTGAGGGCACAGTGCAACTGTAAATTTCATGAGGTTAATATCTGAAGAAACCATAGAGGGAGTACTGATGTCTCAGGAAACCCTGGCAAAACAATTTATTTCATTCTTAAAATAATTCTAAAAGGTATTTAAGTTAAAAAAAAAACGCAAATAAAGTAATGATGTCTATCACACGTAACGCATGCTTTACATACAGCAGAAGCAACATTCCATTTTAAAACCCCAAAAGAGAAATACTTAATAGCAAACTTATTAGCTAAATTTTCTAGAAGCTATTTATTATTATATGATATTTTTATATCTTCCTTTGCTGGCAAGTCTTGGCCATGAACAATTTATATAAAAGTATTTTTGGATTAGCAAATGAGTCACTCTAAAGAAATGTCAGCTCTAAACCTAGACCACGATGCAGCCAATACTCTGGGCTATGGAGGACGAATGTATCCAGAGTCTGCTGGGCAAAACTGCCTAGGAAGTTTTGACCAAAAAGAAAGAGGAAAAAAAACTGAATTTTCACATACAAGAGCAAACGGAGATAATGTATACATAGGACTGCTGCCGAATCAGGTGATACCTTTTGCCTCCAACCCTGCAGACCCACTCCCACCTTCCATAATGAGAACTATGCACCGTGCTGGAGTCTCCAGCCTTGAAAGGAGGTTAAAGGGAGCGTGACTCTGCAGGTAACAAAGCAGACTCACTCAGGATTCATGGCCTGACGCTTCAGGGACTGAAAGAGGATTCCTGCTGACGCTATCCTGCTCCTATTAGCAACTCCTCAACCAAAACCAATCAATTTCTGCATCATCATCTGACATTTAAATCCAAAACCTGCTGTCAACACCTGTAATCCAGAACTAAAGAGAAATCCACGTATCATTTTCAAAGTTATATTCTATATGCCCACAAAACACATTACAACAGACGCAAGACAGTCGTGCGTCTACGAATTAGCAAGGCTTTTTCAACTAGCTGAAATTTTAAAATAGTACCTAGTCATTTTCAACCTGCACAGCATTTCATAAACAAATATAGACATTTCCTGCTGACACTGAAACTCCCAACTATATTTAAAAAACAACTACGCAGCTTTACAGAAACCGATGATTCAAGATAGTTTAAAAATACAAATAATGCATAACAAAATTAAAATATGGATATAGCAGAATACAGCGAAAATTCAAAAACTGGCTAATTATCCCAAACACAAACATTTTAAAGAACATTTCTTGCTGTGGCAATAATTTCCTCAACATGTAAACAAAATGTCTCGTAATAAAATCTTCCAAGTTTACCCAAAAATCTCTATTACTTAAGACTAATGCAATAGCCGTAAACAAATAAAAAAAGATATAAAACTTCAAACTTGTGTTTTACGTTACTCCTTACAACACACATATCAACTGACAGCTTTCCGCTAAAGGCAGTAGCTAATGGCAGTAGCCCATGCAGATATTTTTTTTTCCTTCGCTTTTGAACCGCCATCAAAATCCACCAGTTCTTACCTGACCCTTTCATACTGGCTTTCACACAGCTTGTGGACAGTAGGAGTGATCTCACTTTCCACAGGGAAGGGTTATCCTTAGTGTTGGTTCATGCTAAAAGGAGATATTGGTTACAGCTATGTTTAGCAAAGTTCCTCTAATGACAGGGGTCTTATAACAAGAACTGGGCTTTTACATCACCAGGACACCGGTGGGGGGGGGGCGGCATTCCTTATATCTATGCTACCAGGTAATATTTCAGAGTAATTAATGCATAGTGTTATGGGATGGGAAGAGAAATGATGGTGGAGGACTGAAACTGGCTATGTAAAACCCCCTCATCCTAATTTGATGACATGCAAATCACAGCCTGTGACCCAAACCGCTATAATTCTAATGCCATTTGTTAAACCATTCATCAGGCAGAATAATAAGGAAATTGAATACCCCAATTGCTGGGTGAATTCTATTGAATAATTATAATATATTATAATTATAGAATTTTACTTTTAAATTTTTAATTTTAAAAAGGCCACATCTGGTTTGAAGTACACAAATGCATGTTTTATACAAAGTATAGGCATATGTAACCCAACATTATTATGATCTAGTAAATACAGTTTGATGTAGCATTTAATGCATACAAAATCCAGAAAGTTTATATATCTACATGTTTATTTTTGGCACATCTTCATTGTTTTTTATATCCCTATTTTACTTCTATTCATCGTTTCTTGTTGCAAATCACTTGTACTTTTTGTACTTGGCAAATAAAAGAATCTGATTTTGAGATCTCATAAGAAACTTTCATATTGAAAAGAAACCGGAGCTAAGTGAATTCAAGTAACGTTATATTTCATATTTAAAAATGGAATCATAGAAAACTGAAATTCCCTGTACTAGTTTACTTAAGTATAGCATACAGTTACAACATACCAAAACAAAACAAAAAGAAATATGCTTTATTTGCCATCTGCACAAGCACAGGTACATTGGGATGCCTCTCTGCTGACCCATCTGGCTCTCCATAGCTTCGGGGTCACAGTGCAGGTCAGCTACTGTGTAGCACCCCTGGACTTGGGGTTAAGGGCCTTGACTTAGTCACAGAAAGGGACAGAGACTTAGCCCACTGAGCCACTCACACCCCCCCCCCCCAATAATAACAATATTATTAATAATAAAGTACCTAGTGAATTATAATATAGTCTGAAATTGCATTTTAAAATTTCAATACACTAATTCTTATGTTCTTACGTTCAACATTTAAAGTTTATTAGTGATGTCATGAAGCTTTTTTTTTTATAAAAAAAAAAAACCCATCATGCATGTCACTTAGAATGCATTTATAGCCAAAGACTTAACTGCTTAACCTAAGTGATCATTCACCATAATTCAACACATTTAGTTCTCCTTGCCGTCTCAGCGTAGTCTGCAATGGCTAAACACCGGCCACCTTATTAATCTGCTCCATTCTGATGAATACATGAGAATAATACTTTGACAGATGCTGAAACCTGTAAAGGGTTAAATCAACCCTTCAAATCGTTTCACATGAGAGGCAAGGTTTTCCTACGGTAGTTTGACATGTATTTACATGCAAACATTCTGTTGAGCTGGGAATTATTCTAGGCATGTTAAAGACTAGGCTTGCACACCCTAAGCATGTGCCTGCCCCCCCCCATCCCATCAGAGAATGCATTCAGTTCTGCACAACAAGTCCAGGTACATAAGAACTTAAATTGATTTTATGAAAAGCTCTGTGGTTTTGCGCAACTCATGTAGCTACATTTATTTTAGTGGGATGACATGAAATAGAACAATGTTCTTTGTGGTATATTAAAAAATGTTTGACAGGGAAAATCTTATCTAGCTAGTTAAATAAATTGGCAAAGCAGGGGCAGGACATTGGCCGCTTACCAGCCAATCACAAAAGGAAGCTTTAACTGTAGGTGATACAAAGGTCATGGTAATCAGATGTAGGCCAGAGCTACACAAGAGAACCACAGGAACAAACTGAAGGGCCATGCAGATCTTTGCTGAGAAGCAGCGTGCTAAGCAGGCTCTCCGCACACCACAATTAGCATTCCTCTTCTAAGACGCGACCCCATGTGGCAGGCCTGGGGGCGCCGTTCTGGGACACGTTTCAGCAACCTGTTGACAACCTGGAAGTAGGCCCTCTGCTTTTGAGATCACAGTTTAACCAAAATAATAGTAAAAACTTCAGCTCAAGTCACCAGGAGAAAAGCACCAGGAGCTTTCCGGAGGTTTCCCATTGCGGAAGCCAGTTCCAAATATGGAATGTAAGCAAGAGTGATGGGCAAACACGCATATTATTTCTTCCTGTTATTTAACACTGTATATTAGTCACAAGCATAACGTGACATACACATTTCACTCTGGGCTAAACTTTACTGCCTTTACTGCAGTCCTAACGGTAGACATTTCATAAAGTATCCCCAGCCCCCACCGGATTTCTCCTGCATTTTTTTTTGCCCAGGAAAGGTACTTATTTAATTCACCATACTGGCGAAAAGTTAAAGGGAGTCATTGACAAACATTAAGGTTTCACAGGATTTGCATTACACAACACATCCAGTCAAGAGCTCTAACAATACAAAGACTGGTCGATTACAAACGTAGCTGGAAGAAAAACCAGCATAAAGTTCAGCCTCTGAGAATCTGAGGCCTCCAAATCTGGCTTTATTTATTTGTAAACTACATATATTTATATTAAAATGTAGGTGCCAGAAACCTGTGATTTTCTGTAGAGCGAAAGGATGATACTGAGCCAAATCAATCATTCCTTCAATATTCCCCTTCTTCAGCACTGGGAAGACTTTGGATTAGAAATATGATTTTTTAAGACTCCTGTTCTAAGTATGAGGAGAGGCTCACATCACTGGAAATGTATGTTTTAAACCAGCAAATAACCACAAAAAAAGGTATCCCTTCCCCTAAATCGATCGCCTCTTGAAAGTTTCATAGCTCAGTCTGGTCTCTCTAGATCTATAACCGCTGACTGAGTGCAGGCGGTGATTCTAGCCCTGCTTGAGAGGACAAACCCAGCTGAACTTCCACATCAGGGCCAGTCGGCACACAAACGGAACTCTGTCGGCGTGGACTCTGCACCCTTATTTTTTCTTTCCCCAGACATGTTGCCATGTAGACCACTGCTAATGTTTATTTAATGCTAAACCCTAGGCGGCCTTTTAATAATGGCAACAGCTGAGGAGAGAGGTTAGAACAACAATACTGAATTTAGCTGGCCCAGAAAGTAATGGCTCAGTCAGCTAAGAACAGCTGGTGCATTGAAGTCTAGTAGAGATAAGATGTAAGTATAATTGGGTTCCTGTTTATCATCGGCATCTTTTAGGGAAATTAGTTCTGGACTAACTGCAGCTTCCTTACTTGAAAAAAATATATAAGCAAAAATAACAGAAAAAGTATGTAGAATTTCTGAGCATCAACTGTAAACACACCATTTTAAGGTATCATTTAAAAGGTGATACGGTAACACTTAAAACCCATGTTTTTAGTCATTTATAAAGACATTCATAACAAATAATGCATTCATAAAGCATTATAAACATGGGTATAAATATTTATCAAAAGGCATAACACAAAATCATGTTTATTATGCATTATGAAGCTTCCATCTTTAATGCACTATTGATACCTTTATAATGCATTATTATCATTGGTATAAGCATTAAGGATGTTTTGTACTGCATTATATAGGTATCTATAGTATATTATAGATGTGAACTTCATAAGGCAGTCATGATGCATGGTAAACATGGCTATAATGTGTTGTCTATGGCTATATTTATAGCCATGTTTATAATGCTTTATGAATGCATAATGCATTATGAATATGTTTATAAATTACTAAAAATATGCCCTTAAGTAAAGTGTTATCAGATGTACTAGTTCCGCAGGTTATATTTAAACTTGTAGTACATATAAAAACCAGTGAGACAAATAGGATTGATTTGGGAAGAAACATTGAGTTCCGCCTGAAATTTTCAAGCTTGTGAAATGTACATGACGTACCAAATTCTATGCAGATTAACAGAAGACTGACATTAAAACAGATCTCCTCGCATTTTCTTCACTTCTTGAAGAGCTCCAGCAACCTGTGTTCTCTGTTTGACCATCATTTGGACCCATTGCTGTTGCCATAGACCTTAAATTGCCAGTTAAAAAATTTACTAGGTTGCTGCTGGAGCTGACTGAACTGAAACTCTCTCTTTAGGAGTCAAACACCAGAATGAATTATAATCCTGGTTTTAAAAAAATGCAGAGTCCATCATGTAGTTTTGGTAGCTGTGGAATGTGCCACAAAAGGCAGTTTTTCTAATTAGCCTCATGGGGGGTCCAGTTTCCATTATGTTTACATTGCCTGTAGCCATAAAGTGGTTGTTTCACTGCTAAAGGTGTTGCAGATCTTAAAACAATTTTTAAGCCAACAGCAAGCGCTGCTGCATTATACAGTTATGTAGTTTCATAACCACAATCTAGCTTTCTGTAATAACCTTTAAAAAGTTTATATTTCCTGAATAGCATTTTCTGGGTGCTGTTACGACAGAAAAACATTTAGAACATACAAATGAACATCACATTAAACATATAATTACACAAGAAAAGCTACAAAGAAACTTATCCAGTATCTGCATGTCAAGCAAACTCAAGCAAAATGATAAAGAATGAACATACGGCAGATAGAAAGATGGGAGATACAAAGAACCACCACCTCAGAGAGACTAGGTGGGGATCTACTGCCAGGAGAAATGCACAAGGAATTTGCCCAATATCAGTGTAAATGTGCCACATCCATAATGCTGGAATTGCCCAACAATAAAAAAAGAAACCGCTTACAGCCGCCCCTATACTGGTAACCAGTATGTAAAACACATACTTGTGTAAAAACTTTTTTCGGATAGCCATTTTCCAAGACAAATAATCTTGATGTATTTAAACAATGGTACAAACTTCATATCTAGATTAATAGCAAGGTCCTCTTCAGTTAAGTTAAAGGAAACTAAGCTCAGTGTGTGCTCTCACCTAAGCGAGACTGAAAGGGGGCGATCTGGGGGCACCGCTTTGCGAATGCAGGCCTGGCTTTGTTGCTCCTCTATTTTAGGAATGTGTTTTATCTGCTCAAGCGCCGAGACCACAACTGGCAGTGCTGCAAGCCACTAAAATGCAGCCCCAGAGACATCAGACTTCCACACCAAAGAGCAACTCCAAATGCAAGAACGCGAACCTTCAATTACTTCCAGGAAGTGTGCAGGCAGTGGGCTATTTTCACATCATCGTATGTAACTACACGAGGCACAAACGGCACCCTGGCAAAACAAGAAACTATTGTTTTTTTCCCCCTTTGGATACGAGGATTGGTGTTTGAACACCTTTTTGTTTCGGAGGAAACTGCTAAAATGGCATTGTTTGTTCACAGTAAACATTACTTGGCTATTTAAACCATCACAACAAATTTTAGGAGCTATGTATATGGGTCCATGATCAACGGTTCATCCTCAGAGAACCAAATAAGTTGCTAATTAAGCATAATTAACATTTGTATTAACAGAACATTTAGACAGCAAAAAATTTAGTGGTAAAATGTTAAAAAATCTCCAAAAATGGTGTTTCCAGCTTCTGTATTCTTGGGATCTATTGCCTTTACTCAGCATCTCTTGTTTTTATTGTTTTGGTTCCCATAATCCAATAAAACTGTTCAGAATCACAGTTATTCACCATCTGGGTATTGTGTAAGCAACACATCCACAGTAAGCTGCAATTTAGACCTGATGCTTTTAAGATTAGGAGTCTGACAACACTGCCATCTGGAGGCAGACTAATCTGATCTTAACAGTTTTTACAAATGTGAAATGTTTATCATTATGCATTCAGAACAAACCCAAAGCAAGTTCTTGAATTACAATTTCATACTAGGTCAGATGTAGCCAACAAAGTCAAATTAACTAGTCTAGCATAGTGCTTCTTTAAAAATAAATAGGTGTGTGATTCTGGCACTAATATCACAGCGAAAAGAAAACAAGGAGCTCAATAATGGAAAAAATATATAGGAGGGGCAAAAAACACACAGCCAAACACATAAGGGATTGCCACGTGGTAAGACACGTTGGTGGCTGTACTATATCTGTTCCACACCCATCACTATTATCTCTCTGCGCAGATATTTGTCAAAGCTCTGATTGGAGCCTTTCCCGTTTTGCCCTTGAACTGAACATACTGTAGCTGATAGTAAATCCTCCAGCACTTAGGGAACAAGACTTTCAAGCCAGTGGCTTCCATATCTCTGAAAAGTACTAGATAATCCAAACTGCGTCAAGCAAAAAAAAATAAAAATCCATCAAAATAATCATTCTGGTCAACAATTAGAATTCTAGAGCTCTAACTGTAGAAACAATAAAGGTTCTTTTGAACCAAGTTATCTGCTGGCAAGATACTAATAATGGACATTATTCTGCTGCAACCCAGTCAAACAAAGTTCAGCTCCAACTAAATAACCGTCACACACATCCTTAAAATTCTGAAAGGTGTACATGGTTGCAAAGACATGACTACAGACTTGCCTGCCCAAATACCCTTTCCTCCCCCTGTGCAATATATCTGCAACAGAACTGGTCCTTTGGCCTTTTGCTTCTTCTTCAGTCATGCTTTTTTTAAGGACTGGTACATTTACATTTTAGTTATTTAGTAGACACTCATATATGTACATTTTTGAGAAATCAGCGAGAGCCAGTCCCTGAAAAAATTGGGTTTAAAGGCCTTACTCAATAGTCCAATGAGGAAATCACTCTGCTAATTCTAGTATTTGAACCAGCAACTTTCTGATCACAACGCTCTAACCTGGTGAATCCCACACTGTCCCCTAGTACATTTACAGCATTTGGCAGACGCCCTTAGCCAGAGCGACTTACATAACAGTAATGTTAATGTTCCTAGTAACAGGAAGCAGAACAAAAGGATATTCAATTTAAAAAATTCATGACAGCCTAAGTTATGATGGAAATAGACAGAGAGATAAAGTTCCACTGAAATGTACAGACAATTACCCAAACAAAAGTCTCGTAGACAAAGATGAAGAACTAGGCTAGGAAACAGCTCTTGCAGTCAAGGAACTAAATGGACTTTTAAAACCTTTCTGTGAAATCTTTCAAGGAGCTAAGGACTCCACCAATGAAGCAACTGTTTCTGTTATACCAGGCGCGCCATGAATCCATTCAAACTGCTGTATTCGGCTTTAATAGGACAACTTGGCCACAGTGACTCTGTCCTGCTTAACTAAACACTCAGAAGGACCAGCATTTGAGATCTGGGAGTCAAAGGGTGTGGAGGGTTACTGACCTGTGAAAGACAGACAGCAGGCAAGTTATAAGACTAGACAATATAAAGAAAGGCATGCGTTCCAAAATAAACCCAATTAAGCTGACAAATGTAACAAAAAGTAAATGATTTTCCACAGGAACGCACAATAATGACCTTGATAAAGCTCCTTTCAAAGGGGTTTGTTTCCTTTACTTACAAAAAAGTGCTCATGACTCACACTGAAGCCTGGTGATTAGCACTTACGGACGTTGCGCACAGACGAACACCAGCCATGAAGCTCCACAAGCAGCCTAATTACTGCAGGATTTAAGCTTCAGCTCCGTGGACCTTACTGCACCTTATAAGGGCGTCCGTTTTCTTCTACTTCCCAAACAGACATTAAAAATGAAAATTGCGTGGATACATGCGACTATGGTTGCTATGCACATCTTCAAACACAGATAACGTTACAATACAGTGCAAGCTCTTATCAATTTCCAATGAATCGGCATTCATTCTTAAGACAAGCCACCATCAGAGCCAAAACACATTCACGCCATCCTCAGTGTCAAACATTACACACTGGTGTGCCTAGACGGACACTTACATTCATTAGGCTTATTCAATATTGATTAACATAATGAGCTCATCAATTATAGATCAGCGCTGTGACAAAGAACAACTGAGGCAGAGTGGGCTGCTAGTCTAGCCGCACTGGCAGCTCATTCCTGTTTCAGCACAAAAAGATCATAACTGATCCA
The DNA here is from genome assembly GCA_026777045.1 of Hyperopisus bebe. Classification (NCBI taxonomy): domain Eukaryota; kingdom Metazoa; phylum Chordata; class Actinopteri; order Osteoglossiformes; family Mormyridae; genus Hyperopisus; species Hyperopisus bebe. Next base: position 13,548,017 of record JAODJW010000117.1, read on the forward strand.
CTGTGTATGCCAGTGGTGAATTTAAACAGCCTTGTGCTTTTACACAGTGTTACATACATAGTGCTGTGAGTGATCACCTGAACCAAAAGGTACATTCAGAACATGGAACTTAAGAATTAATCTACAGGTGTCAGGTTCTTATTTGTGCTCCAGTATTAATTTTTGTCGTTGGTTTATCTGAAAGATGTTTTAGTTAAAAGCAACATACGGTCAAGAAAGCAGGGTCTCTGGAGCAATTGAGGTTAAGGGTCTTGCTCAAGGTCCCAATGATGAAGTCTGCCTGCCACGGGATTTGAGTCAGCGACCTACCAATCACGGGCACAGAGTCCTAACCCAGCGAGCTACGCACCACCCCTTCCTGCACATCAATTCAGCCTCGGCTCATTTCTAAAATGGACATGCCAGTGCTTGGTTTAATCACCAGTTACCCTTTCTTGGGAGGATTAGCAGCAACAATCCTTTAGTTCTACACCGTGATGCCATGGGCACAAACATCACGCGTTTATGCAGAGCAAGGCCGTAGGAGATTTTCATATTGGGAGGGTACACGACTATTATGTAAATGTAAAGGTTAGTTTATTGGGGGGCAAATGAAGCCAAATTAAATATTGGGGGGTACACGTCCCCACCGGTTTCCACGCCCCTAAGCCAGTGCATGGCTCACGTTGAAAGCCCCCATTAAGCTGTATAGGAGCTTCAGTTGTGTTGAAGAAATTCCAGAGCTACAGGGGTAACATGATGCCCATTAAAACACACACTTAGGACCATGCAGAGGAGGAAGAGCGGTAATGCCTGCATGGATTAGAAAAATAAAAATGTGTCAACTGCTGAAACCCAAATATGGTTTAAAGCCTTGGTCCCTGACTTAATCACTTAAAAGATGTTAAATAATATAGAACAAAACATTGTTTAAGTAATGTTGTTTGCTATCAGCCATTTGAAAATGTTCCCTTAATGAAATCCATTTTTTTGTTTCCAATCCCTTTCTTGTGGAGATCAATAAAAGAAAACACAGTATGACCAATGTTATATTTGTGATTATTATTCACATTAAACACAATTTTAGGGTGTCTACATTAGATTACATTGAAAAAGGAGGATGGAACCAAACCCGATGAATGCCACTGCCTTTATTCCCCCGTTCAGAGAGAAAGCCAGTAACTCCTGCTTACACTGAACAGACCCATCTCATGTCAGTCGAACAGTGCTGAGGTTTATAAGATATAGAGAGAAAACCAAGATGAAACACCATCCTGATGACTATGATCTATGGAACATGAATTTCCATATGTAGACACAGCAAGTTCCGGAGTGGATTTAACAGCTTGGTCACCTTCAGTGCAATCTTACTTTGCTTCATATAATAATAATAATAATAATAATAATAATAATAATAATAATAATAATCATCATCATTATTATTATTAAAAAATAAAAATAAAAAATTATGATCGAATTGATCCTGACAGGACTGAAACATGCAGACTGTATTTTTGCTGTTATCTTTGCAGCTCTTCCTCAAGATGCTCCTATTTTATTTTTACATCCTGCCTCACATCCATAACCGCAGCTCCAAACACGGCCTGTCAGAGGTGTGAGAGGGAAAGTTAATCCGATTTAGGTCGTAGAGACCCGATCTGTTCCGCTCCTCCTGAGGGGGTGACAGCTGTATGGGAGATGTGTGAAGGCAAACAGTACGGCCAGCGAGAGGCGCTATGCTCCCCTCCACACTCAGCTAACTGTCCATCCAGCACAGAGGGGCCCCTTGTCTGCTGTGACATCACCACCAGCCCCAATCAGACCCTCCCCCCCAGCACCACTCATTTCAGTCAGCGGCTGGGCCAATTCAGCTGCACACAAACACGCACATGAAATTTTAATTGCTTCCTGAAGTAAATTAAAAGGAGCTCAAGGCAAAAGGCCACAGGTGTTATAACAAAGGAGAGTGACCGGCCAGGGTGTGACACCCCTGGGTTGCTTTGTCAGTCCTTGGGTTCTGAATGCCCCTTCAGACCCATTACCACCCCCCTCATACTTCAGCTGCATGAACATGGACTTTGGAAAGACAAACTTAGAGTCAACTTTTCCATATGCAAACCTGAGAACTACAGATGTTCTTTCTTCCCCACAGTCATATAACCACACGATGCCGCCTCTTACCAACGGCCATACAATTCCACAATGCTGTCTCTTCATTACATTTACAATATACATTTGCATTATTTAATATGTGCTATTTGCACTATTCACCATAGTGGAACACTATGCACAGATCTTATGTCTTAGTTCTTTTTAAAATGAGTGTAATTTGATTTGTTTTCCTTTACTTGTTTATTTATTTTTATTGTTATATTTATTTATTTTTTAATTAAAAATGAAATTTCCCCTCACAGGGATCAAAAAAGTTCTCTTACCTAATATAACTGATTATATTAGGTTCTCTTACCTAATATAATCTTATTAACACTTAAAGCCGCTTAATCCACTTCGAGCCTTTAGGGTCGATTGATTACAAACAAAAATAATGAGATTCTTGAAATAAAATTATATCTCTAGTGTGGTCAACACAAAATGTCAGTCATATTTACTGCAGATTTCCATCAGGTTGACATTTTACTTCAGAACTGAATAGTTGGTTATTCTTATGTATAAAGTCACTAGTCCTTTGACAGAACCACAGCTTCACAGCTGACCTCTCAGAGTACAGCAGAGTATTGCAGTATACTTCCCATGTACTGCAGAGACGTAAGGGCTGGAAAACTTTCTATAGGTATGACTTCAAGTAGCACAGAGCCTAAATGGGCAGCACTATTGCCGCTTTCCTCCAGGGATGTGGGTTTGAATTTTGCCTCCTCTATCGAGTTTGCTCATTCCATTCGGTAGTACATAGACACACTAATAGATTAGCTGGTACCTTTAAACTGCCAGCAGCTTCTGTATGTGTGCCCTGTGATGAACCGGCATCCCATCCAGGGTGCATCCCAGCCCTGTGCCCGGTGATGGACCGGCATCCCATCCAGGGTGCATCCCTGCCCTGTGCCCTGTGATGGACCGGCATCCCATCCAGGGTGCATCCCAGCCCTGTGCCCAGTGCCGCCTGGGAGAGGTTCCAAACCCCCCGTGACCCTGTCCCAGATAACAGTTAAAAGACTGATGGAGGGTCTTGGAACTCCCCACTTCACCAAAGGGGCTATTGTTGTCCTCTGCACATCAGACATGCCTCATTGCTCCGGCACCAGTCCCCATGCGATCCCTCGGTCAGGGCTGCTAAGCATGCCCAGAGATGGGGAGGGAAAGAGCTAATTCAAGGCCAACCAAGCAGTACATCTGCCATTGATTTGAGAGACACCTGCTACACGCCCCAGTCACAGATGTGCCCGTCATCCTCTGCTTCTGCTTCTGAGCATACAAAATGGAAGCACACAAGCAAATGCCGTACCTGCCCATTCTACATAGAGCTGACCCACATCCTCTTCACATACTTGCCCGAAATAAAAAATACAGCTCACATGGTTAGTGGCAGACTGGGAAGCAACAAGGTGGAATTTTTTGAATCTCCAGATCTGACCAAATATCAATCCTGCAGTGTAGCAGTGAGGCTTAAACAGAGATATTTAATTAGGGACAGCATGAAGAAACAGCATCTGCAGACGTGACACAACTGTGATGATTATGAATTTGGGCCACATGTGCAAGGCGAGGAATAAGCCAGAACGAGGCACCAACCCATCACAGACTATACACATTTACATTTACACCCTTTTATCCACATCGATGAACAGTTGAAAAATCACAGACCTTGTCCAAGGGCCTAACAGTGAAACCACTCTGCTGACCACAGCATGTGAACTGATGACCTTCCAATCAGAGGTACAGCACCCTAACCTGCGGAGGCCAAAGGCTGTACACACAACACCCCTCCTACCCCATTTTGTGATTCTAGAGAATAGAATCATTAAGAAAACGATAATAGCCAAAAAATGAAGGGGAAGAGTTTAGTAGCTGTGTTAGTCTTAAGAAATCAATGAGCACTGACCAGTACCAGTCCCAATCAATGTGGCGGGCAGCACTGCTGGTGCTCCTAAGTCCGAAGCAAAGTCAAATTCACTGGCAAGTCAGTGCCCCCTCAGAAGTTGCCCCCCTTGGCAGCCGCCTATATTATCTATAGGGTTCACTGGACCTGTCATTGACTACAGACTAGTGGGGGTGATGTAGCAATATTTTATTGTAACTAGTTACAGTTACTGTATAGCCATGATACACATTTCAGAGGTATAGTTAGAATTATGATGCAACACACTGTCAAATAAGCAGACAGTGCAACTCTGATAAGGAAGAACTGGTTGCAAAAAAGGTTCTACTTTGATTGAATGGAAATGGATTGTATTCGAGAATTTCAGCGTGAACCAATCTACTATCATTTGCAAACAATGCAAAGATACTGCTTGTATAATAGGTGGCAACACAGGCAATCTATTCAAATGGTTAATTAACATTACTAAAATTCCAAAAAATTGTGATGCATCTTGTGAATCATAATTATAACCAAAAAAATATTCTTATATGACAATATATTGTTATATGACATACATACCAACAACAGGTAACATATGCTACGCTAATGACTTGTGGGAGAGCACATGTTCAAGTAGCCACTAGCTGCTAGCTCAGCTGTTTGCTATTGCAATAGCCGAGATTTGGCCCCATGCTGTTGCATCAGGTATCAGCACCATTATTTTACACATATAATAATGATCCATCATAAAAACAGGAAAAATATTTCGTTAGATTGAAAATAAAAATGAAGAAAACACAACACAAATTCAGAATGTCAGCTGTAAAGTTTAAAATAAAATGATGCCTTTGGAAGAAGCCATAGAAACAAAGCAAATAGAACCTCACGTACACTGGTGACTAATAAGCAAAAAGAACACCTCAAATACAATGGTGCATAATAAGTTCAGCTTATTATTATTTAGTGGTAAAGTCAGGTATAAGTCAGTTACCAAAACTAATTAAGTTCCTGATCATGATCAGAGGAAAAAGGAATGTAATTAAAGCACCACACTGAGGAGCCCCTTTGAACACGCAGCTGTAATTTGTGAAGTGCCATTTACTGTGGCCTAAACTCTGAAGGCCCTGGAAGCTGAAGCATTTGGCACCGTTTAGCGAAGGATGCAAATTACTGACAACTGAGCAAGTGCACCACCAGCACATAGCGGAGAGCCATTTCAATACAGAAGCCAGCAAAGGAGGCCACGTTTGCTAGTTGAATTCCTAATGTCATTATCTGGTTGGACCTGTACTTTACTTTTAAACATCCAAACACTACAGAAAAAACAAAATATGATAAAAAGTAATCAATGAGAGCCTAAGTTCTAACCAGGGACAATATGCTACATTTTGATCCTTAGGCAGGCTTAACATACAAGAGATATGGGACCTAATCCCTAAATGGATTTAGAATAAAGTTCTCGGGGGGACTGGCAAACAAAAAAAATATGGTGGCTGAACTTCTACAAGAGTTACTACAAGAATAACCCCGGGAAGCCTTCAACGCCTCATGTCACATGACTGGAGAAGTGCAAAGTCACACGTCTGGGAAAAAGAGGTCACATCCTCTTAAGCCAATTATTGCAAAACAAACACAGTGCAGTTGGTTAATCAGTATATCAATGGTCTGATTGTGACCACCTCAAAACATAACATTTAAGTAACTGACATTGAAAATAGGAAGAACTTTCAAACTGCTCAGCTACAATAGGAAAAGCAACCCTATGAAAATATCCATATGAATACAATTACAATTACACTAACAATATTCCTATACTATCAATAATGCTATGTCTATGAACATAAACTTAATGTAAAGCGGTATACATGCTCAATAGAAAATAGTTCAAGAAAGTCACGTTAACTGGAGAATGAAAACAAAAACAGTAAATTGCAGTGTCTTTCACTAGCATCTTACAAACAAAGTCTTCAAAACCATCATGAACATTGCAAAAGAAAACATAACACATGGTTCTGACAAACATGTCCCTTTGACTTAAAGTTTGTGGAACACATTAGGAATCAATTTAACACGGCAAATCCCAGTAACCAACCAGTAACCAAGGTCAGCTCACCCAGTGGCCTGTAGAGAGAGAAACCCGAGAAGGTCATTTTTCGGCCGGAACTTCAAAGCCAAGCCAGCAGGTGGTGAAATGCATATGGATGCACATACAGCCCTGTGTCTACATGCGAACAGCAGAACACCACTCAGCCAGCTCTCTGATTAGAACACTGCCATGGACGTTTTGCGTTTCTCTAATAATGCTTTATATTGCATTACATGCAAATTCTACACTGTTGAAACAGTGGAGTGATGGGTAAAATCACTCTTTGTATAGACGTATATGTGTTTTCTTACATTTAGAAACTTGAGAAATATTTTACACTGTAATTCTGATACTCATACTGGCATTCCACTTAAAGCACACCAATGTCTCGTTGTCACTTGATATTTTTCCATTTAATATATAATATGAACAAACTTCACATCCCTGCATTTAAGTCGCTTTCCCATATATTCTGGCTTCTACATTCACAAGTTCCATGAAACCATCAACCAAAGCAGCCATAGTCAAGACACCTTACCCATGGTGTAACAAGGCAGAATTGCAGACAATAGGACCTACCCTTTTTTCACAGTATTTTTGTGTATAAGTAAGAAACCAATAAGCAATACATATAAGCAAAATGAAATTACATTGATTGGTATATGCAAACACAAGTGGACCACGTTTTCTACAGTTACCAACACAAGTGGGCAATGAAATAAGCCAGAAGGTACAAAGACACAGAGTCAAAGTATCACATACCTAATCCACCCAACATCAAACTCAATGAGAAAGTGGCCTCTATTGGCCAAGCACTCCAAAACATACTGTTTACATGTTATGGTCTTTACTTCTCAGTAAATAAACAGGCAATAAAATGTTATTTTCAATTATTAAAACTGAAATTATTTTAAGCAGAATCTGACCTATAATTAAACCAACAGAATCAACACTTGTCTATACATCACTCCTCCCAGAATACTGCTGAAGAGGTCCTTTGTTTGTGATTACCTTGCCTGTCTGTCACGCCTGGTTTAATTATTCTATTGCCCAGCAGTACTAGGGCATACCATGAAAGGTTGTTTTTCCATTTCACATTTTGGATGACTGGGAATATTTCTGTACTAGGAATAATTAGGACCAGAAACTACCTTCAACCAAGCCTAATTTTCATCATTGTGATTTTACAGAACATCATTTCACATTTAGATTTGCTTCCATCAATAGCAGATGCTTTTGTCCAAAGCAACAAGTGAGAGAAGTAGCACATTACAAACATTCAGCTCTGGAAAAAATTCAGAGACCAAAGCAAATTTTTTGTTTCACTCATTTATCAACGTATGGGTGTGCACCTGTG
>JAODJW010000117.1:13555574-13566498 GCA_026777045.1 Hyperopisus bebe
CAGCTCTGGAAAAAATTCAGAGACCAAAGCAAATTTTTTGTTTCACTCATTTATCAACGTATGGGTGTGCACCTGTGAATAACATTTTTTTTGTATTGCAGCCTGGTTCTTCTCCGTTTCTCATTAATGAAGGGCTTCTTCCTTGCTTTATGGGACTTCAGTCCTGCTCTAGGAGCCTGATACGAATTGTCCTAGCAGTGCACTTCACACCTGCACTTAATGTTTCCCATTCCTTTTCGAAGGTCACCTGATGTCATCCCATGATTCATGAGAAACTGTCAGATAAGTCAACGGTCATCTCTGGCATTAGAATGTTGCTTCCACCCTTAACCTGACTGGTTTCTGGTCATTCCCAGTGTCTCCTGCTTCACCTTATTCTTGTTTATTGCAGTCTTAGAAATTTTGAACCTGGAAACAACCTGCTGCTCAGCATAGCCTTCTGTCAGCAAATGCCAGCAAAACCACGATTAAACCGGGATTTTAAAAAGGGATTTATTTTTTTTTTTAAATGTATAGAACAGTCTCTATTTTTTCCAAAGCTGTATGTGCTGTCAAGCAGTAAACTAGGCATATATGCAGCTAGGTAGAACCTCCAAAGTATGCTACAAGTGCAATAAGTATTGGAACAAGAGCAATTTTAGTTCTCTTTATACAGTTCTATCATCAAGTCCCATCATTTTTTTCTGATAGATGAGGGTGAGGGAGGACATATGAAATAAATGTACTGGGATGCTATGTAATGATAAAAGTTAGTGCAGCTAGCACTTTGATCATTTTTAAATATGTTACCACCTTACTTTCAAAGCCTGGGCTTCTGATTCAAGAAAAACAAAAGCCTGAGTTGTTTCTCCTTGTTCTTGCTTGGTATGACAAAACAAAAACAGCATTAGATTAGATAAGGCTTCCCTCTGTCTTCAGATTAGCCTGTAGCTAATCTGGTGAGCATGCATTAGCGTAAATGTGCCAGAAAATACAAACTATAAAACAGAGTACATACTCACACCTCATATAGAGTTTAAGAGTAGCAAACAGCTAACTAAAAATAAGATACTATGGCTGATGTCTTATAATTGCAGGGACACCAATTATTTTAAATTAAGCAAATTATACTTTTTTATATTATCTTACAATAAACAAAATAATGGTTCTACTGTAATGATCCCCCACCATTCACCAGAGTGGATACACTGCACATTTGCCAGTTAAAGATCATGTTTATGGATATAGATCATATATCAGTTGGTGTGACCGTAAACAGCGGTTAAGGAAGTGTGACTCCAAGCAAAAAAATTCTGTTTGAGGGATTCCACTCACTCTTTGAAGAAGCAGTGTTTATTTGTAGCACCTTTTTAAATTTTCAATTTAAAATACAACTAAACTCATATTAGATCACTCAAAGCCCTCCCCAAGGACCTGGAACAGAAATCAATCCCGGATGAGATCCAAGCACAGGAACTAGTCTTAGCTTGTAGCAAAAGGCCAACAAACACCTCCTCTCTTCTGTATTTCTCCATTTTTTTCCTTTATTCATAAAAATCCAGCCAGCTCCCTTATCATGTTCGGTCCTGTCCTGTCACAAGGCTGCGGCAGCTACAGTAGCAGTGCCAGCACTGATCTGGAGGGTCCAAGAATACGTGTCTCATAAATCAATTCATATTTATAACAGTAAGTCTACACTAAGAAATGAAGGTTTTTAGCAGGCAGATGTGGTTTAACCCTATTTAAATGGGGATTTAGCATAGGCTGCCAAACAAACCTTCGGGTTGCACGTAGCTGTCATAATTACAATGCTTGGCAATGTTAATTTGTTGGTGTTATGCGACTGAATTGAGGCAGTAGACTTGCCATGACCAAAAGACTCTCAGACCTGGTTTCTCATGTTCACTGAGGGTGAAGAAAATGTCAGTAATAGAGATTCTTCAAAACAAGGCTCTTCCTAACTTGCAAACATAAATATTAAACATTCAAGTCATTCTCTTTAAAACTTTGCACAATTAAAGGGCAGTCTTTTTGTCTTAATATAGTGATCACAGTGGTTTTTAAATAATTTGAGGAAACATCTGCAGTAATAATCCTCCATCATCTCTCCTTCAGCAAGGGCTATGGAGAGCCAAGCGGTAATAAAAGTCTAACATTTAAACCTGCAAAGCTAAATATTTTTCTCAAAATAATACAACATCTTTAAAAGGGCTGTGTTTGAGGATAAACCTTTGTACCTTCTCAGCCAAATTAACACCCATGTTAAAGATTTCATGAAAAATCCAAAAAGAAGATTAATAAATTATATCTACATTATATGTACATTTTATACACACACACACACACACACACACACACACACACACACACACACACACACATTATACAGCATTATTCAGTTCTTAAATATAGCTTCTGTAGGAAACAAAATACACACTGTTTACTTGAATTTTAAAGTACAACTGCACAACTGTACTTTACTCATACCTGTTTTTTCCTTATTTGGGGTGGGGGGGGGGGGATTGTGCATTGCCAGCTGTACCAAGACACATTATTGGCACATGTATTTGTTGAATAAACTATTTTCATCACAAGATTAGAATTCAAGATTTAAATCAAGAGATATGAATTTCACCTAGTCACCCAAAGTTACAGTAAAGTCCTCACATATTTTGGACATAATACAGGACAATTTAGATTTGGAAATGTCATAGGATTTCTCCATAAGGTAGAATATTGCTCATTAATAAGCCCAGCTTACATAGCACAAATAACAAAACTGCCTTACCAAATAGTTCAGTTACTCCAGCAGATTTATGAGAATTAAATTGCTCCATTCCTTTTCATGTTAAAACATGCCAGTCTTACTTGTGCCATTTTTTACAAGAGAAAACACACAACCCATCGCAATGAGAAACCTATCCAATTAATCATGACAGCTCACGAAAAACAAAACAATTACCACTAATGAACAGTCTACACTGCAATTTATTTCATTGCTGCTCTTGGCTGCATCTATCACCAAGGTAAAATACATGCACCAAGTAGGCTAAATACATTATTGTTTCCATATCTGTCATCTACAGACACACACAAAGCATTCTGGATTCACACCACATTGCAGGTCACATGTAGATTACAACAAGCTGACAGTAAGCTGGCCTCAGACAAGTTGCTCGACAATTCCTACAAATACGGGAAACGGCAACTGGAAGTATAAAGCATGAGCACTGTTTACACTAACAGCCTAACGTTGTGCCTGCACGAGCAAACAAGTCGTAATCACCCCTCTGAGCAATTCCCTGACAATTCATTCTAGGCCTACATGAACAGGCTCAGATTTTACCTCTACAGCTCCATTTAATCCATGGGAAGTCAAACGCAAAATGTCCCAATGTAAAAAAAGTAGATTAAATAACAGCACTCATGCTTTCTTTCTTCTTCTTCTTGTAATGAAGGAGAACTTTGTTAACGCCAATATGAAATCATGGTATCACCCTAGCCTCAGGTAGCTCTGTATCAAAACATGTTCAAGAATGCATTGCAAGTGACATGGAGGGAAAACCCTCAGCATTATCAAAAGGAGAGAAGGCTTTCTGCCTCTCCGGAATCGCTCTCTCTTTTTTATTTTCCCGAAGAACTCTGGTCAAACCAGGGGGTTAATTATTAATTAAATTTCAATTTATACAACAAACGGTTTAGGGACCAAAAAAATAAAAAATCAGGGCAAAAACCACCACACTGCATTTACTTGAAATACTTCTTTACATAAATGTATAAATGTACAGCTTGCCATGTGAAACCATGTTCTTTCTAGCTGCTATCATAGTTAATTGTATACTACCACTTTAGTCAGCCCAAGGGCAAAGCAAGTTATCACCAGTACATTTTATTCCATATTTTGCATATTACAGTTTGTTACAGGTTATGCAAAACTATTATTTCATATTAGATTTCAAATTCTGTAATTGATGAAAAGGGAGTGTCCTTTTACACACATCCAGACACAATGAGCCTAAGGACACATGCTGGGTCAGTTTTGTCGGGCTCAACAAAGGCTATCTTCTCAAGTGCAATGGGTAAATAATTATCCTTATCTTAAGGCCCGTAAATCAAGCAACACATTTAAATAACAATATATCAATGATCAACCTTTGCCAGTAATGTTTCAAGTTCAGGGTGTTGAAAGAGAATATTTTCTTAACAACTGAGAAATTGCAGAACAACAAAAACAGGTGGAATTTGGAAAACCCTTCAAGTTATAAAATTTGGTAGATTACTCCCAAAATTTCTTCTTTGTTAAAAATAGGCAATCCAAAATTTTCTTTTGGGTTTTCTTAAAAACAAAGTACAGACGCTCCTCTACTTACAAATGAGATACGTTCCGAACAGCCGTTCATAACTTGAAATGTTTGTAAGTCATTATTCAGCATCATTTTAAGGGTATACGCAAGAACTAGGATGCTGGGAGTATGCACGCTACGCTACTGCACGGTGGGAGTAGCGGCCAAAAGTCATATTAGGTGGAACTGGTGCGCAGAAAAAAAAAATTGATGTTGCGGACAGAAACAGGAGCCCAATACACAAAATTTGGACTTACAGTCCTCTTCGTTAGGATGTCTGAAAGTTCATAAGTTGAAAGTTTGTAAGTAGAGGAGCGTCTGTACTTTGCATACTGATGGATGTTTTACTGGCACAAATGATGAAATACCAAGTGATTCTAAAAAGGTAAAAATTTGTCGTTGAAATACAATCAACCCACAAGCATAGTTTCGGAACAAAATGCAAATATTTCTTAAAACAGAGAAGATTCACTTTTACAATTTTTTCAAAAACCAGAGTAGCCACCTGAACTATTTCCACAGGTAAAGACCACAGTAAAGAAAACAATACGGGCACCATTTCAATGTTTATAATCTGTACTCAAGGTCTTAACAAGGTCCTCTACTGCTGCTCAAGTTCAACCGATAACAATGGAATCAGGACAGATTTATTGTGAATTGAATCTGGCATCTGATTTCCTGTCTAAAGTAAACAAAGTCCACAGCATGTCAAGTTTACACAGTGATTAAGCACTACCTAGAAATGAAATACCCAGGGATACATATTAGAAGGAGAGATGAAAAGATAAAATTGTTTTTAAAAAACAATCCATATCATGCGTTACATTGAGAAGATTTCAAATAAAGACATTGCAGAGGCACCAACATATGGTACAGACACAAGCAACCAATTTCTAACAATAATCTGTTTACCATGTGCCCATAATTCACACAACATGCAAAGTTATTTAAACATTTCAAGTTATATATAATCTACAAAGATGTCAGCAAAGGCATACCTTACCTGTGCACAGGGGTGCTTTTGGGGGGGGGGGGGGGGTTAGGATGATTCCAAGGGCCCCCTGAGTGACATAACTGGATTGGTCTGGACGGGGGTCCAAAATCTATAGCGCATCCCTGCCTGTGCACCTAATGTAATCTCTCTGATATCTCATGTACAAATCTATCACAAACATAATATAATTAGGCAAATGTATAATGGAATAAAATGTTCATTCTTTATTTTGTCAAAGAGCTATCCTATTACACAACATAAGCAGTAAATAATAGTGAATAAATCATACTATTATACCACCTGACTATTTCCACCAAGGGCTGCATTTAGGCCTACCACTTTTTTGACAAAATATGCTAATTAGAAGCCTGTTACTTCTGCCCCGTTGCCAGCATGCTCTTAACGTCAACCGAACCATCGTCTTCCTGTGGCTGAAAAACGTACGGCTCAAGAGATTAAATGAAGATTTCTGCTCAATTCAAAACAACCTGAATGCGCCTTAAGCCTTAATAGGCTCTTACAGGTCAATGGAACAGCCTCCTACGTCTCAGCTGGCTTCAGGTTCAGTTTTAACAGACTTCTAAGCCCCTGCAGAATGTTTCCTGGGTGCCAAATCGCTTGTTTCAGTTCTATAAATCCAGCAGACTGACATTTAATAAGATGCCCCAAGTCCTGCCAAGGTTTTTATGACCCCAAATCGCTTCCTGCTCCAATCCCTAGGAGTCCAAATGGAGGCCTGCAGGTTATTACATAAGACACCCCAAGTAAAGTCGCATTTTCTATTCCCTGCTGTTTCTTCAAACAGTCCTCCTTTTCCCAAGCAGCAAGAGATATCCAAATAAACGTCTGAAAACTGAAAAATACGTATACAAGCTTCTGCATCTAAGACTGGTCAAGGAAATATTTGCCTTGTGTGATCGTGGATTTTAATACTGAATTTTTCCCCCCCGGTCCAAACATTCAATCTGATTAGAAGTACATTACTAGTATGCCTTTAGAAATGGATGCAAAATGCACAACAGGATGAGAATTTTTATTATAGGCCAAGAGTCATCCACTGTCCAGCAAGGAAATATTTCATCAATATAAGTGTCTAAAACATCTCATTCATTTTTCATTTGGTCGATCAACACTAGCAATGGCTCATATTCCCAGTTTCCTCAGGCATGGAAAAGCACCTGTGGTAACATGAAACACACCGTCAGTGTTAAAGGTCACAGAATGGGGGCCGCATATGGATTCTGCTTTAGAAAATACAAAAAAACTGTAAAGACTGTCCATAACACATATTTCAAAATGCAGGATGAATCTAGACCCTTTATTCTCCCTGCACATAAAGCAGCAAAATGTCCCTTAGTGGCAATCAAGGCAGCAATGCAGCATATACAATATGCATATACCAAAAGCTAAAAATGCACACAACATTATTCCACTTTTAGTTGTTTTTAATTATCCCAAACATATATAAACTGATGTAAGAAAAAGGGTGCATAATGCTTCCCTAACACATCTCTCAATAACCGTCCAACACCACAACAAAAATGGAGCCATTTTACAGCCCTTTGCCGAGTGACATGCGGCTATGGGGGGGTGACCTGGACTTTAATGCTTAGGCCTCACAGCAAGATGCAGATATGGGTGCCAGGGCCAGGTGGACAGTGCCGAAGCAGGGCCTGAGCACAATGCATTCAAGAAGGGCACCGTGAAGGGAGGCAACGTGCCCTGAGAGAGCCATGCCTCGCTTAAAGACACAAACCCGCATCAGTTTTCCAAGGTGCCTACTCAAGCTCAAATAGAAATTCAGTTTAAAAATGTGATTTCAAAACTGTAGTATGCCATTGTTTTTGTTTCCATGGGGAACATTATCAGGAATCATAACCTGTTATGAAACGGCAAATTCTATTCAAGCTATTGTACAACTTTGCCAATTTTCACAGACTCATATTTTCATTTTTTTTATTACCAAATCATCAAAGACTTTAATAACTATGGTTCACACTAAGAGACTCAAATGACCTTCATCTACCCCTGGGAAAGTCTGTAGTCTCAAAACTACTCAAATCCAGGCTTTGCACAATTGATACCTTGGACATCCTGGGGACAACTTACTTTCTAATCCACAGTCTCACAGTCTGGTTTGGATTCTCAAAGGCTACATCAAAGGAAGAAAAGGGAAAAGATTGGTGGGAGAGTAAAATAAAATATTATTCTGCGCTGAAAGGTTCTGGTGAGTGAATCCAAGGAACTGCATCTGAAAAGGAGTTGGCACACATCACTCTATTACTCCCCACAGTGGCTTCATTTACACACAGCATAACATTTGTAAGTTACTGACAATTCCTTTCACCATCAAATAATAAGGCTTTTGTTGGTACCCCGCACATTGCATTTCAGGCTACGTCATCTAGATTGCACAGAAATAATCCTCAAGCCCAGTGCAGGATGGGGATATCGCGCTCTCTCTCTCTCTCTCTCTCACACACACACACACACACACACACCTCAAAAGGAACCATCCTAAAGAAATAAATTTTAGAAAGATCCAATTGAATGATTAAAGGGTTTATTTTCTCAACTGAAATCTGAAGGTAAAGTAAAACAGAGCAACAAATGTAAAGAAAAGTGCATCTTAAAAAAATCCTGACATACTGGCACTTCTGTGAACTAGTGAGATCTGAAGCATGAATAATGATAATCCAAAATTAAATATGATTTACAAACATAAATTAATGAAATATTGACCACAATCCAAGATGAATAAACAATGTGACTTCAAAGATATCTGTAACTACAACAAAAATATTTGATATGCATCATACAAGTCCACATCTAACCACAAAGCCTTTATAACCACCTTTATAACCAGCTTTATAGTATTGCAACATTTACTTCAAGCTTAAAAGTGAAGTTATCAAACTGCACTAATAATTATGTAACATATTCTCACAATACTGAGAAAAACAACCTGTTACGCTTACAATGGGCAAACACTACAGCACTATAACTATTAATACTCGGACAAAAAACATAATAAAGAGACAATCAAATTATAATTCTGGCAAACAGCTCACAGGGGAACTATTATGCTTTGGAGATCTTGTTGCCCTCGACTTAAGTAAAACAAATAAGCTTTTGAGTACGGAAACTTTACACTGAGAACGGTGGCATATCTACGCCAGTAACTCTGCTTTGAGATTAAAGAATCTATTCAAACTTTATACTAATTTCAAGATAGATTTGATGCAGACTGGTAGTTGGGGAAATGCCTTACCGTCCCAACCACATAAACATTCCCAAAGGAAAGAGATGGGAGTCCCACTTAGTGTGTACGATACATTAATAAACTGGATCAATTATATAATAATCTAGTGACAAATTCAAGTACTCATGTTGTTTATATAACAATGCGAATTTATATGACTAACTAAACAGCAATTTAAATACTTGTCAGGGTGCTTTGAGAGTTTAGTACGCATTTTGAGATGGCAACCCCAAACCAATAAGCGAGGTAAACGTTTAACATTTGGTACCACCTGTAAAACTTTACTGTTCCAAAGCATGCACTACACTATATACTCACCGTTTAATACTGATTGCAATTTTAGGAATTCGTCCTCCTGTCTTGTTTCTGTTGTTGTCGTTTTAAGAAATTCCTTTCCCCCCCTACCCACCCCCACACTGTAGGACCGCTTCCAAAGTAACTTCCGCGGAACTAAAATTCATACAACCGTGTTCGAAACTATAGTGATAATAAACGAATGAATGATCTGAGTTTATTTCTTTTGTAGTTTTGCACTCCTTGCTCCCCACTAGCCGCTCTGTCCACGGCGCTCATGCGCACTCAGGCGGCCACCCGCAAGTCATATTTCACTCCTGAGCGCTGAACAAAGGGGTGAGTCCGGCGGCGTGACGTTACACCGCAGCACCATGACAGGTAAAAGTTGCGCTGTGAAACATTAATGAGGCACGGAAGGTGAGCCTAACCTGCTTTACCTCTTACTTATTTATAATGCTCCCGATTGCTGCTATTCGAAGTAATTCTTGAGAGTTTTTTTTTTTAAATACCGTATCCTTATTTAATTTGACAAAACTTAAATGTTTGTACTCATTTCTTTTAGACTGCTTGGTCTTGTATTCATTAATAATTAGCCGGAGTGGTGACAAAACATTTGGGATGACGTGCTTGACGTGACGATGGGCTGATCGTATATGCATGGGTTGTTTTACGTCCTTTGCAACGGTTTGCAACAATGTTTGCTGTATCATGGTGGCAGTTTAGTTAAAGCACAACAAAAGACCAAAGACCCGGTGACCAGACAAACAATGCTAAAAAAAACAAAATATAAAAATAGTTTCAAAATAAATAATAATTAGAGATATAGACATAAATAATACTATGTAGTCATATTTTCATCCATTGATGTTCAGTTTTTGCGAATGATCTTCAATTTTAATACACCAAACTTACCCAAAAAGTATTACAAGTTTTATATACTGTGTAATGATTGGATGCATTTGATTCATGATTAATACAATCTGAAAGAAAATTTACTTTAAATGTTAATATTTATTAAACCTCACTTATTTGCCACAAAAGTTAAAGTAAAAACCATGTACGTTTCATCACAAAAAGCTGCTGCAGCATTTTTAACCAATAGGGGGCAGCCAAATACCTACGAATAATTTTAAACTAGTATAGTATATACTGTATTCTGAAAACAATTTAGATTCAGATTCAGAATTGTGATTTTGTACAGATAGCATATGCTTAAAACATCTGGAAATCTTATATTTACATAAATGTAATATTTAGTATGTTTTATATTGTTTGATAGTTCGTTTTATATTTACTAAATGACTAAGTGTTTACACATGTTCATTAATAGTTTTTTCAATCCTCAAACAGAATTGGTTTTGTTCTATAAATTTAACAGTAATAGATAAGAATGATTGATATGTTACACATTTTTCCAGAAAATTTACTCTCTAGAAAGTGAAGCCAAACATTAAACGTCCTTCACTGACAGTAATCTTCCTGAAAGAATACTTTGGTCCATAACAAAGTTCAATAGAACATGTGGTTGTGTAATCCACCATAGACATTTTTGCAAACATAGTATTATGAAATAAAGTGGCCCAGTTTTCATTAACCAAATTTACTGGTATTGTTTAATCAGTAGCCTGTCATGCTCTGTAGTTCGTACCCCACTGGAGAATGAATATACAAAAAATACAAAAAGAACACAAACTGGTCATTATAGTTGATCATTTGACAGACAGTCTTCCAAGCTTCTTATTTTTAAACTTACTGGTTTTCAACAAAATTGTTGATAGCTAAAAGTGCCAATAACCTTTCCAGTTAGTGTTTGTTCACATATCCAAGAAAGAGTCTAATTACTAGATGGAGTTCTGGTAAAACAGTAACAAGTGTATACAGTCATCTTACCCTTGGTTATCTCTCTGCTATCCTAGTATAAAATCTGTCACCAACTGCTATTGTAAGCACAACAAAAGAAATTTCTATGTGTTTTATTGTGTAACATAATATGCATTATTTCCAATAAATTATTAACAATAAAGTTATTTTTACTTAAAAAATATTTTTACT
>JAODJW010000117.1:13585728-13601738 GCA_026777045.1 Hyperopisus bebe
GGGACACGTTCACAGGCAAGACAGACATAAAACACACTGAGCCGCAGTATAAAAGAAAGTCAAAAATCAACACTATATAACCACTGTGCTTATGCCATGTTGAGCGACCAAATATTGGCTTGCATTTAAAACCGTAAAGGACAAAATGAATTGATTAATTATGGAACTGGAAACGCTTCGCACAGGTCACTGACGAGCTAATACGCTGACCTACTGCTATCGACAATTCGTTAAACACATAAATAGAAAACCAACAGACAGCGTAGATGGAAAGCCAGGAATAACTTACTTCCAACGTATAACTGCTCCGGCAAAACAATAAACAGCTAAGCAGCAAACCTTAATTTATAGCTCTGGACTGTGGAAGCATCCGGCGCTCCCATTGGCTGGAAGCGTCTACGCGCACACATTGATCCCGCCTCCCTGTAAACTCATCCCAACGTGATGCCCTTTCACGTGATGCTTTATCCCACACGAAACTCCAAGGAAAGGAATATCCTGCAAGGAAAGCAGCTGGCTTTCCTTGTAGGACATTCAATAACAATGTTCAGGAAGTTGCATCAGTTCAAAATCGATGGTCTCCTAATAATGTACACAGTTGCAAAGTTGCCATCTCTGCTCATTCCATGCTTTTATCTTTTTTAGGGGGTGGGGATTATCTGGAAATGAATGACTAAGCAAAACAGCTATAACTTTAAAGTTGCCTTCATATTTTGATGTTAACTAACCAATAGACTAAACTTTTTAATAATAAAAAATGACTTTTTTCTTAAATTTAATAACATGAAAAATACTGCTTTTGTGTATACGTAACAATTTCGTGCTGATGTTAACTAAAAGTAAGCGATACTTTATTTCGCATAATTCGGATGTATGCGTGGACATTATCGTATCATTATGTATTTACATTATAGTGGATACAAATATAAAGTATATAACGTATAATATTAAAAATACTACTTGTTTGAACAAGTAATATGACGTCAGTCAGCGCCTGACTACATTGCGACATTGACAGCATGTTTTCAAAAAACGAAATGCCTATAAATCGACTTCTTGCTATTCTGCATATAGAATTTTTCCATAGTAAAAACGGCCTTCATAATGAGGCCTAGCTCTTTATCCCCTCCGTACTTGATTATATCAGTACTTTATAAATGTACTTACTTCATATAAATTCTGTTATGCGGATGTATGGTATAGATCAGTAATCGCAAAACAGTCGATCACGGTCGACAGGTCAGTCCTGAACGCCATCCCGCCCTCGGTTCTTCGGCAAAATCTGCCGTGGGCGACAATATAGTTTTGCTCCCCAGATTTTCTTTAAAAAAGTAGTTCTCACTATGAAGTATATTGTACACCACTGGTATAGAAATTAGTGCGTCTGAATTATATAATCTAATGGAGCTTCTATGGGTAAACTGTATAGATTTACTTTGTCAGCATCAAATCTGAGTAATGTTATATTTTTCATTCCGGGTCTGGTGGTACCTGCTTAAATTCTCTGCGCTGTCCGGGGTAGCCCGGCCTCCCGCGGCCCTCTGTAGTTCAAGCGAATATAGAAAACTGATGGATATATGTTACGAAAAGTAAACTTAATGTAATCTCGTTTCCTTTAACAATATATTTCATTCAGAAAATAATCAGGTAATGTTAATGTTGTACAGCGACTGCACACGAAGTTAGCTGGGGTTTTGAAAAATCCGTGCAAACCTTAAAATGAGTCTTAAGGGGTTGTAACCCATGTGGAGAAGTTTTTTAAATGCAACATGACTCTTGTGTGTTTGACACAAATCATAAGATATTTATGACATTCAAAATAAATATACAAGACACATAATGTGTCATTAGATGTATTTGCCAATTTGTACTGTGTGTACGTTATTCATACAGGGTTGCCAGCTCTCACACATCTGGCATGACAATCACGCTTTCAGACTCTCACGCACATGCAAGAAATCTTGCAGCAAATCGGTATTATTCCTGAAATTAGCTTCATCAAATGTGTTGGAGTATTGTGCAAACCCTCCAGACTGTTTGCAACAAAGGCAATAAAACTGTTATATATACATTTAAATGTGTGTGCATGTGTGTGCAGTATTGTCTCAAATTGAAAATCTCAGGCTAGCCAGCTGACCAAAGTTGGCAACCCTATTCATGTAAAATACATATGAAATGAATGTACTGTTAAACATCTAATGTTTCATGTACAATCCATATTAAATGTATATGTCATTAGTAATGTATGCCCCTTTTGATGTAAAATACATATGAATGTTTTGTCAGTATTCATTCTTATGCATAATTCTCTGAATGAACTTTATTGAATCATGGACACTGGTTCCACACAACTAGAATGAGTATTTTGAAAAGGAAACATCCTTTTTCAGTTGATGCATTCACTTTGTGTTCTAAGAACAGTACACAGTTCAGTTAATCCCAGCAAATTTGCTAAAATGTCTAATTAAACCAACTGAATGTGGAGAGATCATACATGTCTTTCATTAGAATAGTGTAAAAGCAATATACTGTAAAGCTTTATTAAGAAATAACAAGCAATAAACCTGTATTTCCTACTAAAGCCATATGTAATCATGTATGATAAAATGTGAAATTCATGTAAAAGTTTCATATTTTTCCTGTATGCTTTTCCCTTGACTGGCTCTTATATGTCACGTGTGTTTTGTTTGAGACGAACGTAGCCATAATTATACAAGAAAAAAAAATGATTTGTACTGGACATATAAAAACATCATGCATTGCATATAAAAAATCTTGATAGCCTTATACAAACGATACTGTTTTTTTCACGTGAATTTTGCTGTACTTGCATGGAATTTATGTACTGTATGTTACTGTATGTTTCCTGTTTCCGACCTGGTGTTTCAAAGACTGACAATAACTCTGCATAACTTGTTGTGACTAAGGACATTTTCTGGGAAATGAAAGCTTTGAACTTCCTCTTGAACATCACTCATTGTCAGTGGTTCAATGAGCTGCTTCATCCACATTTTTATCTGAATAAACACCTGTTCAGGGAGCTGCGAAATGTTATTGGAAAATGTTCACGTTCAAAGTGAAAGTGTAAAAATAATTTGAAATACTTTAGTGATCTGGCACATGATGAAACATTTAGTTTCTTTATGTGTTCTGTGGGGGTATGAAATTACATCCTGTCCAAGATGCCCCCTACTAAATCCATTTGCTTATTGGGATCGGCTCCATTGTGGAAAATAAATGGGTGGATTATTAAATTTATTCTATTTTCTGCATTTTACATCACATACTCATACTGTTTCGGAAGTGTCCACATGTATTATTTACAACTACTATTGGAATCTTTAAGGGAAGTAGCCTTAGTGCTTTTATTGGTACTCAGGTTTGTTTTGTGTTCTGGTTGTTTGTCAGTTGGAGCTCAGGAGAAGGCAAATGGGCACAGGGGAAATGACAGATAGGGTTGTTCCATGGGGCATGGGTAATGTAGGCCTAGGGAGGTGGAACCCATGTTTCATGACTGAAAATAAAAAAAAACATAGTTGTCAATATCAAACATTTATTTTTCAACATTTATACATTTCAGTGTTGCACTTTTGGTCCTGGGTGTTACAGTCTGATTTTCCTGTGGTATGCTGTAGAAATAACAATAGACAGAGCTACCAACTAATGACAGATATACTTCCAAAATTATTATGATTTTGCTGGCCATGTACTGAGATATTCCTAGCAGTTCTGAAGCTCTTTTGCAATTGGCTGCCTAATTATTTCCCATTAAAAATAATGGCTTACTGTTAGGAGCTCGAATGTCTGGTGGGAAATTATGTCTGTGTACGAGTGCAGTGTGAAATACTGAGTCTGATAAGGCTGTTATGTGACTGTAAACATGAGTCTCTATAATACTTATAATATTTACTACTTTTATGTTAAACATGGGAATAACGCTCATAGGTGAACAATACTCAATAATTATATTCATCCACCCATTTTCAAACAATTCCTCCTGGCAGATTTGTGGGGCCTGGAGCCTGCCTCAGGCAGCACAAGGCCCAAGGTTGGGGAGCCTCCTAGATGGGATCCTATACTCCATTGCAAGGCACAGGCGCATTCACAGGTGCATTCACAGGCGCATTCACAGGTGCATTCACAGGCACAGTCACAGGCATAAACAGACTCCTTCTACCTAACTGCATGTTTTTAAACTGCAGAAGGCTAACAGGGTGCCCTGAGAAAACCAGCACAGCACAGGGTGAGCATGCAAACTGCACACACACACACAGTGGGGACAGGATTCTAACCCTCAGCATGAGACCTGTCATCATCATCTTTATTTGGTTAAAAATATATGAGTAGCACATTTATTTGAATGAATAACATTTTGATACAATCATTTCCAAAACATAGTAATATCAGTTTTAATGGTTAAAAAAGACATCACAGGAATTGATCAAACACTGCATTTTCTTTCTTGTCTTTGTAAACACAAAACAATAATGGCTGGATTGCATTAGCAAGTCATTTTCCCGCATTGGAAGATGGAGACTGACAAAGGGGACTAAAGTTTAAAAAAAAAAGCTTCAAACTAAAGTCAGTGATCTAATCAGCATTAAACTGATCAAAGCATATACCCTTGAATAATTTACAAGTGTGGTCAGTAAATCAATCTTAGAAAAGAATGGAAACAATGTATGATAAGCGAATTAAATTCAATTTATTATAAAATGCACAATATCCGTAACATCGGAGAAAGTATTAAGAAAATATCAATGCATGCTTTAAAATCACAATAATCAGTATAAATAAACAAAAAGATGTGCAAAACCAGGACTGAATCTTTAATGCATGGTTTCTCTCTCCCCCAAATTTAATTCACTCAAGTAAAGCAAATGTTTTCTTTAGGTAAATAATGTACATAATTAAATAATTAAAATGAATAATTTAATTTCTTTCTAAATTTAATTCATTTTCTAAAGTGCATTTGAAACTATTGAAATATCCATTCATCTAGAGGGAAAAAAGACATATTTTTTTTCTCTCTGCTTTAGACTGGTGCGTGTGTGAACAGTACACACATATATGCTCTCTCTCTCTCTCTCTCTCTCTCTCTCTCTATATATATATATATATATATATATATGGGTCATGTGGCCTACAGTTTTTCTCCATTGTGTTGCACACTCCAATTATTAATTACATGTATATGGATAATAAGATTGTGGGGTGTAACTCAACCATTGAAAAGCTGACTGACTCTAGGAAAAGCCCATTTACTTTATATCCAGTTGGGAATTTTAATTAATCAGTTAAGCTCTGCGACATGGTGCAAAAGTGAAGACCCTGTGACCACTGTAAAACATAATTGGAAACCTTTGATTATGGCAAGATGCTTAAGCAAAGTTTATACAAATATTTTCTCTGCAAATAATTCTGAAACCTTTCCACCAACCCAACATGAAACGTATGAAAACTCTAACAATATTTTAAACTTTAAATATTTGATCTTTAATATTTAAATATTTCACATACACTAGCTTTGCCAAATTAATATTTTATGCAAACAGAGCAGACAGCTTGCACATGGGGTTAGAATAGATACAAATTAAAAGTGCTACTTTGTATTTTAGTCATCAATGACAGTTTTTGTTGAGGGTACTAAAATGGAAACTTGCAGAAATGGAATTTTTTAAAAAAAGGATTTGACACACAGGATTTGAGTGAGGATCTTCTAGGAAAACAAGATAAGTAAAAAGACTCAAGAATCAAAATGTCAAGAAATCCATTTCGAGTCATCTGACTGTCCCCCAGATTGCAATGGGACATTGACCTTTCAGATATTCCCAACTCCCGAGAAAAGAGCTCCCCCTGCTGGTACATCAAAACCATTTCTAGCAGTAACTTAATTCACCCTGCAAGTCTCCCACATGTATGATCGTCATGATGAACCTAGCATGCTTCAGGTTGGAGTGCACATGTATGACAGCATTGAAAGGCTGCTAGCTAACATTCCCTCTATCACACAAACAAAAACACCTCCCCCTTTGCTAGTCTCTCAAGTGCGAATAACCCTTTAAAGGTTTACTTTGTTGTTTTATTTTTATTTTATATTAACACAATCATTCTCTCTATGCTAAGTAACAAATGTCACTTTCTAAATTATCCATTACAATTAATCAAATCAGTGGTACCTTACTTGGTGATTATTTCAAAGGATTAGAAAACAAATATAATTACAATTGCATGGAGAGAAAAACAAGTATTGTTAATGTTTTTCTAATACAGTATGTCTGCTATTTTAATGTCTGCGTGTGAAACTTTAGACAGCTTCATAAAGGTAGCTTGAAGTGGATCAAAAAAACGTGATCATATTATTGACTTGAGTTTATGTATTGATTAATTAATCAACCACTTTTCAGTAGCCACTCATCCAGTTATGGTTGCAGTGAAATGCAGTGTATCCTGTAAGATACTGTTGTGTAAGGTATGTCTGCATTGTAGCATATCTGCATTGTGCAATGACCAAAGAGCAACACAAGAAACATTCAATCTGGCAGAGAGGGATTCAGATCTGTAGCCCAGGTGCAGTGGGGTACTGAGCCATCTGCTGATCTGTTTCTCAGTAACATTACATTAACATACTTAGCAGATGCTTTTGTCCAAAGAAATATACATTTGAGATGGTAAGGTCAGCCAGTCCCTGGATAAACTGAGAGTCAAGGCCTTGTTCAATGGTATTTGAACCAGTTACCACCCAATCACAGGCAAAGACCATTAATCCACACATCACCCCACAACTTTTTTGGGCCTTGATCCTCTATCATTCGGGTTTTCAGTTTATGCCATTGACCACTATTCTGTTTGCTGATTCAGCAAGGGGTCCTACTGTACTAAGGAACTTCACTAACTGAATTGCTTCAGTAAGAACTCTTGTATTATAACAGGGTAAAATATTAATAAATAGTGTTATATAGGCAACTAAATGGTAATTACTGTTGGAAGGAGCTAGTTAGGGTCATGTGTCTGGTATCATTGCTTTACTGTCATAAGGATCACCTTCTAGATCTGGTATCTCATATCATTAAGTTGTTCTACATGTTATAGGTTACCTACTCATTTGGCAGCTCTGGTTGAAAAGACCATGTTGTAACATAGCAAATCCTAAACTGAAATATCAACAATCAAATAAATTAAATATCAGCAATCTACTGTCTGCTGAAAATGAACAATGGTGTAGCAAACCTCGACATCTCAGCACCTGTGCTGTCTTGTCACAGCACAGGATAGGTGAAAATCTTTATGTTGAAGTGTCTCTACACTGATGTGGAAGCTATGATGTCAGCGTAGGTCACCATATACAGTGGCAGAATGATTTCCATTTATATAAACAATAAATGTTCGTCTATTATGTAAGAATCATAAAAAGGTAGAAAAAGTAATAGATCTATCTTTATTTGTAAACACTCACTGTATTGATCTCCATCGCATATTACATATGACAATAATATGCTTTCAAAGTGAAACTGGTTGACTGGGGAGAATCCCCTTTACTTTTCTAACCACTTAGATATTAGACTATTCCACTACAATAAATTAGGTAAAAAAAAATCTTACTTGAAGAGGGTAGTAGGTGGCCCTGCAATGGGTCACATCCCAAGTCAATTACTCTCTTCTGGTTATTAAGTTACCCTTCTTTTTAGCTGCAGTTTTCCCATCTTCACTATGCATTATAACTCCCACAAAAGGAGGCTCAGTACGGTAGAGGAATGATTGTACTCAGCTTCTGTTGGGAGGTTTTTCCAAACTGGCTAAGCATTAAAAATGTCAGCCAAAATAATGCCCAATGGACCTTTATTATACAATATATCCAGATAGTTTAACTTGTAGAATACTGCCTTACTTATAATAGCAGGTAATGGAGTTCATTATTTAGTCAAACAGTATAAATAAGTAATGCTAATGCTGGATTATCAACATACTTTCTCTGATAGACTCTGATGTATTTAGAGATAAGAGACTATGCTTCTATGGTAAATGGCCATTCATAGTGCATCTAAGTGCATTTAACCTGGATATGATATATACACATACCAGAAGTTCCTTTTCACACAAGTCAATACAGTAAATGGCTGGATCCCACTTTGATTGAAATTCCACCTGCTTGGCTGATTGTTTCACCGGGATATTACAGAGCTGATGGAGTTGTGGGAGGTACCCCCATTGCAAGTAGGCCCATAGTTGTCCAGGGTGGTCACCTCCAGGTTGACCTTGAACACTGGGGATGACCTCAGCAGAAAATCGGCTGCATCCCTGCGCCCAAGTGCCCTCAGCTTGGCAGTGAGGACGCCAATCGTGCTGCCAGGATGCCTACTCCACTCCTGCAGGAGCAGGGCAGTGGGGCTGGGGTAAGTCACATCCTCTCCGGGAGTATCATTGGCACGGTTGTATTTAGCCACAAGATCTGACAGGCCCAGGTTCATGGCAAGAAGGCACCAGTCCTTACCCATGGCATCCGGTGGGTCCAAAAGTCGACAGAGCTTCCTCCTTGCCAGGAGCCCAATGTCTGATATGTGAACATCCACACCCAGGTTGGCCTGGTGATAGACCTCTGTGCAGCTGAGGCTGAGGATGCTGCTGAAGCTTTCCTTGTACCCTCCCATGGTGTTGGTGAGGGTGGTCTCCTTCTGTGCCTGGGCCCTGAAGAAGTCCCTTGGCTGGTAGACCATGATGGGCTCATGGTGTTCTCTGAGCTGCTGGGGACTCAAGTAGTGCTTCACTGTCATGAGCCCAGGTAGAGTGGTAGCTAGAAGGTTGTCAGTGAGGTTACACATCACATCCAGCAGGACATAACATTTTAGTGAGTCCAGTCCACGCACTTGGACCTCGATTCCCTGGCCGTGGTTAACCAGCCGCAGTATGACCTCCACACCCCTGTGTGAGATTTTGGCTCCATTGGTCCACAAACGGATGGAACTTCCTTCTGGTTGCTGCTGATGGATCCAGCGACAGAGGTTGACCTGCAACTTGTGAAACAGACCACATGGGAAGGGGGTGAGATGCTCAGCGGGCACCACACGCACACCACCATACACAAAAGCTTCCTCATCTTCTTCCTCATCTGTCCAAGAGTGGTGCAGCCCATTGGCTCTGATGAGGGCTGGGATGTCCACCATGGTAGTATTGAGGGGGTCACGCACACACACATCCATGGCATCCAGGATTTGCAGCAACTCGTCCACGTCACGATCTGCCAGCAGGCTCTGAAGCTCCTCTAGGCTAAAGCGCCCCCTGTAGTGATGGATGGCTTTTGGAGTGTCACTGGACAGAATCTTGGTGAGTACGTTGCTGCAGAGCCACCGCGGGTCCAGCAGCACAATATCCTGGATCATCTCACTCTGCAGCAGGCTCATCTGTGTGGGACAGAGGCAGGATTAGTGTCACACCTGTTGCTAGGTCTGAGTAAAACCTCAGTAAGGACAGCTGCCGGAGAATTGTTTGCAATGAGCTCATAAAATATACTGGGCTGTTACAAACTGTTCATCATTTCTAACTGCATGCTAAAACTTAATCGTTTTTATATATATTGCCTGTGTGGGCAGCTACTACTCAAGTACAAATCATGAACAAATATAATGACTGAAATACATGAACCATTATGATTTAATGGTGATAACTAATGGTTAGTTTTTGGTTAATTATTCCATCAAGTAAGAGTGTACTACTAAATTATTTTTGCCCCCTCAAGTAAAATGCTACCGTTTTTATTTGATCCAATTTAGACAAGCCTACAATACTCAGTAATCTGTTCCATGTTAAGAAACTTAAAACGTAAAGAAAATTGGCACAAGAAAGCATATGTTTCAACATATTTGTAAGTGGTGTATTCTACACTCACTGGCCAGTTTATTACATGCATTTGCTTGTTAATATAAACACCCTTCTCCTACAAACAGAGAATCACATGGCTACAACTGAATATACACAACAAGCAGACGGGGTCAAGAGGTTCAGATACTATGAGGATTATAATAGTTAAGATGCATGATCTAAATTATTTTCCCACATCTCAGCAGCAGCCATGTCTCCTGGGATTTTCATACAATACAGTGTGTACAGTTTACAGAGAATGTCGGTTTGGCAGTTCTGCTGCCAAAAGCGTCTTGCTAACGAAAGAGAGGTCAGAGGGGAATGGGCAGCCTCTTAACAGCTGACAGGAAGGCCACGAGTGCAACAACAGCGTGCAGAATGGCTTCTCTGAGCTCATAACTTGTCAGCCTGTTAAGTGTTTCTGGACACTTGAAACTATGTAGGAATGCTACATAAAGTGGCCACTGAGTGTGTATTATGTATGATTTTCAAAGGTTGCATATGAACTGTGCTGATTTTATAAGCACCCTGGATTATACAGAAATACGTTATTCAAAACTGATGCACAAATAGCTGGAGACTGAAGTGTTTATATTTAAAAGTATTGTTCTGTAATGTGCTAAACACGTTTTACCTGGGCTCATGTTAATATAAAGTATTTTTAAAGATTCAGATAATAGTGCAAACTTTCTAGGAACATAAGTACAGTAGAACTTTGGAACTCGAATGCCTCTTAACTTGACCAACTCAGACATCAAACGGGTCTGTTGAATTTTTTTCCAAAATCTAGGAACTCGACTGCTTATGGTAAAACTTACACAGGTCTAGACGCATTCAACTCTACCAATTGGGACCTCGAGCAGGTCGCTTGAGAAAAACGTAACCGCAACTCAGCCAAAAACTTGGAACACGACAAAACAAAACAGACCTGCTAAAACTTTTACGGATCATGACGCATCTCTGATGGGATGACACAGCAGCAAACGGACTCACTGCATGGGAGGCTGAATGCCTATGAATCGCTTTCAGTGTTGCAGGACCTCTCCACTGAGTCTGACGTGCAAAAGCTGTGTTCCTGTGTTTAGTGTCAATTTTTTGTGCTTTATCTACAGAACATTTACTGATCAGTGATCATGGCCCCTAAGAAAGTGAGCAGTGATAGCAGCAAATTAAAGAGTAAAAGTGAGAGTAACTGTAGAACTTAAAAATGAAATGATACTGAGACTTGAAGGTGCCGCATGTGTGCCTGCTCTCTCTTTCGTCATTAGTTAGGTAGGCAGATATGTTTAAACAGGCAATCATTTGGAGGTCTGGAACAGATTAAATTCATTTACATTATTTCTTATGGGGAAATTTCACTTGGACCTCGAGGAAATCGCAACTTGACCGGTCTTCTGGAAGGAATTAAGTTTGTGCTCCAAGGTACCACTGTAGATGATTATGCTGGCAACAAAATAAAGCTTGAACCATGAGCAAATCTGGGCTGCTTAACAGCAACGGTGTATACATTTGCATTCACACACCTCCCCCATGCTGTGCAGCTGCGAGACCACCTCCCTCAGGGTCTTCTCGCTGGCCAGGGGGTTCATGTGCTCCTGAACATCCGCCACAAACTTGTGCCAGGGCATGAGCTGATTGGGCCGGTGATGCTTTCTCCAGGAGGGCAGGGTCGCAAGAATTTTCTCACACAGTTGTGTCATAGGTGGGCAGGACTGTGGATAGAGACCAAAAGCTGGACTAAAGTGTGTGAGACAGTGCATTATCCAGTGTGACTGCAAGGTCCTCCTCAGTCCTCAGCTCACAGTCATTTAGCATTCTGCTTGACTGCACTGTCAAATTTTAAAACATTTCGATTATACAAGGAGCAAATGTAATCTTAGCAAAATTAACATTTCAGCCAATTTCAAGAAAAGACACCACGGTTCTGTTGGAGCCTTTGTTATAATGCACTTATTGTACTTTAGCAATTGGATTTAATATACTTGCTTGGCGTTAAATCTCCCACATTTTATTTTACTTAAAGTATATTCAACAACAGTACTTCGTACATTCAGTGTTACCATACTTTACATTTAACACTGATCATGTCTATGTGTGTGCTTTGCCCCAAGGTTGCCTGCTTGCATTTACCTATGTGTTTGCTTTGGCTACAAACACACACGTTTTTTGTAATATTGGACAGTCCTGCTTGCAGTTATTTTTTAGTTTGATAGCTTCCATTCCTTTGTTGTCATTTATACCCCTCCCCTCCAGCCCACGGTGCTTGAATATATAAGAGTGTTTCCCTGGGCTGCGTCAGACACATCCTGATTGGCTGCTGCCGGCCCTTTCTGTCATTATCACTCTCAGCCTGTTGAGTGGTTATCACTTCTTGGCCCCCATTGGTCGTGTCCTTATGGCACAGTAATGCCACCTGGATTCTTGCCACACTTAACACTCACAGCGATAATGGAGCTTCTCAGGTCCTGAAGGTGGTTTCTCAGCAGCTTCATCACTTTGGAGCTTGATGCCCCAGCATCCATGACAAAGAGCTTCTCTGAGATTCGTAGATCATTTGCAAATCTTAAAATAAATTTAAAATGTAAATTTAATTAAATTAAAAAAGTCCTCAGTGACAACATGTCAATTGTTGGTATGTTGTACCCCCCCACTGCTAAATATGTACAGTAGTACCTCAGTTCTCGATCTCATCAGAACTCAAATTTCTTAAAAGTCGAACCAACCAGTTTGAAAAAAAATACCTAGAACTCGATCAGAATCTCAGAAGTCAAACTGTGAACGCCAACCTAAGATAACTTGTACGCACGGGGAAATGAGTCACGCAGCTCGTCTCTCAGCGGAAACAAAGGGTAATGCTTCAGTCTCAGCCTCACATTCGCTGTGATAGCATTGTGCATGTTTACACTAGCTGAATACATATATTTAGGCGGTAAAAATGCATTTAGACAACGATAAACAGTAACAGTAATTATTATATAATAAAATACATTTTAAAATAAAGATTTCTTATGAATTACTTTAATATTAATAATAAACCATTAATATGTTTCATTATAATAATATTGTTGTGCCGAGCGGGGACTGAACGGAGACAAAGGCGCA
This sequence comes from Hyperopisus bebe, assembly GCA_026777045.1. NCBI lineage: Eukaryota > Metazoa > Chordata > Actinopteri > Osteoglossiformes > Mormyridae > Hyperopisus > Hyperopisus bebe. The sequence continues at coordinate 13,598,686 of JAODJW010000117.1, forward strand.
GACGTCAGGGTATTGGGGAATACAGGGTTTAATTACAGGTAAGGCAGGCAAAACGCAGACGGATAATAGAATGACCGGACTGGGGAAACAAACTGAAACGCGGACTAAATACAGAGGACTAATGACAACAACCAGACACAGCTGATCACATGGGGAGTCCACACGGGGTTAAAGAGGGGGCGTGGCATCACGGACGGTCTCGTTTTGTCCAGTTCATTTTGTGTTTAAATGCTAAAAAAATATTTTGGTGTAATTTTTGGGAGGCAGGAACCAATTAATTAGTTTTCCACGATTTCTTATGGGGGAAAATTCTATCAGAACTCGAACTTTTTAGGATTCGATCCGGAGTTCTGAGCGGATTAAGTTCGAGTTCTGAGGTACCACTATATTTTTGTTTGATATTGTCATAAGGCAGTCAGGCTGCCATACATTACCTGTTCCTGACTTCTTTGAGCAGTGATTTCTCCTTGTCGTAGGCAAATTCCCCTCCGCAGTGATGAGGGAGGTTCACAGTGTCTGCGTGGGTCGCCACCAGCACAACACACAGTGGGTGCTTCACCTTTCCACCAAAAGCTGAAAACAAAAAATAGCGAAATGCAAGCAAAATCACATTTAATAAGAATGTAAAATGGTCACGAGGGGCCCCAGAACAAGGCAAATAGGAGAAGAAGCACTATATCTGAGCAAATGGAACCTAACCACGGTATGATTTTTAGGTGCAGTAGTATCATATATTCATCAGATGCTTTTGTTCAATGTGATATACGGGTTAGGCCCAGCCAGCTCCCCTACAGCAAATGGGGTCAATGATCTTGCTCAAGACCCTAGCAGTGATGATTACCCTGCTGGCCATGATACCTGAAAAAGGGGACAGATCCCTAATCCAACCAGCTACATGGCATCCCCACATCATTACATGATGCCAAGCATTTTGCAGGTTATAATTGTCATCAAAACACCTCAGAGAAGAGAGCTGTGTTGTCTTTAATGTAATGGTAGAAGGCATTGATGCAAATATACATCTGGATAAAGATCACTTCAACAATATTTAAGCCTCCAAAAAAACATATTGTACAGAGTTCCCTCTGCTGGTCAACATTGGCATTTCACATATGGCTATTTAAAAACAACTCATAAGCTTAGGTCAAGGGTGGGCAATCTTATCCAGAAAGGGCCATTGTGTATGCGGGTTTTTGCTGCAACTCCCTAATTAAATTACTATTAGAGGACTGATTGGCTGACGAGTCCTCACATCTGGGTTTGAACAGCTGACCTAAAGGTTATCCCAAAAACTTGCATACACACCGGCCCTTTGCAGATAAGATAGCCCAACCCAGGCTTAGATCAATCATTCTCCACCCTCAATCGCCCTATGCAAGGGTCCAGAGCCTATCCTATAAACAACAGGCTCAAACCTATAGACAATTTGGCAACTCCAAGCCACTTCAGCACGTTTTTGGACTATGGGGGTAAATGAAAGAACGTCACACAACATGGAGAGAACATGCAAACTCTGCACTCGGAGCCATAGCAGAGACTTGATCGCAGGCCTCCAGAGATGTGGGGCAACCATGCTAACCACAACACCAACCTGTCACCCTTCAGGGGCGCCCCTTTTGAATAAATGTTTTTTTTAATTTAATGGGATTCTGAAACACACACACACACACACACACACACACACAAGATGGACCTTCATAAAGTACATTGACTTCATGCATGTTCTGGCGGTGACAATTCTGATAAACAGACACATGATAAACAACCAGCACTGCAGAGTTCCCTACAGCAGAGAGATTACGCAACGGAGAATCGACTTCAAAGAAGTGACGCTGGCAACCATACGCACTGATGCTGTCTTCCAGCATGGTGAGCGACTTGAGGAGATTCAGCCAGAAGGTGACCTGGTTGAGCTGGACCTCGTAGGGCTCCTCCAGACTGAAGAGCACCAGGTGTATGGCGGTGTGATCGTTAGCAGCAAAGCAGTCATAGGAGCAATAGTACACAGGGTTACCGGAGAATTCCCACACACTGAAGTCTCCCACTCCTGCAAGGCAAGAGCAAGAAAAATATGTATTAGTCTATCAATCCATCTCTTAACTGCCTACCCAGGACAGGGATACAGGGGCCTGGAGCCTATCGCAGGCAGCACAGGGCACAAGGCTGGGGGGTGCCCTGAATGGGATGCCAGTCCATCACAGGCTTCACACTATGGGAAACTAAGTGCCACCCCTTTAATTCGCTTCATGCCTGTAGAATGCAGCAGGATACCAGAGCACCCAGAAGAAACCCACAGGGCAGGAAGCTCCACAGACAGAGGGGAAATGTGGTATTCAGGGCCTCATTCCTGGAAGGCAACAGTACTACACCAAAAGCCACTATGCCACACATCATATTACCATATTTATACATCCATCCCTCTCTCTTCTACACACTTATCCTGGTCGGGGTCATAGGAGGGCCAGCCTAATTACCTAATTGCATGTCTTGGGGGAGGAAACCTGCGTGACACAGGGAGGACGCACAAACTCCACAGGGATTCAACCCCCAACCATGAAGTTATGAGTCAATAGTGCTATACACTGAGCCACCCTTGGCATTACCACAGTTACCCTTCCATTTTTCGTAACTGCTCAGTATATATAACAATATAAGTATGTGAGTATGGCACAGTACACAGGATTGTAATCTCACACCTTCAGGGTTGAGGGTTCATTCCTGTCCTGCTCTGTCATTTTCTTCCTACTTATGTGTAGGGTGGCACTTTCACTAAAAGGGTAGCGCTCCAGAGCTGTGGATGCAGAAAGGTGTACAGTGTTTAAATGGCCTCTTCTCTTGCTTTTGGTTGTTTGATTTAGCTACCCCAGTTTCTTCCAATGATATATAATCGTACTAACTGCCATTAGCGTAGCTTTGTATGTGAGTATTCTAGGATCACATCATGGCTGTGACTCGCTGAAAGTGATTACATGAAACCAGAGGTGGACATTTCAGGTCCAGAAAGTAAAAATCCAAACCAGGATTTTGTTTCAACCAGCCAGTTGAGTACAATG
>JAODJW010000117.1:13612159-13631793 GCA_026777045.1 Hyperopisus bebe
AAAAAAAAAACGAAATCCGAGACTTTGGATAGACTGTTCTCCTAATTACGATACAAACAAAAGTGTACGTCTGTGTTTGTCAACCCAGTCCTCAGAGATATTTTTGTTCCCTCCTAGCTCCCAACACACCATTACCAGGTACTGGGTGTTAATGATTAGCTGGGAGCTGGGATGGAAGTAAAATGTGGACTGTCTAGGGTATCTCCGAGGACTGGGTAGAGAAACACTGGTGTAAATGAATCTGCTCTCTCTGACATTTGGGTCGGGCACCCTGGCTCAATCGATCAGACTTTCATCCCCATGACCTTTTTCAGATGTCTAGTGTACTGCTGTGAGATCAGTACCATCCTGGGTTCACAGGAGAAGGCTAACCTTGTCCATGGAGTCCAGGTCGGCTCCATGCTCCACCAGACACTCCACGATGTCCCGGAAGCCCCTGGATGAGGCCGTTAAGAGTGGGCTCTCGCCCTCACTGTTCTTTACATTGACTTGGCAGCCAGCCTTGCACAGTGCCTTTGCCACAGGGTAGTATCCATGCCAGGCTGCACAATGCAGCGGTGTCTCATTTTCCTAGAGAGAGGGAGTTACATCATGTACATGTGCAACCTGCCTTTCAGCACACTGGTGTTTGCAAAATTGGGAAAGCAAGCCCTTAGGCAGTTTAACCCGAATAAGCTGAATCACTTCAATAAATCATTGACATCTGCATAGTCATAAATCGCGTGGCTAAATGTGCCTGGTGATCAACAAAATATAATCTGTGGTAGAGGCAAATAAATAAGAATGATGGGCCAAGTTGACTCTGAATTTGATTTCATCTGTATTTCTCCAGATTTAATGAAGATATTAGCGACAGTAGTGATACATGATTATATAACAGAGAGCTGGCACTTACCTTATCTACAAGGTTTGGGTTGGCGTGAATACTGCAGAGGTACTGGACCACGTCCATATTGCCGTACCTTGCTGCCACGTGCAGAGAGGTTTCTCCAGACTGGGTCAGAAAATAAATTTAAAAATTTCACACACACACACACACACACACACACACATATATATATATATAAATTATGACATATATTTCAATTGTTTTGACATATATAATTTAATTACAACCTAAAAATCCATATTGATATCTAATTATATAAAATAAGGCATCTCTAAGAATGGTCTTTAGCAGAATTGTACCATTTCAAATATGAAAATAAATACGTGTTCCTCTTAAATTAACCCTGAAGGAGCAAAATAACAGGATTTAAAAAAAAAAAATTCTAACATATTAGCATGACATATGTTCATTAAAGTTCATTGAGTGCAGAGAATGAGTCACACAAATTACTGAATTTCAGCAGGGCCTCACCGTAGCCATAGTAACAGCCAATAATAATCTGAGGCATAGAGGCATTACATAAACTGTTTCAGGTTGTTAAAAACGGGAGAATCATGACATTTAAAGTGTTAGGTAACCTTTAATGAAAAAACTCACGAGATGTGCTGGCAGTATAAATGTAGGTAAAAGTGTGTGTGTGTGTGTGTGTGTGGCGGGGATGAAGCTACCATGTCCTGAGTATCAAGCGGGCATTTCCTTTCATGGAGAAATTTCAGGGTCTCCACATGTCCGTGTCTCGCCGCGTAATAAACCGCATTTGCACCTGCCTGCAAAAGAAAAGGAACCTCAGTCAGTCCCACAGACTTAGTGTGCCACCTCGCAGTCCAGGATCTATCCAGCCAGTCAGTGCGAAGCACGTGGCCAATCGCGGACCTTGTCGTGGGCCTGGATATCAGCCCCTTTCTTCACCAGCACTTCAATGATGGGGATGCTTCCGCAACCTGCAGCTATGAGGAGAGGTGGAGTTCCGTGCTGTAAACACAGGAGAGACGGATACATTATACAGCTGCTGTCAACCCACACATCTTCCCACATGCGATACGCTTAAAGAGGGGATTCAAGTAGGCACCTTTAATACAGTAATTTCAAGACTCCTAATGCTCCTTAATTTATAAGAACCTCCATTTCAATGTTAGAGATTCAAGTCATACTACTACCTGCATGACCAAAAAAATGAACAAATGTGAATTTCAATATATTATTATCATCTCCTGATTTTTCTCCATGTACCATTTGTTCAGAGCATTTGTTCTGATCAAATTTCCATAATGGGCAACAATTTCACCCATTATTTATTGACTAGAAGGACTGGTGATGTTCAACGTTCCCTAATGCAAATACAAAGCCTGACACCTCTAAGCAATGTAATCAACACCATGGCATCTTCCCATCAGAGCACAAACCACGACTCTGTCAGCACCTCCCTCCCACTCACTGATACCACATTTCAAGACATTTCAATTCCTCTTCTCATAAAATTTATGCAGATAAAGACGCACCAGGTTTCACATAGATGATATAACTGCTAAGGGACAGAAAATGCGATTCATGCTATATATTGTCCTTTTCATGTTGTTTTCCTTGAGGTGAAAACTGGAGATATATATATATATATATATATATATATATAAAACTGATCTTCATGTTGGTATAAAATCATGACATAAGTGTACTAGTTTAGTAATTTTAGAATGATTCCTGTCTTAAAACCAACTCACTACTTGCAGTAACCATGCAATATACCCTTGTGTTTGTTGACTTGACCACTAGTGCACCATGTTTGGCTAACCAATACCTCATTAAATTATTTGATTGATTAATAAAGAGAATTAATTAAATGAGCTGGTGGAGAAATTTAAAGACCACATGAAATGGCTGGGGTGCCCCTGAGGAGAGATTTGGAACCTTAAGCCATCCAGCAAGATTTCAGTGAGTTTTTGGGGAACATAAAAAAATATCATTCTATTATTCTATCATTTTGCATATATTACAATGTTAAATTATGTTAAAAAGTAGTAAATATACATTTAGTACTCTGATAAACAGCTTTAAACATTGTTTATGACTTTTGAATAATATTATACGCATATGTTATTCTTTACACAACCAGAGATATTACTGAAGCAATTCTGTTAAATTCCAGCTATGAAAGTCTCCTGTCTAAAAAGCTGTCATCACTATGTCAGTTGTACTGAGATGCCACCTGGTTTGCTCAAAAAGCCTGTGGTAGCTTAGGACTATGAACACTGTCAACTTGATTACCTTGTTAGTTTGGTTTATGTCATATCTTGTCAGGGACTGAAGAAGGTTTTGGAGCCCAGGAACATTGTTGTCGTTAATGGCATGGATGATTGCCTTCATTACAAAGGAGTCCTCTTCCTCCTGCAAAGAGAGTATCATTGATATCAAAAATATTCAGACCATGCTTAAATACATACTAACATGTATACACAGTGTTGGGGAAGCTACTTTTAAACGGTAGCTTTTCAAGCTACAAACTGCTTATGATTAAAAGCAGCTACAGTCAAGCTACTGTTTTAATACAGTAGTTCTGCAAGCTACAGAGAAAAAGAAGGTAACTACATCGAAGCTATTTCATCGGGTAATACTTTATATATGTGCTGTAGCATACACTTAAAGTAAATTAATTTGAAAAATGTGAAACATGATGTTAAAAGCTGAAATGAAAATTAATTATTTTTAACAATGCAATGTTAAATCACAATAAGATTTCTAAAAAGTTTCTTTGCTTGGTGTAAACCAATAGTACTTCAGAATTGTTGTGACAAAATTAGAAGGGTTACAAAAAAAACAAAAGCGCTCCTATGCATTTTAATGAAAGGGTCTAAAATTTTGTTTGCCGTGAAGTATTTTTCAACCCTTTAACATCCATCCCCAGAATATTCAAGCAAAGAATGGCAATCAGAAACACCTGGTAGCCAAAAATACCTGTCTTTGTAGAAAAATAATACAGGTCGTTACTGAAGTATTAATCAGAAGGACATTATAAAACTAAAATCTATTTACTATTGACCACCACCTGTCTACATTTTATATGAAATAATTAACATATGTATAGTACACAATAAAATAAAGTTATATCATCTTAAGTCATATTGTTTGCAATTTTTTTACCTTCTTATCACCATTATAACCAGGGCTCTCAAGTTTCGTTGGGACACTTTGGCATGTGAGGGTGTGAACTGGCTGTAATGTGTGTGTCTGTCAATGTTTCAGACTTGAGAGCCCTGGTTATAACCTTTTCATCACCAATTCTTAGTTCACTATTGTTATAACCTTTTTATCATCATTTAAGCTGCACAAATGGATAAGAATATATACAGTAGCCTGAGCACGAGATGAATGAATGACCGTCTCGCACGGATGCTCGCGCTGCCAGCAGTTGAGATGGAGACTGTCATACAGTCACACTGGGCATCACTCACACTATCAGCCATGGCAGTCGTGACCTCATATTTGCATTCTCGGAACAGTTGTAAAGTCGATCAGCCATAAGTTGCATAGGTTGTAAGTTGATGACAACATTTAGTATTTTTTTAATGATGATTTTCGCAAAGGTATAATCCAAGCGGTTTCGCGAGGTGTAAGGTATTCCTCTTGGTGCAAGTGTCAACATTCAGTAATGACAACCCAATAAAATATGTAGAAAAGATGAAGATATAAAAAATACAAGATAAAAGATATACAGAACATATATAAAAGCTAGTGCTGTCAAACGATTAAAATTTTTTATCAGATTAATCACAGGGTTGCTGTGGATTAATTTCGATTAATCATGATTAAATATTCCATCTGCCACAGAAGTGCAAGACCTTGGACCCATATCAGAAAGCAAGATTTTTTGCTTAGCCAGACAGATTTAAGGTACCTCAGTTTAAATGGTCTTTATCTTCGTTCACTTAGAATTAGCCCGAACTACCTTAAATCCGACAAATAATCCGACTAATCATGAAATCCAATTCTGGCCCGGTTAATTGCCACTGTTAGCAATATCAGTTGATAACACATTACGCAAAGTGCTTTACATATACTGTAAAACTCCGTAGCAACATGTCCACAGATAAGTTGGATGGTACAGTGTGTGTGACCGATGTAATGAGCCACAAATGAGAAGTAGTGCCTAAACAGTATAAAACTACAACTTTCCCTTCTGAGGTTGCTCTTAGTCTTCAGTGCTCTCACCTTGGGATGCACAATCATGCAGTCAGACTAATGCGGGGCCACGTTTAGCCTGTAGCAGGAAATTGGAGTACCCTATGTTACCTTGGAGTAACATAGGCCAACTCCACACATACACGGTGGAAATGAGACTCAATCCCCCTATCAGGAAGGTCTGCGGCAACAGTGCTACCCACTGAGCCATACAGCTGTACTGTGATTAATTATCATCTCTAAGGCATAATAAATATTTTTCAAACTTGTATATCTACGATTGCCCTGCGATGGGCTGGCCCCCTGTCCTGGGCTGTTCCCTGCCTCGTGCCCGTAGCTTCCGGGATGGGCTCCGGACCCCCCGTGACCCAGAAGGATAAGTGGGTTGGAAAATGGATGGATGGATAGATCTATGATGTGATTAAATGTGACATCCCAGATTCAATATATTAGCTTTGTTACAAAACAAAAGCCTTCATTTCGAAAGCAGAACAGGACCAAAATAGTTAACCTGTTCAGAAAATACTGACCAGTTGTCTAGTTTGAACCGTGCCTAAATATTATAAACAGCTCTGTGCTATCTACATGTGTTTGCCTGGTTGAACACCTTGTGAAAGGCTGGACTGAGATGACCTGTCACTTTGCCCACGCTGATCTCCTCATCGCAACATGAACCCAATGTGCCATAACTTTGACCAGTAGGCTGCCCATGCATGTCCTAATCAGCTGCCGTAGCTTCACAGTTCTATGTGCACAAATTCACAGTTCACTTCTCAAAAGTGTGACTGAAATAATAGCTGCTTGGACTTGCTTGCAAAGCAAAGGTTATGTTGATAGCACAAAAAAAACTGCTTTCAAATCTGAGTGGTAAGGAAGATCATGTATCATATCAGGGCATGTTCTAAAAATCGCTATGCACGTAATCTCTGCTTTTACCAGGGTGTCGTCACTGCGCGTCATGCTCACATTGCTCCTGGAAATAAATGATCTTGAAAGACGATTGCAAAGAGAGATGAGATGCACCGATTGCTGCAAAAGAGGAGGAAAACAATAATATAAATAATTCGTTTTTACTATACATCAAAAAAATTGTTATAAGGATAACAAAGAAGCATTAAAGTAAGTTTGAGGCTGAGCTGCAAAATACTAACAATATTATGAAGATGTATAATAAATTAAGTCATATATGCAAATTCGCAAACCCACATACTGTCCATTACACATTGCAAACAAAGCTTCCAGGACAGACCCAAATCCCAAGGTATTCCAAATAGCGTGCCTGTACTGCATCTAAAGCTAGCACAGATATTTGCGGCGAGCCACAGCAATATAATGTAGCAGCCTCGCTGCAGTGCTGGATTTGCCAGAGAGCACTGTCACAGATTCTACTGCTCAGCATGACTCAACAGAAACATCCTCACTGACACTGCAGTATTGCATAGTCTGGAGTATTGCTGAGTGGACTATGCACAGAGTAAAAATACATGGTGTCCACGAGTCTGATTTTAGAAAAAAACTCAAAATAATACAGTTATTCCTTTTTCCTCCTGGATACATGAAAAGTAAGAATTAACTGAAGCTGTCATCTATAATGCACTATAGATACCTTCATAATGCATTATAATGGTCGGTATAAGAATTAATAAAGCATTACATCATTTTCTATGGACAGCCATAAAGCATAATAGTCTTGATTAATATACTTCATAAGCTGCAATGAAGCTGTTATCTACAGGCCCCCCCACAATTATTGGCAACCCTTGTAAAGATCAGTAAAACATATCCACCTCTTGGTAATGTAGCTTATTTTTGTTAAAAATAATCATTTGTTGAGGGATTTGTTTTTCTCTGTATAAATGTATTTCAATTAAAGGCTGGATTTTTCTCATTTATTCTGTGTGAGATGAAGCTACGCCACCAAGAGGTGGATTTTTTCTAATCCTTTTTATAGATCATTATAATTGATGCCATTATTTGTGGAGGGCACTGTACGATGCACAATAGATACATTATAATATGAATTATATAGCTTATATGAGCTTTGTATTGCATTATTTTGTGCTGAGTACAAAATGCCGCTATTAACTTATAAAGCACTAAATGGCTTTGCATTAGAATATCTTAGAGATCTACTTGTCTCTTACAACCTTCCTCACTTGTTTCAATCTCAAGGAGCAGGATATCTATTAGTACCTAGAGTAGAAAGAACTATAGCAGGCTGCAGAGCAGCAATTACAAGTATGCTTTCCTAACCATTAAGACACCACTGTCCACTCTATGGGGACTCTAGTTCTAGCTTTAGCTAACTGCTCACCCCCAATTAGACCTATAGAGTGAGGTGTAGAGCTGGGTGTGGATCAGTGCCATTGGCTTGATGAACTGAACTGTCAGTGCTGTCACTCTAGCTGCACACTCCCTCATGGAATTGCAGTGCTGAAGTTCAGGGACTCCCCATGCCTGCGTTCCCATCTGCCTCTCCCTCCTACTTATGCTGCCATAGCCATATCTGGCAGAGCTTACATATTGCACTCACCTAGCCATTTGCACTGCCTGTTGTCTCCCCTACTTTGGCTAATTGCACATGTTATTTCCCCTACTCCTCCTGGGGTGTGCTACCCGGAGACCCCAAATTATCAAGATATCCTGCCTACCCTGCTGCCTGCGACGTCTCCACTACTCGTGGCGTCTTTCCGACCTGCTCACCCTTCTGCCTGTAACGTCTCTTCTGTATGCCCTGCTGCTGTACCACCATTCATCCTCCCATCAGAAGCAGCATCAGCATCTGCCTGCCCCCTGCTTTGAGACTCAAATCTTAAAATTTAGACAGTGTGAACTAGGATTTTGCCATTTTGCTTATTTGACTTCCTCTACCAGCCCCTGGAAGCTGAGCTCCCCCTTTGAGTCTGGTCCCTCACAAGATTTCTTCCTTCTACGGAGCTTTTCCTTGCCACTGTCACCTCTGGCTTGTTTACTGGGGGCTTTGGGCGGGGATGCTGTAAAGCGCTTTGAGACAATGTAATGTTGGAAAATGCACTGTACAAATAAAATTAAATTGAATTATGAAGGTATGTATAGTGCAATATAGATTACAGCTCCATGCCAATGTTAATATAATTGCTATAATTAATATGCATTAATAATGCATAATAAACATTACTATAATGCATTATAGCGTTTTTAAAAAAAATTATAGCCATGTTTATAATGCTTTGTGAAAGCATTATAATGTGTTATGAACGTATTCATACATTCATAGAAAGTGTTACCGATAAATGAAATTATTTCACCTTCCATTTTCTCCGGGCAGCAAACTTCTTAAACATCTCCATATTGACAGTGGATTCTTTCCTGCTTGTGTCCTGCTCATTGTCTTTTGGCTGAAAAGGAACAACATATCTGCTGGTAAGTTTGTTTTTTTTTTTAAACCGTGTTAGTAGCTATATCACATTTTCAGTTTGTTTAGAAAATTAGTTAATCAGCAGCCTTCACATATTTAGAAATACTACATGTTACCTATTGACACAGAAAGATATTTCACATAAAAATTATGTTCTCTGTTCTCCCAAATGAGAACAGATCAGAACTAGGGTAGTATTTCTTGCCTGGGGTGGGAAAGATGGCAGAAACTGGTTGATCATACCAATATTTAATCAATTTACGCTACATTTCTGTGAACCCCAGGTTACTTTAAATGATGAAGAGTCCTTAAGCTATTGGTTTCTAAAAACACACAATAAACACTACAACAATAAAACAGTAATACATTTATATGAGTCTTTTGCATTTAATTCACTTTATAGGCCTTTAATTATATACACAAAAGTGGTGTATTGCCCCCAGAAATCAATTGATGTTCCCACCTTGATCCATGGATGCTGCAGACTGTCCAAAATGCTCATTCTTTTTCTGTAATAAAACAAAATCATACATATTCACTGTAACCATGAAAGACAAAAACTCATTTATGTTTCAGTTTACAATAATAAAATTAAGATATAATGACTGAACGTTGGTATAGTTTTTTAAAACCATTGATCTGAATCAGAACTGACATTAATATCAGATATTAGCCAATTAGAAGGATAAATACAGTACGACTTTTCCCTATGCCAGGTATATAGTAGTAAGCAAAACATTTTATGTTATCATTGAATGGAACTGCATTTGCTTCAAATGTCTAAAGCTGCAAAGTGAAAAAATGAACTGTATACTTTGGGTCTTTGACCAAGAGTCTCGCTATGAAGTCTTTGGCGAGGGTACTGGTGTTACTGAAGAAATCTTCATCAAATTTGTAGTTCACTGCAGAGACGTTGACCAGAGTCTCCTGTTTGCTGTCTCCAAGGAAAGGTGAAGCCCCACTCAACCTGTCAGGGAAAATTTGTCAGACAATTTTGTTCTCAGCCTCTGTCTCCTCTATTTTCTGCCCAATGTCAGTCTCATACAATTCTAATGCTGGCAAAGATGTCCTGCCTACTAATCTAGTCAACCCTGAAAGTGGATGTGCGTGTGTGTTCCTGCAATTATGGTACATTCTGCACAAATTGTTATTGACTGCTGAGAACGCCATGCGAACAACTATCAAGTCATAGGCGCCGCTTTGCAGAGATATGCAGGCCTCTCTTTACTTTTGGGGGATGATGATTACATTTTTCCTACCAGTAGGCTCTTAGCAACAACATAAAAGCTGAAGCACCTCCACTGAAATAAATTAATTATATTATTATAGCTTAAGATGTATCACAAGGAACTATGCACAATGTCATAGGGTGATGCCTTCAGCGTATAATCAACAGAAAACACCCACACTCACCCTTCTGAATATTACTTATTTTTTTAAAAAGTGGCATGGAAGCCCAAAAGGCCATTATTACTGTATAAGAAAACCATCATGTCTTCATATGACTTGGACAGGTTCTAACCACAAATTAAATAACAATCAATAAATGCACTTGTGTATCAATTATTCCAGCATATTTCATGACATATATCATAAACCATTCATCCATCTTCATAACCACTTTTCCAGTACAGGGTTGTGGTAAACCTGGAGCCCATCCCAGGCAGCAGAAGGCACCAGTCAGGACTGGATACCAGTCGATCGTAAGACAAACACTCATACAGTCACTTGCACATTTGGAGATTTCAAGTATACAATTGATCTAACTGCATGTCTTTGGAGTGTAGAAGGAAATTATACAGAAATTATACATATAGGGACAAAACCCACACTATCACAGACACACACACAAACACAGGTTTGTAATGATATCTTTGTGGGGACTGTCCATTCATTCCTATTGGGAAAACTCTAATCCCAACATGACTACCTTAACTCCTACCCAGGCCTAATCTTAACCATAAGTAAACAAACAAAATATAAAACTTTTTTTTTTTTTTTACTTTTTGGATTGCATTCACAGATCTTTGTGGGGACCTGAAAAAGAGTCCTCACAACATGAAAACAACAAGTTTTTATCATACTGTGGGGCACATTTGGTCCTCATAATGTAATATAAACATAACACTTTTGGAATTTTAGTTGTTTGATTGTATTCACAGGAAAAATTGAATTCATCAAAAAAAAATGTCCCTGCAATGTAATATATGCATACACACAGACACAAATCAACAGATTTCTAATGTAAAGAGCAGGTAACCTAATTTCTGTGGTTTTTTTTTTATATATGGCAGGACAGGTCAAACTCAAACCTGAACTCAACCTAATATTAGACTTCACATGTCCTCTTTTAAAGAGGTCATTCTCCTAGATATTTTCATAAGATATCCGAAATTGTTTAACCCATGTGTTCTTCAACGATATAATGTAAACATGCCTTGCGTTGTTTAATAAGGTGGCCTTTATTACGATGACTTAGAGAAAGATCCAATTAAAAAATCAGGAGCTGTATGTGCAGACATTTCCATAGGGTTCACAAACTTTCCCCAACATCTGCATGTGCCTTTTTCATAAGGCATCAGGCCCCCACGACTGGCTGCCCAGCCACCCGTTAGCAGTGAGAAATGCATCACGTTCACAGGCAGCGCTAACTACCTCATGTGGTGCCGTGTGAACATCTTCTTGGTGTGAAAAATAATGTGAGTTGGCGGGGGTGTGAATCCTTGGAGTGCACGTCTCTGCTGCCGGACGCGTACGGAGGGAGGACTGGCAGGCTTTGCAGCGACATGAAATAATTCAATTGTACCGGATTTCCTCACTGAAAAATCATACGCTTCCATGCACATATTTTTCATCACTCTTACGTGTACAGAGTTTAATGGAACATCAAGAAACATTTAACAAGACAAACTAAAAAACTTGTTAATTTTACTCTAAACGTATTAATTTAATTTACATCACAGTAAAATCCATTTTTAACGGACTTCAAAGGACCTGGAAAAACAGTCCGTTATATCCAGAGTTGCTGTATGCCCAGAATACAACTACAGGACACCATTTACTCATGCCATACCTCAGCAGACACACTTGTGGTATAGATTATTATATTGTGCAGGTAGTAATGCAACTTTACCTGACCAGACGCGTGACTATTAATAAACCCGACTACGTATCTGCGCTGGATATCACCGGCATGCCGTGCGCTTTGTAGGCGGAGCCTGCATGTCCGTTATAGCCGAACAGAACTACAGCTAAAAGCGGCCCTGGGGACCAAATTGTTTGTCCGTTATAAGCAAAATTCTGTTATATGCGAGTCCACTATACCCGATGCTTTTTCTGCATGTTCTTGAAGGCACACGGCCAGGACCAGCGGACCTCGTCCGTTATAGACGATATTCTGTTATAAGTGAGTCCACTATAATGGGATTTTCCTGTACTATGTAATATGCTAAAAATAGGATGTGGTGGAAAATATATGCAATTGCATCAGTAATTTAATTGCTATCATATCTTAAAAAACAATCAGAAACCTCATATGAAAGTCAACAGCAGAAATTAGCATGAAAGCATTGCTAATGTTTTTTATAAGTTATGCAACTATGCTGAATGAAGAATCAAGATTCATTGCATCACAAAGGGCATTACATGGGTAAATTATTTTAGTCCACTTTTTTCTTATAACCATACTCTGACATATACATTTCCTGTGGCAGCTCAAGGGACTTAATTTACTTTAAGGTAGAACAGATAGTCTTGTATTACAAGATATGGGGAAAAATGTACAAGCTGTGGTTACAGAGAGAGTATAACTGCATTCTCATTCTGGACAGGACTTCCCGACTATATCAGCAGGGCAGATGGGCTGGTTGGAGAATTTATCGCATAAAAAGCAGGTGCGCAGCGAGATCTTTATGGCTTAAATGCAGATAGAGAAGTAACTGGATGGTGAACTTCGAGTCACATATCCCATAATACCAATCAAGTATAAAAAGGCTAACTGTGTTTCAGCATCAGCTGATGAGTTTAAGTTCTGGGGAATCACTGTCCAAGACATGACCAACAGGGTCCCCTCAAGGGTCTTATCCAACAGAGAACACAAATTATTTATAGCCCTTATTACAAAAATACTCAAAGCCAGCTCGTTACATCAGCGCAATACACTGGAAACAAAGCAACTCTTGAAATTATACCTGGAACACAGCCACCCAAATGCGGGAACTGCAGCAGACAACACTACCCAGGGCATGTAATGTTAAGGAAGGGCTACCAGTACATACGGATATTTCTATCCTTTTAGAAGTTTCGAAACAGAAAAGCAACATGACTTGTCTAGTGTTGGCGCTGAAAGGCTTGTGTTGGGTGAGATTGTGGTTGACTTTGCTCAGTGATTCTTAAGCATAATCCCGATGTACGGACAACAGCAGAGCAGCAGGAATAGGCCGGAGTGGAGTGGGTCTGTAGGTTGGGGGGGTGGAAGTGCCAATGTATTCTAACTTGTATCCATTTGAAATGGATGACGTTTACATAGGTCTCAGAGTAAAGATCAGTCAGTAATGCAATAATTCAACATTAATAAACTCCTGGTATAACACATATACTGTAGATGCTACTCAAATGATTTTGCATGAACTGCATTTTATTGGTTTAGGCTTTGTCTAAGTATGCTTGTCATTTCTCATGCTCTACAAGTTACAGGTTAAAGTCTTAGCTACAGTGATCATTGTTGACACACCACAGCACACAACAACAAAACATGTCCTCTGCATTTAACCCATATGTGACATAGCAGGGGGCAGTGCCTGGGGACGGTACCTTGCTCAGGGTACCTTAGTAGTACCTTGCGCTTCCCTAATCATTAGACCACCACAGCCCCTTTGCATATCATTGTATTGTTGAATTGTGACACTTAATGCCACAGTGAATTGTTACACCCCTATGAAATGTTCCAGTTGAATTTACACATTCTGCATGGTGTAATATGCCCTGCAGTGTTTAAAGAGGTCAATATGCTTGGTGGGGGAGCATGTGAGATTAGCATACGTGTGTCCCTGTGTTTGTACAGAACTGTATATTGCAGAGCCTGGGGGGAAAATAACAGTTAGGGGTTTTGGCATCCAACTTACTTAGAGTACTTACAGTATGTATGTAATGACACCAATACTCCTGCAAGGAAAAGGAAAAATTTCACAAGAGAAAGGGGGAAATCCTCAGTGCATCAGCAATGGTGCAGTGAACGAGCGGCTCACCACATGTCAGCTTCCAGGCCAAGCGGCTCGTAATTCACAACTTCTGGAGCTGTAGAAGCAAGACGGAGAAAAATAAGATACAGATGATATAGTTTTAGGGTTATGGCTCTAGAATGCTATTCTCATCCTAATTATAGTAAAATCTATGCTAAGATTCATAAAACAGAAAGTAGAAGAGTAAGCTTGAACATTCTGGCACTTAAAGTTAATACTGTATATCTATTTCTCCAAGATTCCCAAAGTGCAAACAGCACAATCCTACAGTGGCTGTCTAGCATCTTCTTACTGGATTTGGTAGTGGTGACTTGGCCACTCATATTAACTTATTGCCTAGGCCCCTAATATTATGCACCTAGCTAATTTAAACCTGACTGAGGCCAAAAAAGGGGAATTCTGGCAGCATCCTCTGTTTAACACTGATGGTCTCAATAATGCAATCTGTTTTTTTATTTTATGACATTCTTCACTGATTAACCATAACCAAACCAGGAAAACAATTTATGTAGTGACTCACTTCCTGACAGGAAGCAGCAGCCATGTGCCATTCCAATTTATACCTTAAATGCTTTTGTAAATAGAGTAGATAGTTATCTAAGGGAGATTTGGTGGCTCAGTGGGTAGTATTGTGGTTTCATAGCTCCAGGTTAGGGATCTGGTTCCTGCCCCTTGCTGTGTGTGTGAAGTTTCAATGTCTTCCCAGTGCTTAGACTATGTTAGGGATGTTAAGATTCACCGATTTGCATTGGGCACCTGCATAAAAGTTCACAATGCGAATGCCCCAATTTAAAAAGTGAGCACCTGATACAACTTGGATTGCATCATTTCTAACATTTTTACATCAGTAAAATTCAATGTATTAATATTTAATTATTAGTTAAAGCTTACGCCTATATTTAATATAAATGTGAGCAATAATTTTTGACCAATAATTTTATATTTAGATTGATTCCCCACTCTAAAATGTTTCTGCATCTGTACCATATTGAACTGCACAGTATCATATTCTTTTGAATCGCATTGTGTTCAATCAAATTGCGCCGAATTGAGCTGCGTCACAATAGGGGTGAATCATATCATATTACATGAGTAGTTACTTCATATGTATCTTTAATGTATCGGATCACTGCCAATGCTTTGAGATGTGTATCAAATTGCCTCAGTGATGGAGTTGCACATCCTTAGTTTATATGCCCATTTGACATGTATGGTTATCATGCTCCTCCTCCCCCAGAAGGACAAAATTAAATAAAACAAGCAAAACAACAAACAAATGAATGAAAGGAAATAAGCCCCATATAAAACAAACACAGTGTAAAATAAGTCACCACATGGGAAAGTTCCTGTAAATACAGGGCTGCAAACATCCATACACCCAACCAGACAGAAAAGACCGAGTCTTCCCTCCTTCTGCCACCAATACCTCTGTCCCACCACTAGAAGGCTCCTTGCGATAGTTGTTATAGCTAATGACAAACTTCAAGACCACAATGACTGGCTGAGCCAATCAGCCTTAAGACTGATGTTTCATTCCTCTGCTACAACTGGCTACTGCAGTGTGGAAAAAAGAGGGGGTTTTCTGATGCAAACAGAGCTGATTCTTTATAAATTCCCATTTGTAGATTTTTCAGATTTCGAGTTTTTTTGCTAAAAAAAAAAAAAAAAGTAACTGACCAACAAATTCTGGTGTCCCAAAGATGTTTTTGAAGTCGTGACCAAAATTGATCTTGTGAGCCAGACCAAAGTCGATGAGCTTAATGCGCGGATGAGGCACCATGTTGTCCAGCAGCATGATGTTCTCAGGCTGTGGAAAGAGAGGAGAATACAGGAAGCAGCTGTTGGTGCAGGTAAAGCACACACAACATCCCCCAAAATCAGAAGCACATGCAAGCAGTAATAACATTGTTACCATTTTTTTTGTTTTTGTCTGCATGCCCAGCTATGCTGAAAGACTGCCAATATTTTCATGGGCGAGTAAGACAAAAATATGCACATCTAAGTCACTTTAAAGTAGGCTAACTTAAGCACACATTTTAACAGGAAATTCTTTAATGACATTGGCTGGATGATAACAGTGATGCCGTGTTAGAATGTTGCTTTTTTAGAAGCTCCCCAATGACTTAGCTAGTAAAGGAACTCGACTCAAGTGTAGGCTTGAACTGTAGGCTGTAGCTTGAAAAGCAAATGTAGCTTTGAGCTATGTCATCTATCGAACACGACCAAGAGAGCATAGAGGAAGGGGTGGCTTATTTTAGATTTGGCTGACTGCTTTATAAACAGATATTAAAGAGCTGTATTGCTTTGTGTCACCAGTTGCTGGGCCCAGAGATGTGCTTCTTAGCCAAAGAGCGATAGTGTGACAAATAGCCTTTGGCTAACAAGCAGGGGTATTGAAAGATCAGCACATCATGTCCTTGATGCTTCCTGGCACTTACAAGGAGGTGCTGTGGACAGCCAAGTAAAAGTGGTAATCGAGGACTAAATGGAGGCAAGGATGACAATAAAAGCCCCCTCCATTTCTGCTACCCTTATCCCTCTCTGTTGCTGAAATTCAAGTGATACGTTATTAATTGAAAATAAATTGTGCGGTGTGAGTAACTATATTATGCTATTGGTTTCAGTTGTGTAATTTTTTTGGATTTTTTTCTATTCAATAATTAGTTACATTGCATGAAAATGAACATAGGGTGCAGTGAAAGCGATAATATACCTTTGAAATTTTAATGATATCATTTTTTGTGATCTTTATGCCATCAAAGCTTGATACAACAGGACCCTGTAAACTTTGAATTATGTATCACATGCTGTATAATTTTAAAATTGTACCTACATCCGACACAATATAAATCCTTAAATATAATTAAGCATCATTATAGCAAAGACATAGGAATGGGTTAAACCACCATGTGTGAGAGAAAAAGCTCCAGACTCCAGGTGTAGGGTAATTCTGCTCAAAAGCAATTTCATAGCCTGGGAATGCTGGAAGACACAATTAAGGGCCCTGCAAACTGACAGCAGAAAACGCAAGAAAATGCAAGCCACTGTTCGAGCAGAAAAAAGAAGCTAACACCTTCAAATCAAAGTGGGCGATCTGCTTTGAGTGAAGGTACGAGACGCCGTCCAGGATCTGCCTGAGAAACTGGGTCGCTTCTTCCTCTGTTAGGGACTCCTTCTCAGCCAGAAAATCGAAGAGCTCCCCCCCAGCCACACTGTGATGTCAAGAAAGAAATTTCATGTTGGTGAAAGCAAGAAACAGGATGTCTGTCCTTGTCAAATTATCAAAAGCATTGTTTGAGTGTTTCTGTAATGAACATGGTTGTTATATATAGGTTATTTATATATTATATATTGTTCATTTATACATATATTTAAGGACAGTGGATCGATTAAAAAAAACTAATTACACTGATTTCTGTGACTAATAACATCAAACTGTTGTAATCAACATTGTAATCAACTTACAATCACAAATATTTACACAATGAATGCCTAAGTTAATGTACAATTTACCCAATTAGAGTATATGACTCATTCTCACAAACTCATTACTGTAACATCAATTTTGTCTGATTTTTAAAATTATTTTGAAGACGGACTTAAGTTATACAACTTCATCATTTAAACTGCCTATGGGGTAGTTAATACGTTTTGTTATATTACCATTTATATGTGTAATAAACAAAAGTATTTTATCAAATTACAGTAATGTTGGAATTATGGCTTTTATTTCAAATAGAACAGATTACTGTAAAGCACTCTTGTCTGGTGTACCTAAAAATCTATTTCAAAATTTAAGTCAAGAATGCAACTGCGAGAGTGTTAAAAACCTCTCACTAGAGACTCCAGCCCCTTCCTCACAGGGAACTCCAGCCGCTTCGCCCCTACCTCACAGGGAACTCCAGCGGCTTCACCCCTTCCTCACAGGGAACTCCAGCCCCTACCTCACAGGGAACTCCAGCCCCTACCTCACAGGGAACTCCAGCCGCTTCGCCCCTACCTCACAGGGAACTCCAGCCCCTACCTCACAGGGAACTCCAGTTGCTTCGCCCCTACCTCACAGGGAACTCCAGGCCCTACCTCACTGGGAACTCCAGCCCCTACCTCACAGGAAACTCCAGCCCCTACCTCACAGGGAACTCCAACCCTTACCTCACAGGGAACTCCAGGCCATACCTCACAGGAAACTCCAGCCCCTATCTCACAGGGAACTCCAGGCCCTACCTCACAGGGAACTCCAGGCCCTACCTCACAGGGGACTCCAGCCAGTACCACTTAAATCCTGTGGCTTTTAGGATTGATTTTAAAATTCTAAAATGGTAATGATCTTTTAAATTTTTACATGGTCTTCCTCTGCCCTACCTCAGTGACATGATTGTAAAGTATGTCTCAGACAGATCACTCAGCTAAGGAGGGAGGAGGCAGCTTTTAGTCACTATGGTCCCAAACTCCAGAACTCTCTCCCAGAAAGCCAGAGCTACTGAATGTCTGAGTACTTTCAAAATTTGGCGAAAAATGCATCTTTTCACTACTGTATATAATAACCTACAGCAATTACATTATTTATTTAATTTTATGGACATATTATAACCAGTTACTTTATTTAGAATATATAATAGAGTCCCCTGTGAGGTAAGGGCTAAAATACCAGGTGAGGTAGAGGCTAGAGTTCTCAGTGAGGTAGCGGCTAGAGGTTCTTGTGAGGTAGGAGCTAGAGTCCCGAGAGGTAGGGTCTAAAATATGATCATGTGAATTGCTCTATACAAAAAACAGAAGAAATAACATGGGTCGTCCTCTCGTGGGCCCACCCCCTGCAGGGGGAGCCGTGGGGGTCGGCTGCAATGTAGATCGGGTGGCAGTAGAAGGCAGGGGTCTTGGCGGACCGATCGTCAGCTACCAAAACTGGCTCTAGGAACATGGAATGTAACCTCTCTGGTTTGAGCTGGTGCGGGAGGTAGAGAAATACGGAATGGATATAGTCGGGCTCACCTCGACGCATGGCTCAGACTCTGGAATCAAACTCCGGGAGAGGGGCTAGACTATATTCCACTCTGGAATTGCCCCTGGTGAGCAGTGCTGGGCAGGGGTGGGGCTACATATAGCCCCCCAGTTCAGTGCCAGTGCATTGAAGTTTACCTCAGTAGATGAGAGGGTCGCCTCCTTTCAGATTGTTCACTTGTGCTGGGTTCATGTCAGTTTTGCCAGCCCTCAGCATTGCAAGTTGGTATCAGAAAGTATAGCATCACTGTTTGTCCTTCCTGTGCATTTACTGAGCTCCTGGGATTAAGTGAAAACTTGGTGTTTGTCTTCTTGTGTCTGCAGCTGGTAGCTCGGAAGGTGGTGATGTACACGTCTTTCTGCATTCTGGATTCTAACCAGCTCACCAGATACAGCGACCATGTGGTAAATAGTCACTTCTTCCATTATGTTATGTGCTCTGCTATTTTGCCATCATGCTGACCAACTCAAAACGTAACTTTTAAGACACTGGTGAATGGCGGCATACTAGGGCATAGGATTTAGTACAGGGGTCTCCAATTCCGGTCCCTGAGAGCTACTATCCAGTAGGTTTTCTAACCTACTTGGCTTCTGATGAGCCACACCTGGCCCTGGTATTTACCAGAAAACAGGTATGGCTCATCAGAAACCGGGTAAGATTGAAAACTGACTGGATAGTAGCTCTCCAGGACCGGAGTTGGAGACCCCTGATTTAGTTGGACGGCCAGCTCCTTCTACTGCCGCATTCATGGGTGTCAATGTTACCTTTTAAACAGTCTAACTGGGGAAATACTTCGGCATGATCCTGGGGCTGGATGGATTGCTGTCGGCGTACGAATGGAAAGACAGCGAGAATCAAGACCAGCCGACGGAGCCTCCCCAGTCTGACCATGAGGTAAGATACTGATAGCGTCCAGCACATCTACTCATACTGACA
>JAODJW010000117.1:13631893-13644927 GCA_026777045.1 Hyperopisus bebe
CGTTAAAACATTTTAGTCCGTTTTATTTGTTATTTCAGAGATGGTTTCTGTTTATCATTCCAGTTAACCCTCTGGAGTCGGCTATCCCGACATGACAGAAATTTCACCAAACTGTTTAAATAAATTTGCAAGTTTTTGTCATATACACCCTCAGAAACCTTGGACGGTCTACTTTTCACATATATGTATAGGTAGAAACGAAATATATTTGTACAGTTTCGTGATACAAATAGAAAGAACAAGAGTGACTGACTGTGTCTCAAAGCAGCTCTGATCGCCTTCCCACTTGCAAATCGGGCTATTCGCATGATAATAACATGATAATCTGACAGTTAGTATTAGGTAAAGAAATATGTCAATACTCCCGTTGTGATTGAAATAAACAAGAGCACATGTCTGGGTAGTGTTTACACTGATTGGCTACAATATGGTACACGGATACGTCTCTACCGCTGAAGCTGTGCGCCAGTGTTACCACATTCAGCAGTGAATCTCATACCTGTGTTTGTGGCTCAGTGGGCTAAGCCGGTATGCCTGTAATCATATGATTGCCAATTCAAAACCAGGCTATTTAGAATGTGAATAGCGATCTTCAGCTGAGACCGGTAATATACGCCCCCAATGCAGGTAAAACAAAAAGGAGACATGGTTTGCTTTTTTGCCGATATGAGTTTTGTTTAGTTTTTATTTCTTGCAAAACATTTTAGTCTCGTTTTTATTCGTCAGCGATAAGGCACATTAACACAGTCTTAGTATTTTTAGAACATTGGTGCAGTCTCGTCATCGTCTCGTCTGAGTCGTGGGAAAGAGGGTCGTTGACGAACACATTTCGTCTCGTCTCGTCTGACGAAATTAACACTGGGTGCTGGAAGGTGCCCCGTCTGGGGACTCCATTATTCTCCTGGGGGACTTTAATGCTCACATGAGTAAAGACAGTGAAACCTGGAAGGGTGTTATTGGGAGGAATGGCCTGCCTGATCATAATCCGAGTGGTGATCTGGTATTGGACTTCTGTGCTAAGCACAGTTTGTCCACAATGAACACGACGTTTGAGCATAAGGGTGTTCATACGTACACTTGGCAACAAAGCCTCCAAGACTGCAGTTCGATGATCGACTTTGTAATCATATCGTCAGATCTGTGTCCATATGTTTTGAACACTTGGATGAAGAGAGGAGCTGAGCTGTCAACTGATCACCACTTGGTGGTGAGTTAGATCCAATGGCAGGGGAAGGTGCCGGATAGATGGAGGGTCGACCCAAATGCATAACGAGGGTGTGCTGGGAGCGTCCGGTGGAGGCCCCTGCCAAGGAGATCTTCAACTTGCACCTCCAGCAGAACTTCTCTTTTCTTCCAATAGAATCAGGGGACATGGAGCCTGAATGGGCCATGTTCCATGACCGGAACTCCATTTCTGAGCTGGCAGTGCAGAGTTGTGGCCGTAAGGTCGTTGGTGTCAATTGCGGCAGCAATCCCTGAACCCAGTGGTGGACACCAGCAGTAAAGGGACCTGTCAGGCTGAAGAAGAAGGCCTTCAAGGCTTGGTTAGCTTGTGGGACTCTGAAAGCAGAGAACAGGTACCAACAGGCCAAGCAGGAAGCGGCTCAGGCAGATGCTGAGGCAAAAACTTGGGTGTGGGAGGAGTTGGGTGAGGCTATGGAGAAGGATTTTCGGTTGGCCTCAAAAAGATTCTGGCAAACTGTCAGGCGACTCAGGAGGGGGAAACAGGGCTTCACCAATGCTATTTATAGCAGGTGTGGTGAGCTGTTGACCTCAACTGGGGATATAGTCAGGCAGTGGAAGGAATATTTTGAGGATCTCCTAAATCCCATTGATACGCCTTCCTCGGAGGAAATTGAGCTGGAAGACTTGCCTATGGGGCGGAGGTCACTGAAGTAGTCAAACAACTACTCAGTAGTAGGGCTCAGGGGGTGGATGAGATTCGACCCGAGTTCTTGCAAGCTCTTGATGTTCTGGGGTTGTCTTGGCTGACATGCCTTTTCAACATTGCGCGGATGTCAGGGTCCCAATCTTTAAGAAAGGAGACCGGAGGATGTGTTCCAGCTTTAAGGGGATCACACTCCTCAACCTCCCTGGGAAGGTCTTTGCTGGGGTACTGGAGAGGAGGATCCGTCTGTCCATTGGTTGAACCTCAGATCCAGGAACAATGTGTATCAGAACACTGGACCATCCCTTTACACTCACAAGGATACTGGAGGGTTCATGGGAGTTTGCCCAACTAGTCTACATGTGTTTTGTGGACTTGGAAAAAGCATACAACCATGGGAGGTCCTGTGGGGGGTGCTCCAGGAGTATGGGGTATGGTTTACAGGCCATCAGTTCCCTGTACAAATGGTACAAGAGTCTGGTTTGCATTGCCAGCGGTAAGTCAGACTCGATCCCGGTGGGTGCTGGACTCCATCAGGGCTGCCTTTTGTCACTAATTCTGTTCACAACTTTTATGGACAGAATTTCTAGGCATAGCCAAGGGCCGGGGGGTGTCTCGTTTGGGGGAATCAGGATCACGTCTTTGCTTTTTGCAGATGATGTGGTCTTGTAACCTCAGTTGGGCTGTAACATGCAGCATGCAATGGGGCAGTTTGCAGCCGACCATGGATAAGTGGTGGAAAATGCATGGATGCATGGATGTAATACATTTTAGATGATAAATTATTGTTTTCATTTTTTATCAAAGCAAAACTGTGTGGATCAGTTGCAAGAGAGAAAAAATATGTCACGCGGAAGTTAACCATAGAAACGATGGTTAACTATATCACCATGACCCTCTTGATCAACACGTTAAAGTTTCACTGTTGAGGTATGTGAAAGGCTTACCAAGTTAGCTGGGTGAGTGAATATGTGGGATGAAAACTACAAATCAGTCTGCTGAATGATTAACTAAAAGGGGCAGCTGCTTTCTACAGTATATATTAGACATGAACTGACCTGTTAAAATAATTTGTTTTTTTGTCATCTTATGTGTGGATTTGTTGGTTGTTGCATTTGATCTGAAGGTTGTTGGTTCTAATCCCTTAGCTGGCACAGGGACATCACTGTGGGGCCCATGAGTAAGGCCCTTAAATCCAGTTATTCCAAGGACTGGCTGACCCTGCTTTCTCACCTGCATTTTACTCACTTGCTAGCTAAACAAATAAATGTAAATGTGATGGCATCCAGTACAGTAGCCAAGAGGAAGTGAAGCACTGTTTTGCAGCTATACTCACAGTTCCATAATGAGGATGACCTCGGCCTTGTTCTCGAACACGTCATGCAGTGCGACAATGTTGGGATGTTCAATCTCCTTCAGGATGCCAACCTCACGGTCGATGGCCTCTCTGGTCACACCTCGGCGGCTGGACTTGTTGCGCCGCTTCCTGATGAACTTGGCTGCATACTCTATTCCTGTGCCTTTCTCCAGACATTTTCTGACCACTGCGAACTGGCCGCTGCAGACCAATGACCCATGCAAAGTCAATAAACTTTTGGAGGAACATGGAGCAGCATTGAAAGTACAAAGGCAATCCAGAATTACAGTTCTGCTCTGTTCATTTCCGAGGCTGGTATATCAGTTATACAAAATGCATTAATTCTCCTCTTTTGCATGGAAATATTACATTTGATTATGTCAAGAGATTGGTTTTATAATTCTCCAGTAAATGAAAACTGTTGTGATACAGTTGTAATGTCTGTTTGCAGTACCTATTTAGTCAATTTGCTTTGTTAATCTGCATATTTTTTAATAATTAAAAATTGTATCTTCTTATGTGTTGTAAGCAAACAAGAGAATAGACCTTGAAAATTAAACAGTGTTTTGTTTTGTGGTTGTTCTGCCATCACAAACACACGCACCCTCCAAGCTGGGGTTAACCCCGATTTTAAAGTATAAACAGATGTCCCCTCTTGTGCACCAAGCCCCATTCTGGAACGTACTTCTGTTCCTTTGTTCTGTTTGTGAGGTGAGTCATAATGAATCAGAGTGTTTTGAGTCACACGGGGTACAATGCACCACTAACGATGCGGGTACGGAAAAGTAGATGCTGTGGTTTTTCGATAACCGTACGTGGACAGGGAGTCAGACCACCGGGCAATCCCTGGATTATCATTTTTTAAAACAAACACCGATTCCATTGCACAGTATGAGTATCTGAAAGAGCCACATGAATACATCTTATATACTTGTGCTAAGAAGGTATATAATAGGGACCCCCCCCCCCAAAAGAAAGAACTGGCTGTAGTAGCACAGCTTCTTAAAGTTACCATAATTGCACGGACACTGGAGCTCAAAAAACAGTGAGAGGATCTAAGAAACTGTTTCCACATTAATTGGAAGTAGAGGGCCCCATCCATTTTCGGTTTGGTTCTTATTCATCAAAGCTTTTCACAAAATAAAAACTCGTAGTACAATAACATTTTATGTAAGGCTGAGTGTTTGCTGGAACTGATCCATGGAAAGCCTACTGCAGTTGTGAAAGGTGCTTCAGCACACAAACTCAGGTACATCCCACTGATATGCTTAAAGGTCCATAGACTGCTCTGATAAAGAAAGGATTTTGTAAGAACCTTCCAGGTTAAAAGTTGCAGAATTGCTGATCATTTCCTGTGCTTCACGATGTGATCCTATTTGGTTCATTCATGGTTTTGTCTATATTACTGTTTGGTTTCTGTTTTTTGAATAATCCCTGAAATCTCCTGAAATTAGTTCTATTTATCGTGCATTCTAATTTACTGAAATTAGTTCTATTCATCATGCATTCATCAATCTCAGACTTCTTTCAGTCAACTTTAGCATAAGTCCACCTAATTCATATTGTGCTATATTTAATTTTTTTTTAATGCAGCCTATTATGAAACTTGCCTTTTAAAACACTTTTAAAATCAGAATAACCTGGGCCTTACACTTGTTGTTGCCTAGCAACAAAACCACTTGGACAGCACAAAGTTGGAGACAAATCTAAATCTAAAGTCTTATTTCGTTGTTCGCGTCTCAATTAGCAAGTTGCTTCATGCTTAAATTTTTATTGTTTACACAGTAGCCACGTGTTCCTTCAAAGGAAAACTGCAGTGCCAGAAGATTGGCCCTGAATGTGTGAAAGAGAAAACACACATGGGAAGGGCAGAGGCAGGGCTACTGACGAATATACTAACATACACACCGACAGTCACTGGCCATGCCAAAAACACTCAGCTTCTGTTTCCATGGCGTTTGAAGTGGAGAAATGGCTCATGATTTTAATCCCCTGTAGAGAATACAGCTTCATTTTGAAATGTAAATGGATTCACATTCAATGTTGCGGCTTTCTGACAAAAAGGAAGTCTCTTCAATCTTCATGTGGATTTGGCAATTTGAGCAAAGGCAGAAGATGCAAAAGATCTAAGGGTCTTTAATTCCTAACTTGCCAAAACCATGGTGATGAAGTGTTTCTATTTGGCTACAGCTGCAAATTGATAGCTTAATGCCTGCTTTCTTATACCAACTCCTGTACTTACAAGATACTTACTGAGAAAAACGTGATGGGTAGCTTGCATCTTACTTCACTGTTTAACATTGACATTACAAAATATGAAATAAAGCAAATCTATGAAATGATGGACATTTCATTAATTACAATGCATATGCAATTGCTAGATATCAAGCCAATAAAAATATACCATAACAAACATTATGGTATACCTATCAATTTTTATATAACACTATTTTATGACTGTAGTAATGGAGTCCCAAATGTATGCAACTTGGGGCTCTCCGAACATTAATATTGAAAAGAAGAACACCACATCTCTAAAAGTTCATTAATCTGCAAATAAGCTTCAGTCAGCATACTGTATAGTACTGGTGTCCAGTGGAAATACACAACCTCAGAAAGGAAGCTTGTTAAATTTACTTAAGGCCTCAAGCAGTTTACTTGCTTAAAACACTACAAGCACCGCAGACTCCTGTGTGGGAGACAAGAAGCAACACAATCGATACTCCTGAGAGAAAATGGCTTGGCCTGAACTGTCAGAATATCATCGTCTGAGCTCCTGACAAAGCAAACAAGGCAGCTGTGCATATTAGCTGGGTGAATTAATGACCCCAGATTAGGCTGTGCAGCTGTGCTCTTAGGAATATTCCAGCATGTAAAGATCTGCATTGAATCTTGCATCTCATCCCCGTATTTCCTCAGCTTGGCTGTCAACTTATTTACATATTTCCAATTATACTTCATTGCTTTTTGTGAACATGACTGATTTGTAAATATAGCCAGACATTTCCACATTTTACACATTTATACACCTTGGTGTTAAACAAGATTCATGTTCGTGCCTATCCTTGTAATCACACAACCTACCAAGAATATGACACAAAACAACAGAATTGTTTTTTGCATGACCAATATAACAACAATAAATAATAATAATAAACAAAACTATTTTCAAAGTGTAGTGTTTTTTAGATTCACTTCACATGCTAAAAGTGCTTGGCTCAAAGCTAAGGGGAGACATTCCTGTTTGGAGCACTGTGGCTCAGGCTTTGTGGCTCAGGACTCCCTCTGTTATTGAAAGGCTACTGGTTCAAATCCCATGGTCAACAGGATAAATTCACTGCTGTGCTCTGGGCCCATGGCCCCAATGGCTCCAGGGAGAAGCTGACCCTGTTCTCTCAATCACATGGTGCTTAGGGTAAAGGTGGCTGCTAAATAAAAGAATAACTATCTCGCTCCGTAGCACAACATTACAGTCTAGTTAAAAATCATTGCATGACTTTCCTTCTGTTTATCAGTAAATATATAACAGCAAAAATCTCCCCAGCAACCGGAACAAAACAACACAGGGATTGGATAAAAAAATGACCGCTGTTTTCACAGTCAGGTCTCCATGTCAGGAATTACAGGTGTGATATAAGTGAAGAATCACACAAAAAAATAAACAAAAGGTAAAAAAATAAAAATAAAACAAGGAGAGGCAAAACATGCAAAACTTGTACTTGACAGCAACAGCACTACACACTGGTATGGAGTTTGTTGCTAGAGTTACTGGGAAGGGTTAAGAAGCCCAGCAACGAAGGACAGGCGGAATAAACTGGCAAAATAAACTGTGGCTGCTTGACCCTTCACTTCATGGACCGCAGAACTGGGGTGTGTTCAACTGAAGCGTCATTAGGAATGCAGCGAACAATCACGAAATCAGCTACAAAAAATTTAACAAGAAGAAGTATTATTAAAACTCTGAATTATATGGATGTTTTCAAAACAACTGTAAATAATTAAAATGAACTGGCAGGTGTGACAGGAAGTGTGGTGGTACAGAGGTTAGCACTGTTCCTTAAACCTCTGGGACCAGGGTTTGTGTCTCTGCTGTGGCTTGACAGCATGTGTGTGGATTTTGAATGTTCTCCCCATGTTGTTTTGGGGTATCCTCCAGGTTCTCCCACTTCCACCCACTGTCCATGCTAAGGTGAACTGAAGTTGCCAAATTGTCCTTTGGTATGAATGGTGTGTGTGCCCTGTGACTGGTTGGAGCCCCATCCTGGGTTATTCCTTGCCTTGTGACTGGGATATGGCCCCCCATGACCCTGCATAGGACAAGCAGGTAGAGGCAGCCCCTAGATTATGAACAAGATCCAATCCCTGAGTCTGTCTTTAAGTTGAATTTGTAGGTAAGTCAGCACAATAATAATACAGTACATTTGTCATGACCTGCTCGTCCAACCCTCCTGTGTGCCACGCCCCCTTGTTACATCGTGTTGAATCCCGGTGTTTTCAGCTGTGTCTAGTTGTTGTTAATTAATTCAGTGTATTTAGTGCTTCCGTGTCTGTCTTACCCTGTCCGGTCATTAACATTGGATTTTTTTCAGGTGTGTTTGTCCGCATTAAATCCTGTGTTACCCGACAACCCGACTACTGCTCCTGATTCCCCGGCTCGCTCCATAACAACATTATAATAATACAGTAGTAAAGAAAGGGGCTACATACAGTGCTGTACTTCACGATGGGAATGAGTTCATAGAAGATGGATGATTATGATTTTTATGTTATTTCTCTGCATCCTTTTCTTGGATTTGCAATCAGCCGATCAATACCAGAGGAACTATACTGAATGTTTTATCCATTCCATCAGTTCCTCATTATAGTTTATAACTTGATGATTGATGATACTTTTGTTTCTTATGCAACACTTGTTCCTGAATTATGGATACATCTTTGTTTAGACAGAAATCTCCTGTTTCTGTTTTTGTTAGACAACATACAGTTTATGTGACATTCTGATCATTATGTGGCTGGGATCATTTCAAGAGTGCCAAATTCTTTTCCATGGTTTCCACTGTTTTCATGTCTATTACTTTAGCTTCATTCTTTACCGATATTATGTAATTCAGTCTTGCAAAACTCAGCACCACATGAAACTGGTACAAAATTCTGTGTCTTTCTTGTTGAATTGCAGGGATGCAATTTTTTTGTTTTAATCCAGATACTTCACCCGATTTTCCCGAAATAACCCTTAAACTATTTCTTGACCTAACGTGAATTTTTTTGGCCTTGGTAGATAACAAAATAAAATGTAGAAATTAATATGGCCACTGCTGGCAGACAAGCTGACATATTACTCTACCAGGAGAGTAAATTGAACCATTATTCTGTCATGTTTCACAGCTTTGTAGCAAACAATACAAATATTGATTCTCTGTTTCCTCTACCTGCAAAATCCATCAATTTTTCATGAGGATTCATTCAGTGCAGGTTCGAGGTGGGCTTTGAACCTATCCCATGTCCCAGGGGGCACAGGCCATAATGCAAGGGACCACGAGTACTGAGTGCTGGTCCACACCCGGCAGACTCGAACACAAACACATAATATGGTCAGTTTAGATTCACAT
Source organism: Hyperopisus bebe (assembly GCA_026777045.1). Classification (NCBI taxonomy): domain Eukaryota; kingdom Metazoa; phylum Chordata; class Actinopteri; order Osteoglossiformes; family Mormyridae; genus Hyperopisus; species Hyperopisus bebe. The sequence continues at coordinate 13,640,748 of JAODJW010000117.1, forward strand.
GCAATGTTGGAGAAATCAGGGTTCCCAGCCAAAACTGATACTATATATGGGAGAACATGCAAACATACACAATTCTGGTCAAAGCCTAACCCATAACCTGGAGGGCTGCCCAATAAACCACCGTACAGTCTCCCTGCAGCGTGAAACATCAAAGACAATCTACTTATAAAGCCAGGTCAATGTCAATTGTTTCAATATAAATCTCCTTAATGACTTCTGGAGAGGTACTGATATCAAGATGTTTCTAGAGAAGTACTTGAAACGCAAATGAAAACCATAAATACTACTTTGAACCCAGAACATAGTTTAAAATGATTAGATTAAATATAAAAAACAGATTTGTGTGATATCAAGATGCTCCTGTGATTTAAAGAAAATTTTACGGCAAAAACTTTGATTAAATATTATTTCTAGAATAAATTCTATTGTAATCTATACTGTTGTCCTAAAAGAATATGGCCTTAAAAGATTCAAAACACAGTAATACGTTTTATAATGAAAGTGCCGTGATTGTGGTTCTGTACCTACAGGACCTTAAAAAATAAATTGCCTCCAAAATCAGCTAACAGTGTTCAGCCATCACTTTAAGGTTATTAAAATCACACACATCACTGGAACTACTCAGAATGCAACTAAATTAATGAATGACAATGTGCTACATCAGCTAATCATGGTCAAAATATTTGTTTGTATATACTGGACTTTGTTCTGTTCTAGGAGTGATGGATTTATGTCTCAGATACCTGTATACAGTGTTCCCAAACATAATACACATAATTAATCTTTTAGTTAAAATATAAACATAGACCACGTATTTTAAACATCTCTGTGTTTGCATTTTTCCTGCTCTCTTTGTCAACCAAAGGGTTTCCTCCAGTAATTCTGGTGTGAGCTCACCTTGTGCCCCTAGATTGTACATAGAGTATCAGAGTATGAGTGTTTAGCCCTCAATCTCACCCAAGGTGCCTCCTTCCTTGAGCTCTGCACTGCCTGTAAAAAGCACGAGACCCACCATGGCTGGAAGTCATGGAAGATGCATGGATGAAATAATAATGAAAAATATTTCAAAACACCATCTAAGACCATTGTTTAGAAATAATACATGATATAACTGAGAACTGGCATAATTATAAATGTATACTGCTTTTGTACATCAAAAATACTTTATGTAAACTGAGTAATATTGTTATATAAAGGTTTAAAATAAAAAAAAATCATGTGATTTCATTAACATCTGTTCTCAGAAGAGTCAGCGGCAGTTCATATTATATGCTGATTCAAATGCAGGACAAAACAAAACAACAGCACTAAAACTGCACACCAATACAACCTTTTAAAGTAGCTTATGGCATGTTAAGCGGAGGTAAAAACCTAATCTGCGGATTAAATGGGTGGGGCATTGCACTGTGTTTATCATTAGTTCTCCTAGATACATTAAGAGAAAAGCTTAGGATTTGCTGCTTCATTCTCCCGATGGAGATCAAACAGGTATGTTAATGGAACACAGATGAAAGGCTAGCTGAGGGTCTAACAGCATTAATGAATCATCCTCTCCGGCATCTTTGCCCACAGACCTGGTCTGCTTGTGCCTGTGTTGCCATGGCAAGTGTGCCCATCAGCTGCTCTATCCTCTACCCTCTATGCCCCATTACTAGGTTATTAACCTCACCTAGAGATCATTTAGAATTTATTTAGAAGTAGAAGGACTGCAGAGTCAGGGGCCCACAGTCAGAGGAAGTGCAAAAAAAAGAAAAGTGAATCACACTCAACTCTCATTTGTCAAAGTGCTATTCAGTCCAATTGTCGACCAATTTAAGAAAAATAAGTTCTACTTTGTTATTCTTGGAATAATCTCCATAAAGGATTACATGAATATCAATCAAGGTGTATTTTGCTGTAATTTCAGTATTATATTCCAAATCCCTACCAATGCCCCCCCCCCTCGTGTTGAAAGATAAATGAGAGAGATCACTGCTAGAAAATTTCCAGTGCATGTATAAATAAAATTCAGACTAAATCAACTGAGTCAGCATCCAATTTGAAATGCACATGGTAATTGGATATACCTCCAATTTCAGAAGCTTATTTACCATGTAAAGAGACAACTCTGTAACAAACATGAAGTCAATGAAAATGTTGGAATGGTGTAGTGCTTCCTGCTGGTCCGAAACACAAGATGTGTGCTGGTGCTGAACAAAAAATGACTCTGCTGCTGTGTTTTGTTACTGTCTTTTTAACCGGAGAATCTGAGAGGAGACATATTCCCAGTCTACATCTTAATGGAGTGCATATAAAAGACAGGATCAGTTATGATGTGCCAGACGGAGATCTGGACACTTCAGCGGATGTATAAGAACGTCCTAAAATATGAATACATTCACACTTATTTCAACATAGACAAAAGAACTGGTGTTAGCTTGTAAAAAACACTAAGCAAAAACACTTCTCGTAAATTCATATAAAATGTTTAATAAAAAACCTTGTTTGAAATCTAACACGAAAGGCTCTAAATGTAAAAATATCATATGCCACAGCTCCATCCATCCATCCATCCATCCATCAATCTTTCCATCGATGCATCCTCTTACAAACGGTTTTCCTGGTCATGGTCATGAGAGAGCCTGGTACATATCCCATGTAGCAAAGGGAACAAGGCAGAGGTGTACCCTGGATGAGATGCCAGTTCCAGTTTACATGTGATTCCTTATTTCTCTGGTATTAGGATGGCATTAGTATGATGGCAAAGACTATTTCTTCAGTTATTCTTCCTCTGTTTAACAGCCCATATCAACGGATTAAGTGAGCTAATAACATAATTTTTTCACTGTGACCCCCACATCTCAATAACTGAAATGAAATGTAAAATGAATAATGAAAATTTAATATTGTAACATTAATCAACATTATTGTACCCTATGTTACAGAACATCTTCTAGAGTGAGTCATATTATTCATCTGTGGAAATACATGTGGGAGGACAGTGACAGATCATATAACTGAGATCCAAGCTCAGCTGTCTGTATCAGAAAAAAAGGAAAAAAAAATATTATGCAAGAATTTCCCATTTGGACAGTATGACTGTAACCAAGGAAACTGCATTACCAAAGCTACTAGAACTATGTCTCAATGTTTGGGTCTTTTATCATCATCATCATCATCATTATTATTTGTAGCAGTAGTAGTGGTAGTAGTAGTAGTAGTAGTAGTAGTAGTAGTAGTAGTAGTAGTGGTAATGGTAGCAGTAGTACTAGTACTGGTAATAATAGTAGTAGTATTGTTCTTGTCGTCATTGTAAAAGTCATTCAATCACTGTGAAGAAGATGTGTGTTAATGTATAATTAGCACTGTCAGAAAACTAATGTGTACTGATGTGATAGTGACATAATTCTGGCAATCATCTAAATCTTATAACAACACAACCTCAAAATAAACACCTCCTCCGTGTCAAAGAAAACTAATGCTTCACCTGGAGACTAATATTCTGTGACAAAAGCAATATAAAGAGGATGCGATATGTCTAGACGCTTCTTATCCAATTCTCTATTTTATGATAGTGTGTAGTAATTGGCACATTTGTGTATCACTGACTTCATTGCTGCAACCTAATCATCCTATTGGTTTAAACAGCTACTAGTTTTAAAGTGCATAAAGGAAAAACAATGTGTTGTTCATTTTGTCTACTGAAGTAGGATTTTCACCAAAGAAGCCTTATTTATTTTCTGATGCATGTAGCTTATCTGTAATAACTGTGGGGGGTTATGACACAGACGCGGAAGAGGAGACTAGTATCAGAAGGAGTTGAATTATCATTTAGGTATTAAACAACAATGACAGGTTTCAGAACCTTTAAGAATTTGTTTGACATAATACTGGGCTTGCAAATGGTGAGATTAAAAGCACTCAAAAATTTTGCCTGTAGACCAAAGACTAAAGTGGTCAAAGTATGACTGTGTTTGAAAATCACTGGTGGTTGGGTACCCTTGAAAATAAAAAAAATAGCTTAACCCTAAAATGACTTGCATCAAAATATTCTCCATGATAGCCTGCATTATGTGGGTTATAGGGGGGTACGGATAAGACCTGCCATGTCATTGTTAGTGGATGAATCCACAATGTGGTGTAGGCTTATGGCTTCATTGTAATATTATTATTGTTATTATTATTATTATTATTATTATTA
>JAODJW010000117.1:13647940-13681437 GCA_026777045.1 Hyperopisus bebe
AGCCCCTATACAATGCTTAACTTGCATTATTATTTTCAAGTCCAAGAATCAATATCTAACCCAAAGTATTTTTCAGACAATCGCATTTCAATGTTTCTGCTGGTTCAAGAATCAGTTCTTGTCGTAGGTTATAGCCTACGATTTTAATCCGACATAAAAATGAGAATGAATCTTACAAACAAGAAATATCCATGAATTTGTCCACTACATGAAACAGTATGATTTTATAATTCTAAAAAACCGCTTACCTTCCAAGCTCCTCTCCGATTTCATAATATTCCTCAACATCCTCCTGTTTGAATATGAACATGTTGATAGAGGAGCTTTCTGCTGCCGAGAAGCCGAACTGCTCACAGCGTTACGCGCTCCATCTCCGTCAACTTTGACGTTTGTCAGCGATCACACCTAAACATACATCGCCGTTTTAGGTAAACGTGCTGCTTATTTTAGCTAAAAGGAGGGATCGAATGAATCACATTGCATCGTTATATCTTACAAAACGCGACTCTAGGTACGCGAACATCACAAGGTGATCGCATTATCATGAATCAGTTTTGGTAGCCGCTCTTGGCAGCTTGATCGGTTGTTTCCAGCACGTAAAAAACTTATTTCTAAATGCGGAATATATTATGCCGTTTTGGAAAAGCATTGCTATACCTCGGTCCACCTTTTTTCTGGAAGGTAGGCAGGAATACCGAAGGTAACCACGAACAAATACATAGCCTATTTATTTTTTCATACAAGTAGGTTGCTACAGCCACATAAAATAAACGCAATAAAAAAAACCTAAACATTACATCCGATTGCCCAGTATATTTTAATATATTGCATGTCTGTGTATATTCATATATATGCAAACTTTATATTATCTACGAAGCAATATGACTGATCAGATTTAATAATAATAAAGAAATACCTTTTTGTATTTTGCGCAGCAGAATTACCATTAGCAGTAAGATGTGTGAGCACAAATCACTTTAAAATGAACGATGCCGCATTCATTGGAAGGACCGCATATCGGCTGCATAAGTAAGGAGTGCCGGCTTCACATAAATATTCCGACGTGTCTGCGTGTGTTCAGCTGCTTACATCAAATGCACTAATGGTTTGATCCGAAGCAGGCGGTCTGAAGTTTTGGCAGCAAAGACATTAGGAGTATGCCTTGCACTGATGAGCGGTATGACGGAAAATCCTCGATTTTTTCCCACGTAGTCCCCCCAAAAAAAGGGACAAAGGCGAGCAACCTCTTGTAATCCAATGTGCATGAAAACAATACTGTGTGCGCACGTATCATTGTCTCTCTTAAGTGTGATTCTAAATGTCAAGCTTTAGAATCAAGATGAACCGAATACAAGTCTGCAAAACCAACACTGTTGACAAATCAGTAAGTTTATATATATATATTTGCAAGGCATGTATTCGATTGTGTGGCACCAAAATTTGTATTTTAGGATTACTTCCTTTTAACCGTTTTGCTTTAATCATCGTTGCACCCAGCTGCCCCCTGGTGGACGTTTTGTTTCGGGAAAAAAGTATAGAACGTGATAATCTGATGATTTTGATGATATTATTACAACTATCACACCAACATTTCGTGTATATATATATAAATTCTGTATCAGTTCAACTTGACAAATAGTATATGTTCAATTCATGCAGCTTCTGTCTGTATCAGGGTTGCAGGGATAGGGCCATGCAGCATTGGACACAAGACTGGAGTAGACTGGGTGGGATACCAGTTCCTTGCAGGGCATATATATATAATATAAAACCACACTACAGGGGCAAGTCAGGCACTTCATATAACTTGCGACATGACTTTAAACTGCAGGAATAAGCTCCACATATAGAGCGGAGGTATGACTTGAAGCCCAAACCCACAGGTGTGAAACAACAGCACTAACCACTATGCTTCAATGCCACCCCCATACATTCTATCTATTTTTACTGAAATTAACAAAAGGCACTGGGAAGTATATCACCCTACAGTTTACATAACAAAGGGGTTACTGTAATCTTACAGCCAGTATGCGGAATATATCAAGTTTTTCACTGAAAACACTTTAACCTCAATATCTGTTTTGGACAGTGGGGAGGGGGGGGGGGAGTATCCAGAGGAAACCCCGTGGGGAAAATATGCAAACTCCACAAACACAGAGCCATGGTGGAGACCGTGTACCCCTTACACCTACCATCCATAGCTGTTATTCAGCACAAGACTGCAGGGGGTCTATAATAATTTGACCGTTCGTCCATTAATGTTCTCTCTCCCTAACCTAGTCAAAGGTTAAAGGGGGGTTGTGGAGTGTCACACACAAGGTACACCCGAAAGAGGATGCCTGTCCATCACAGGGCACACATACGCATATCACACACAAGGTACCCCCGAAAGAGGATGCCTGTGCATCACAGGGCACACATACGCATGTCACACACAAGGTACACCCGAAAGAGGATGCCTGTCCATCACAGGGCACACATACGCATGTCACACACAAGGTACACCCGAAAGAGGATGCCTGTCCATCACAGGGCACGCATACGCATGTCACACACAAGGTACACCCGAAAGAGGATGCCTGTCCATCACAGGGCACGCATACGCATGTCACACACAAGGTACACCCGAAAGAGGATGCCTGTCCATCACAGGGCACACATACACATGCACGCAGTCGTACTCTTAAGGCAATCGAGAAACATCGATTAACCAAACTGCATTCTTTGGACAAGTAAGCGTTCCTTGAGGAATCATGCACGATGGGGAGGACTTTGAACAAAAACTGTCTATAATTTCTTTAAGAAATTACAAGAGTTAAACAAATATTGAGTCAAACTAAAAAATTAAAAACGCCAGTATACCTGTGGCCTTACATACATAAGATACATAATGGATTTTACTCATACAAATGCTTAATTTGAGCTCCACAGTAATTATAAGCCCACACTACCTAATTAGTATTGTTTCAGCTTCAGAGGCTACCTTGTAATTGCAGTTATACACCCATGCACAATTTATAACACTGGTCACAATGTAGCTTAGTTTGTAAACATCTGGGATTTTTGTGAGGTATGTAATGCATCATATTATTCTCAGAGAGCAACCTTACTGTTGATGACAACAGGCAGGTTTTATGATGTACATTGATAGGCGACACACATTTCCTATGATGTAGATGTACAGTATGTGTCATGCCCTGAAGCACTTTATTATTAGGAATACATCCAAACATCTAAATCACTGTAGTGACTTAAGGCTATGAAAGTGATGGTCCTTTTGTGACCCAGACAAAACGCTGAGAGCACAAAACACTAGCAAAGAATTATAACATGGGGCCAAGTGTGCTATGGGGGTGGGGGGTGGAGCGTAATTGAATTGGGCTAGGTGGGGGCCCCAATATGGTATGCTTTCATGGGGTCCAAAATCTCTAATAGCATCTCTGTTTGGGACTTGAGGGGGCACCGTACTGTCGTACTCTTCCAGGACTGTGTATTTGGGAGCAGCCCACATAACAAGCACTGGCCTTTCCTCCAGTTTCTCTGCCGCCTTACATATTGATCTTGTTGGTAAATGGAATTGTTCCACAAGTCAGTGTTTATCCTACCAAAACTCTGAATCACTGGATACATGTTTATTAATAGATGAATGTCCTTTATGTGCTTTCTGTCTTTTTGCACATTATTCATCTAATCTATCTATCTGTTATCCCAAAATGGTCGAAATAATTAGGGGCACTATGCAAACCTTTAGACATAGAATGAAGAAGCTGCGACACCTTTTGGTAAAGTAGGTGATATGTATTGGTTTATTTATCTAATAAGATTGGATAAAGTCCCTGGATGGATTCTCCTGACTCACAAGGAATTGGCTTGTTACAATCAGTTCATTTTATTGTTATACTCATATTTGTATATTGGGAAAATTAGCAAATACCATCATACAGGGCCATAGCCAGGAGTTTTTACTGAGGTAAAAGCTTTAGCCCTTCCTAGGTGCACCACATAATGGATCAGAGTCATTGGAGTTGTACAAATAACACTGACTTGACCTCGGTGTCCTCAATCGTAGGAATGAGCATGCATCACACAAACAATCAAGGAATACTAGTATATTGTCCCAGAAAGCTTTATTAAGTAAATTTATGATTAATAGTCAGTAGTTTTTAACATTCGTGGCCATAGGTGGAAATTAGTGGTAGAAAATTTTAAACTGGATTTCAGAAAACATTTTTTTCACTGCGTGTAGTTAGAGTATGGAATAGTCTTCCTTCAAGTGTAGCGCAAGCTAAAACCCTGGGTTCCTTTAAATCAGAGCTAGATAAGATTTTAACAACTCTAAGCTATTAGTTAAGTTCCCCCCAAATGAGCTTGACAGGACGAATGGCCTCCTCTCGATTGTAAATTTCTTATGTTATTATTCTCTTATAGGCAACTCAATACCCTGTTTAGAGGGGCTTTAGCCAATTCATTTTTTTGTTTTCGGCTCCCTGAAAATCTATATATCCATTTAACAAATTTGTCCCATATTTCCCGGGGGAGTCCTGCTAATGGCCAAATCCCATAGTTGCTTTTGGTTTTTAGCAAAGAAAAATATAAAATAACAAGAACAAAATTCCTTTTTGAACCTGGGTTCAAGTCTCCGCTTGGGTTACATGTGTGTGGAGTTTGCATGTTCTCCCCGTGTCGTCGTGGGGTCTCCTCCAGGCACTCCGGTTTTCCCCCACAGTCCAAAGACATGCTGAGGCTAATTGGCGTTACTAAATTGCATAGGTGTGCATGTGTGAGTGACTGGTGTGTGAGTGTGCCCTGCGATGGGCTGGCCCCCCATCCAGGGTTGTTCCCTGCCTCATGCCCATTGCTTCCGGGATAGGCTCCGGACCCCCCGCGACCCAGTAGGATAAGCGGGTTGGAAAATATAAAACTATAAAACGGAAAACAAAAATAGTCTTCATTTAGAAAACTGAGGCTGCCATTTTGGTGTCTTTGATTGTTTGATTATACTTTTCTTGAGGCCAATAACTTCTCTGTACTGCACTGTTTCATCATGAAACGGCCTTCAAACAGTAACTGCACTTGAAGTTGTAGTTACCACAGGACTGAAGCTTCAAAACTCAGGACAGAAGGGATAATTGAATCTTTCAGTCTCCAGCAGGTTTAGACTTTTTCCATTTATTTACATTTTTGGTTCACTTTGGGTTAAATTGAGCAGGGAGTGAATGAATACACTCCACCCACACTGAATCTCAAAGCATCATTTGTCCCAGTAATTAGTAACTTGTTTTCCTCACTTCCTGTCTCTTACAACAACATCCTCACGACTGTGGTTACTAAATATTTCCTATAGGCGTGGGATGGGAAATAGATAATATCTTTTACAAATCAAACTGCACAAAAATAAAGGTTTAAAATATCAGAATCAGGTCTGAATTAATACCACAAATGCTTTTTTGTATTTTATTAGTCCTGTTTTGTACATACATATTTAGTATAAAAACATGTTGTTTGTATTGTGGCTACATTGAAAGAAAGATCTGTACAGGGAGAGTAAACAAAGAAAAAGAGAATGAATCTTAGTTCTAATGTTTGTATGGATTTCCACTAGTCCACTACTAAGACTATGTGTTTTTACAGCTAATCCAGATAGCAGAAGGGAATTATTACAAGTATGACATTTTTTCGACTAATCAAACAAAGGATGCTTTTACTTCAGCCTTATGTAAGAAGGAAACGTCAGAGTTTAGACTTGGCAGGATTATTGGTCACTAGTGGGGTATAGATTGTGTGTTCCCGCCACTTGAGATTCAGGGGGACTTTATATTACAGAAACATTAGTTACCTTCATTAATGCAGTTGTGGGTTTTTAGTATAATAATAAAATGCTGAGGTTTGATGCACAGCACCATATTTACACTTGAAAAGAACATAGGTTGTCAACACACATATTTAACCTCCCTGAGAGAAATGAGTTGATGAGTCTTTCGGGGTGGCGGTGCAGTGGTTAGCACTGTTGCCTCACACTTCTGGGACCTGGGTTCAAGTCTCCAGCTGGGTCACATGTGTGTGGAGTTTGTATGTTCTCCCCGTGTCGTCGTGGGGTTTCCTTTGGGCACTCTGGTTTCCCTCCACAGTCCAAAAGACATGCTGAGGCTGATTGGAGTTCCTAAATTGCCTGTAGGTGTGCATGTGTGAGTGTGCCCTGCGATGGGCTTGCCTCCCATCCAGGGTTGTTCCCTGCCTTGTGCCCATTGCCTCCAGAATAGGCTCTGGACCCCCCATGCCCCAGTAAGGTAAGCAGTTTGGAAAATGGATGGATGTTTTTGAAAGCGTAACATATGTCCATAGCAAAGGCACTGCAGCAGGAAGTTGCATGTGTAAATTGCAAGTAAGCAGAAAACAAGACAGAACCAAAAGCTACGAAACTAATACAATTAGACTAGTGTCATAACTCCATCTATATTAGTATGACCATCTCTCCCATAAAGGTCCTGCCAGGCAGAGTCCTGCACGGGTTCGGGTACCCGACGGGGGCCCCGTAAATTTTGATGAAACGGTGAAAAATATGTCGGATACGGGTTCGGGTTGGGTCGGACGCAGGAGAGCGCGGGTCTAAATTGCTGTTTTCAAAACATCATGTGCCAACAAAAAATACCCTAGGGCTATATTTTAATGACGCACAAAAAAATCCTGCATTCAAGATAAAATAATAAAGTCCATATCAGTTTATGCCTGCACGCGCATTCCCGGAAATCTCTCTCACTTTCATTTTCAAAAAACGCATGCGTTTTCCTCCAATTGTTCGAAATGCATGCTGAAGTAATCAGGTGAGGACGATATCCTTTACAGAGTAATATAAAGCACCGCACCAAACACTAAACTTCGCCTTCGCGTAGGATTTCCAATCGGGTAATCAAAGGAAAATGGACAGTGCACGTAGGTAACCTATGAAACCTAATAATGTGCAGGGAAGCCTGATGTACATTTTATATAATATTAGTTTTATTAACACATTTGATTGTAAGCTGGTAAGGCTATGTATGGGCATGGCAATATCAAACATTATTTGAGTTTGGAGGTAGGCTACTACCGTTTGTTTTGCTTATTATTAGGCTGCTATTAAGCGACATTTACATTTGGCTATGCCTTGTTTGTTATGGCAATAAATTTTTGTCTTTAATTTTGGCTATCTGCTGATTTTCATTCGGGTGCGGGTCGGGTGTCGGTATTTATTTATAGCGGTTCGGATCGGGTGCGGAATTTTATTTTAATTATTTCTGTCGGATACGGGTTTAAGTATGACGGTTACGGGTGGATGCGGTTTCTCAAAATCAGACCCGTGCAGGACTCTGCTGCCATGTGCAGCAATAATCATACAAATAATTTTTATATAAATCATTATTCCATCCACCCATTTGCCAAACCGCTTATCCTACTGGGTCGCGGGGGGTCCGGAAGCAACGGGCACGAGGCAGGGAACAACCCTGAATTCCAATTAGCCTCAGCATGTCTTTGGACTGTGGGGGGAAACCGGAGTACCCGGAGAAAACTATATAAATCATATGAATAACAAATTATTTATTATTTGACGTGGCTTGATTACGTCATTTTTGCGGACGAGGAGGGGAAATTTCTGCGGTAGGGCGGTATAATCAAAATCTCTCCCGTTGGCCTAATTTATATCGTATATCGTTTATACCGTTTACCGCACAGTACTTATGCCAGCTACACCATTATAGAATTTGTTATGCATTTTAATTAAGCATTATGCTTTAGTGAATGGGCACATTTTAATGACAACACACTTCTACATCAGACAGTGATTATTAAATGCCATACAAGTAAAAATATACAAATAAAAAATAAAAATTAATCTTTAACCCGAAATTGTAAAACCTTCAATGACCACTGGAGGGCCCCAGACCATAGGACAGGGGAAACACTACAAGCAATAGTGCGTGTTTGAGGTGCATCTTACATAGTTTCACACGCTATTCAAGAACTCAAGCATGGAAGCAAATAAGTAGCAAGTGCTGATTCAACTTACTTTAGACGCCCATATTTGAAGTACTCTGTAGTTCAAAACCATACTGGAGTAATTTTACATACATGAATTATATTATCCTAGTCAAATTCCTCATAGAAATATATTAATTATGGAGGACTGTCAGTCAGAGCCAGATTCAAATAAAATAAGTACTACAGTAACAGGCAGAAAAATAAAAACATGTTAAATAGTTTTAAAATGGAGGGAAAAAAACACTCTCTGCACCCTTCAATCTGAAACAAATACATAAATAAACTTTACTAGTTGGCCTTTTTCAGTGTTGAGTCAGAAAAGGATGAACACACATAATTCCTTACCCTTTGTTTTACATTTTTGGATGTATTAATAAAGGAGCTTTCTAGCTCCTTGGAATGTTAATTGATAGGTAGAAACCCTTTATGTTGCTTTTCATCCTACACAAAAGAGCAAAATATCACCTTGTAATAAATCTAAACTTACAAATATGGAAAAGAAATATGGTTAAAAGATGACAGTTGGAATTAATTTATTAATTTCTAGACTGTGTCACCTTTTTCATGCGTGACACATTGAGTGTGCAGTCTGTGAAGTGTACTGCTTGTACAAAATATCTGGGTGTGGTAAAACACTTTAAACTGGCATGGAATCAGCAAAAATCATTTTCCCAAGAAACATTTTTTCCACTAAGAAAATCAGTCTGCAGTGTGTATCTTAATGTTATTCTGACTGGTTGGTGTGAGCCAAGAATTTGCTTGCCAAAAATGTATTAGTATCAACAAAAGACTAATGGGAGATAATGTGAAAAATGACAAATCCAGCTGATAAATTATTTAGGTGATTAATGGTCATGATGTTATACGGAGGATTTTTATTGTGGGGGTGGGGATAAAATGATAGAAAACAGAAATATGGTGGAGTGAAACATTTCAGCATGTTGGAGATTGGACAAACACAGTCATGTGACTCAGCCTCTTTGGATTGGCTGAGAACATACTCTATAGGAAACTTGTGTGTAAATCTTATTTGCAATCTGAACATCGAATGATGGTTTCAATAGTTTGCTGTTGTCTAATTTTATTTACTATGTAGTGTGTGGAAATTGACAAACTCAGGGTGTGGAAGGACAACCTTGTACGTTAAGCAAAGGGTCCGTCTTCATGACTGTTCGTCTATACTCAATACCAACAAAATTAATATCTGGTTCTTACAACATACTGAATAGTGATGCATGTGGACAATTTGTTCTGTCCCTTTACATAATATTACATCCAAAAATTCAGGGGAAGGGGAGGCGGGAATGTTGTAAAGTACTGAAGGGCAGAGTATTTCCTGGGCTTGGATTAAAAACAAAAAACTAATTTAATTCATATTACAAAACTCTTTTCTCATGGCTCAAGTTTTAAGCTAAGTGAAAAATTGTTTGGTCTGGTCCATTACCAGCGTACATTTGCAGACGGCTTCAGGAATTTTGTTCCTCGCCTAAGTACCCTTGGCTTCCATTTCATGGGATATTTCGGCAGAGAGAGCTGCACACAGACTGCAGTTTATTTCCATTCTCTACTGTGTGTGAATCTGATTACAGGTCACTAAGCCAGTGTTTTGCTTTTCTGGACAGATGGCACTTGGGCAACTTTTATTTGTTCTCCCAAGATTACATCTGCCAACATTTTTGAGTATTTTGAGTAATTTGAGTAATTTCAGTTACAGGAACCATTTCAATCACACAACTACATTTTTCCTTCTTTTTAAAAGGTATTTTACTCACCTATTTAAAGACATCAAGTTTTAATGTGGAGAAATATAAATTCATTACACCAACAAATTTATTTAAATATATCGAAAGTTAATGTACCCCTGTTTAACCCACATAATATAGGCTAAAAACAATATTATATTTGAGAACAGCACAGGACCTTCCTTTCGCCCCGATACCACTAAGAGTTAAATACTTCCTGAAAACTGAGAACAGTTCATTATGAAGGAGTTGGAATTAACTCTCAAATGGCATCTGAAGATAAGAAATAAGAAATTTCACCTCATTATAATAATGGGTTGTAAAAAATGGTACTTTTCTGCTGGAACTGCAAGCTAGTTTTATAAAAGAGAAAACTATGTACAGAGCTACTTTTCAAAAGCAATGCACCCCCCCCCCCCCCAAAAAAAAGTAAAAGGGTCTGGACGCATAAATCCGGCGCTGCTCCTTGCCAGCTCTGTGCCCTGGGTGATCGATCAAGCGCCGGCGTGTAGGAAGAGGGTTTGCTGCGCCCCGTCTCACATCTGGAACTGATTGCGCGAAGGACTGGATTCACCCCTCAACCCCCGCCCCCCCGGAGACCAAGTCGACGTCGTGTCTGTCAGTAACGGGGCCGAATCTGACCGTCATACTCCGGTCGATGTTTGCAGGCTGATCATAATTTTTTTCACACATGTCTGCTTTCAAAAGAAAGCCGCGCTGGCATAATGGTGCGAAGGCATCAGCAAGAAATTAATCTTTAATTCTCAAAGGCTTCAGTAATTACAATAAAGTTTTGCCATATTTGACATGTTAATTCTTCTAAAAATCTTTCTTATATAAGCAGACATTGGAAAATCTGACCAGGTATTTCATAGATTATGAACTGGACGCCCTTAAAAGGTTAGCAACTATCACAAATAATTTCACTCTATTTTGTATTTTTGAAAAGTTTCTGGCAAACTATTGGATAAACATAACATCTATGAATATACTATTTAAACAAAATGGAGAAAAATTCATTCTGGCCACTGTGCTGAAATGCCAAAGGTACAGTACCATGAAACTACAGTGCTGAATAAAGTTCCTTTCTTTTCTCTCCTCTCTAACTGCGTTAACTTTTCTTTCTGCAAGTCCTGCCTTAATATGGGCGGTTTGACATATTCATGACATGCGCAATCAGCTCCAGCATGCACAGCTAATTCCAAGTTTATAACCAGGAACAGACGGCTTGAGACATGACCAGCGCCTTTAGCTCTGATTAACGCACAATCTATAATCTTGCTGGAGAGACAGCTACAGATTTTACATCATAGGCTGTCGCATTTTTTTTTCCGTTTTCTGGCATTCTTCTTATTTTATGCCAAGATGCTCAGATTACTGCTCTGTAAGATTACTTTTAAAAAGTCTACTGCAGTTCCACCCATGTCTAATCTACGTCACTGTAATCAGTAAGAAACCCTCTGGGATGCAAATAGTTCAATTTTTTTTTTTTCTGAGCACAAAACCTATTTTGGGCACTTTGGTTTCCTCCCACAGTCCAGCGGGGATGCCATTCAGGTGGAGAGGTGCCTTTAAATGGCTCCAGTGTGCAGTGGTCTAAGCAGATGTACCTCTGCATGAGTATACGCGAAATGTACCGGCGTCCTGTCAGAGATGCATGCCAACTTTGTCAATGTTCTTCCCGGCGTCGCCTCCAGTGCAAAATTACTCAGATTAGCTTCTGAAATTTGATGAAGGAAATTTGTGAAGTTTCCTTATGAACTGGGCCAGAAGTGAACTTTGCCCCAGCAACAGTGACAATGAAGCCATGTTCTCTGTTCATATAAACCATGTTGTGCTGGTGATTGTGAAACCAGGAATATTTACATTTCTAACACAACAATGTATCTGTAGAACAATAACAGTGATGATTCATCATTTTCTATACTGCTTGTCCTGTACAGAGTCATGGAGGTCCAGAGTCACCTGACAGTGATCATATTTACTCAAAATGTCATTTATGACAATGGTTTTCTTTCCATTTCATTCAATCCAAATCCAGATTAACCAGCTATACCCCTGCAGCACCAGAATCCGGGTGGTTCCTCAGATAACAATGAGGTGTCTGGCCATTGCACCCTAAATAAACACCTACTCATAAACAGACTAAGTTTGGAAAACATGGAGCAGGACCAGGTGGGGTAAAAACAACTACTTACTCTAAATAAATAAACTGTATCATGGAAGGGGGCCTGCTGGCCCGTCATCAAGGAACATTAAAGTCATTAGCTTGAGGAATTAGTTTACAATTAGCAATGGCTGATATTGGGGCAGTAAACGTTCAGGCCCAACGAGCTACCGCAGGCCTAACTGAAGTTTTATTATACTTAAATTCAACATTTTCTGAAGAGACCATGGATTTTGCCCAGGGCACAACATTGTTTAGCTGGAATAAATCTTAAAAACCATTTTCATGTGTGCATACAATACTCAACATAATATAAATTCAAGATGTAGCTTTTAGCCCAGTTGTCCTGAACCACTTTAGTTAACAACCTCAGCTGCACAGTCAGGCAACACATACAACTGCGAGCTTTTAAGGTCACTTTGGATAAGTGTCTTGCCGAACAGCGAAACAGTGAATTATACATTGTTTCAACATTACACAGTTCTGGACAACTGCCCAGGCCATCGCTGTTCTTCATCCTTGGAACAACCAAGAGTGAGACGTTGTTTAAACTGGAGCAACTGTTCTTTGTTTCTTCAACAAGTCACTGAGGTCCGAATGGACTGACCCGCTGACGTTCCGAGACAGGCTTCACCCCCACTAAAGAGATCACTCCCTCATTGCATCATCTTTATGGTGGGTCATGAGTAGAATGAGAGGAGACAGGCTGCACTATTCTCTGTATGCATTTTTGAGTCTGTAAATATATATGGATTTTTCATTCTTCAGGCAATTCATTAGGGGTATGATTCAATGTTTGTTTGAAACACAGTTCTTTGTATTACCTGGTTTCACAGGTAAGTAAATGAGGACAGTCACATTATCTTGCTTATGCAGAGAATATCTGAGTATATAGAATGTTAGAAGGAATATATTTGTGTTTCAGTTAATAATTCATTCTTATTATCATATATTATTTACTCTGTGGGATATATATAAAACAAAAGGGCTATGATATATTGAGTTTCCATAATCATTTCACAGTCTGACACAAAAAATGACCTTCAGAATTGACCTTCAGCTGAAACATGATAGGAATTTAAACAAGTAATACAGATTAAACACAAACTGATACTCTTCCCATATATGTACATGCTGAGTATGGTCCAAAAGCTTATGAGGAACAAAAACTAACTAAAAAAGTTATTAGACAGGATACAGAAGCATGTCAATATCAATGGGAATGACCAATAATACTTGTTGTAATGGGAGCCCTGCAACAGTAGCTGCTAGATGTACACAAGCACCTGTCACAGCAAGATTGCGTTATATCACAAAACATCACCGTTAACGCCCTGTTGTTATGACAACATGTAAGAATGGCTGACTACAGACAGGCACATCAGACAAATGCACAACTATGGAAATGTTTACAAAAAAATGTTTACATTGCCCCTTTTTGGTGGTCTATGGCAGAAATTTAAACAGACAGAACACAGGGCAGTATTAAATAGGGTACTTATATAAACAAGTGAATTGGCCAAAAGCTGGGTGTGTTACAGTGTATGTGCTGAACTGAATTCACTTAAAGGCCTTATGGCGCCACATTGTGACAATGACTGACGTTATGCTTTTGGTAATAAAGCTGTTACTAAAATAATAGCACTTTGAGGCACATATACATTGGAGACAAATGGAATGTGGTCGCAAAAAGCTCAGTATCTGCCAAAGATATTTCTTATAACCAATGATTATAGCTATTTAATATGATAAATAGTTTAAGAAATTAAGAATCATTTGAAAAGGCCACAATTTTTTTCAGGATTTCTTTTTGTTGTTTTTTAAAGGGATCCGGTGCTTAGTACAGTTTCATCCACTGTACAGTAGATATAATTTAGTATGAAACACTTTTATTTTGCACAGTGTCTGCATTTTGACAGCTACGAATGGTTCTGATTACTGACCTAAGCTCAAATGCAGTGACTCAGACTTTCTGATTATGCCATTTCCAGTGACTTCCTGTTGCTGTTCAGAGTGTTCTTAAGTTTTCACATGGTTCCAGGAGAGAGTTCTGCTTTCACTCTATTTGCCTCGAAATATTTTCCATGGCTTTTATGTCCAGTGAGTAATCAGCCAACAAATACATTTTTTTCCATCCATTATTTGTTCATAAGAGTAATATTCTTTGTGGTGTAAAAGAGAAATGCTTTTACGATGGTAAAATGAAAGTGTTAAGCATACACTAACTTTAATATGATTTTCCCATAACAACAAGTGCATGTACTTACTTTCTTAGTTAGTCTCAGATGTCTCTTTTAAACTCCCATGGGTAAATTAAGTGTTTTCATTTTAGTCTACCAAATAATTAAAAATGAAAATAACGGCTGCTTCTGGAAATTCTTATGCAACATGATTATTATCAATACTATTATGATCTGCTGGTGTATCTTCATGTGAAACAACTGCAAATTTGTAATATGTGAGATATGACTAAAAATGCTCAGTGCGGTCTGTCTGGCATCACTTGATATCATGGTTAGTCTGAAAAACTATAATGTATTCACTCTAATTTAACCGCATTCTGGGAATTCTAATTCTTCACTATTGCTTATTTAATGCACTGCACTAAATAAATTCTTAGGGCAGTTCAGACTGAATCATCAGTGAAACAATCATTAGTAGTTCTTAATGGGACATAATGGAAACCAGCTGTTGGCATGTATTTGAAAGACATGCATTTTGCCAGAGTTAGCAACAGTGAACCAGTGTCATACACTAGGAATTGTGTGGTAAGTATCTGAAACAACAAATTATTGCTCTAAGATTGCTACACTTGACTGTATATCATTGACATATGGCTCAGTGGATAGTGTTGTGGTGTCACACCTTCATGTTTGTATGTGTGGAAGTTGGCAGGTTCTTGTATTTTTGTGAATTTCCTCCTGGGTGGGTTTGTGAGCTCAAGGCTCGCTGTGACCCTGCACTAGATGAGGATTTGGAAATGGCAAAATGTTATTTTTAAGGGATTATTTTCAATAGAATTGGAACATTATACACATCCTTTGAGTATTTGTGAATAATGTCTATTGTAAACCATAGTCACTCTGGGCTGAGCTATTCCTTAACAGTGGCCAATCAAATATTCAAATACAAGTTTTTGAGCAACAAGCGAGAACAAACAATTATAATGAAATTAGCACTGACAGCAATCCTCAACAATCAGTGTCTTTACATGCTTTTCATATTGGTCATTAGTCACAGTGGAAGTGGTTTGGGTTGCTGAAATTATAACTTTTTCCTGAAGGCAATAAAATGCTCAACAAATGTATAAAAAAACAAATTGATTCAATAAACTCAGTGGCAAAGCACTGCGGACCTGACAGTATAAGGCAAGTGTCTGTCCTATTGACCCTGCATTTGAGGCATTCTTAGTTTCCTTTTTGCCGTCTTTCCATTTTTTCTTCAGTAGGACAAATGAAGTTTCTGCTGTTTTCTTTTTTCAGGATTTATACAAAAGAGAACTTTGTGAATTCTGCAACAAGATATACAAGTTTCCTCACCTACAAAAACAGAAAAAAAAAACATTTGTTGCTGTTCTGACAGTAATAATGCTATCCGCTCCCATAAATGGTTAACAGATTCTTGCCATGGTGGTAGGACAAACTGATGGTCATTTTTAGAGAGTGATAGCATTTTAAAATGTACCATTGTAAGCAAATGTCTTAGACCACCCGGCTTGGAATAAAACATAAAGCAATCCAGAGCTGGCCTCCAGCCTCTCTTCTGTCTCTAACAGCATACCTATATTTGGGACTGAGAAGGCACTACTGTTTCTGGAATCCACTGGCTCACGTTTTACTACAGTAAACATACTATCCTCTCCTGGCACAAGATTCGTATGTATTATTTATGTACAAAGATTGTGTTCTGCTGGAGATTGAATCTTTGAGTCTTCCTTGCATCAAAAACCTTAAAACTTTTTTAAGTTTAAAAGTGAATAATTTTTTTATTCATTGTACCAAATGCCATTTGTTAATGTTACCATATACAACATTTACATGCATGAGTTTTCAAATGGATTAAAAATGCCCAAAATAGACATCAAATAAAGTTAGTTTTAACTTTAAAGTTAAAGTTTCTTTTTAAAACAATGCTTTTCACCATGTATCTGTAAATATTCTTCACAATGAAGACAAATCTCCTGGTGTAAAATTTGCTAGTGAAAAACAGGGTTGCAAAACTTATTTCAACAGTTGGCTTTCCCTCACATAGTTAACAAGTAGTGACGACCCGATAGGCCTTTAAAGGCAGCCTGAGCCTGCACTCCTCCTCAAATGTACCAAGTGGAAAGATTACCTCAAACAGGAAAATGCTAGTTTATGTAATTGTTCACAGAGAAACTGTGCTCCATAAATCAAAATTAATGTCAAAAAAACACGGACCTAAAGCTGTGGCTTGAGAAGGCTGCGGCGTCGCCGCTGTAGGGGAGACGTAGGACGGTAAGGAACATGTCCAGAGGAAGTTTTGGAACTTAACAGTGTAATACAAGGCTGTGCTCGTCGTGAAACTTACAGCAATAATAATAATGTGGCCTCACTCTGCTTACAGTAAGGAGGGGCTCTTTGGTAAAATTCACAAGCCCTCATAAACTATTGTAATCTTCCATTTGTGGTCATTTTGCAGTATATATAGCTCTGAATGAATAGTATTATAAATGTATCCATATATATATTCTGTGCTATTCCCATGTTGTTCAGATTTTGTACCATGAGGGCAGATCTTTTACCTCAGCGAAATGATTAGAGTAGGTCATGTATTATTAATAACTATTTAATAGCCATAAAAGCCAGTCCACACATCTTCCAACCTCTTATCAGCACAATCAATAGGCAGTTTTAAAAGTATGTGTGTAAAATGTGCCTGAAACGTGTTTTAGGCACTGAGATATTTACCAGCCCCTTGATCCATACTTCAGCATTTACTGTTCAAATTTCCATTTTCATAAAAAAGGTTGGATTTAATTACCCAATAGTTAACTGATGAGCCATATGTTGCTGTGAAGTCCCAGAAACTCTGTTCACTGCAAACAGTTACTTCACCCTGAGTGTTTAGCAGTTAGCATTTCAAAGTTGGTGACATGGCAATTGGGCAGCAGTTCAATATATGCCCATGAATATATACTGTATAGCTTTAATAACATTAATGCGATAATACACTGTATCATTTATAAAATTTTGTGATATTTATTGCAACTGTAGAATGCATACCGGATCGCACTAAATTTAATTCAATGAGCGGAATGTCATGGGCTGGCTAAGCTCTTGATCAACAAATTCAGCGGTTAATCACTAAGGTGACTAACTGACGTAATGAAAATGCATAAATAAATGCTCAGCTTTGTAAACATCATTTCTTATTGACCCGAGAAAGAGGTCATTTTAAGTGCTATACAGTCTTAACAGCACAAGGATGGTTTATCTGTATTGCAGTGCTCGATTTTCATTGCTCATGTGTTGACATATATATCTTAAGATTTCAATTAACTATGTATTTCTGAGTTTTCTCCTCTGAGATGCAGCACAGCCATTTTTAACAAGACAAACCTAGTCAAGAGACATTTGCCAAGTCCGTTGAGATGAAGCTAGCCCATCTGGACTGAAAACATTGGTTTTGAAGGGAGGAACCAGGCTGTTGTCTCCTGAAGCTGCCTTTGCGTGTACAGTGCACATCCCTGTACAGTGCACATCCCTGTACAGTGCACATCCCTGCCGCACTTCCCAAATTTGCGCACTGAAGGGTCGCCCTGCTGCTTCAGAGAGCTGCTGCTTAGCGTTTAATGATCTGATCATTTAAATGGACCTTATAACATTTCCCCTCTGGTTGATGTAAGGCGCCTGTAAAACTGGAGCTTTTCACATTCTTTCACAAATGGGTTTTGTTATTATATTAAAAAGTCACAAATCTAAAAATGTCTTTAGTGGATCTGGATAAGGAAGAGGTCCTTACTATGTTTACCAATTTAATGATCACAAAATTAACATGATTACATCCTGCTGTCCAGCTGTCACTTTCACATTCACTACTTTATAAACGATCTATATAAACAAACTGTTTAATCACTAAAGCACGCAACTTGATTCGTTCTTATCAGTCAAATTCTTATTGGACGTAAGACAAATATGGAAGGTCTAGATCATCTTTCAGTTAGAGCTTCATTCTTCCTTCAAGTTTCTTTGAAGTTTGTTTTGTTTACAGCGAAGACACTATCTTCACCCCTGAAATGCCAATGTCTGTTGTCCTGGGCATTTTCCATGATTTCTGTCTCAGACAGGCACACGACCTTGCACTGGCAATCTTAACCCTGATGGTGTTTTTTCTGCAGAATGATACTCTGAGTGTGAATTGAATACTGCCAGTCTCACTGTGTATGCAACAAAACAAGGGCCTTTCAAACGTTTGTTACCAAAGTGGATGTGTAACAGCTGTAGTTACTAATAAAATCCTAACATCAAAGAACAGCTGATATAAATGCTCAAAAAGCATTAGACTAGGAGCAGCTTATCAGTATTTCATTTGCACTTTCAGTAGAGCCTGAGTAAATGAATTCCTGATGACTTGGGATATTTCTTACAGAAACAGAAACACATTTTTTCATGATAAAAAAATAAAAGTAACTCGGGAAGTTTTTTTACTTGCTTTTCCAGCTCTTTAATTCCTGTACCTCACAACTGTTTGGCATAACACCATACAGAACGGAAGCTTAGCATATGTATGAAACACCTACAACAAACAAACAAGCAAACAAACAAACAGTCAGCAAATGAATTCTGCAAACGATGATTTCTCAAAACGTACAGTCAAAAAAGTTTTAGCAGCTATGTTGCAAGCTGCAGTGGGTGGTAAGAGTTTAAAATGGGGCATGAAATTAAAGACACAGATCGAAGAAAACAAACAATTATTTGGCTTTTATGATGCTTTCATTATATAAAGGAAATGCATTGTACCTAGAAAGCATTTTAAAAATGGCGACAAACTCTTCAGAGTGCATAAGTTCATTGCATTGCAAAGAAACAAACTCTAAGTAGAGTTTTGAGGAGATGTATTGCTTCTGAGCAGATCCAAGGGCCTCAAGACTATATTTTCTTTTCTTAATAAATGACCTCATCTGTCATAGAGCTACAGCAGACAGAATTTTAAAGACGTTTCCTGGAAAAAGCATTTTGTCTCAGCCAGCCATTGGGCCCAACCTGGAATATAACAGATAACAGTGACTTGTAGGTAATAGCTTAAGCTCTATTAGACAGCAAATGGAACAATTATCCAAGAACTCCTGCCACATGGATGCTATTTTCATAACTAACTAATAGCAACTGAACACATGTTAAATGTATAGTCTGCCCTATGGTGGAACAAATGGATACTGAGCGCCAGGAGTAGAAAATAAGCTTTAGAAAGAAGCAAGTAAAATGTCCTGAAAAGGTGCAACTAACTGGGGTCTAAAATCTAGACTTGATGTCTAGATTCATTTTAAATCATATTGCAGCAGTGATTCCTGGTGTACAATTACCTGCTCCCTCCGTGGCTCTGGGTCATCGCCGGCTTTGGTGTCTAAGAACAATGCTTTAACAACATAAATTACTTGGGCTCATGCTGGCAGCAGGCCAGGGGCCGGATCTGGCAGCAGCTTGAGTTACACTCCCTGGAAAGTCGCCTTGCGAATTCCTTTCTGTTTTGCATCTCAGGAAGCCCCAAGTGCGAAGGGGTGGGATCGCAGTTTAAAACAATGGGTCTGATTTAAGCTCCCACCATTCCTCCCCCCACTTTGGAATAAAAAAGAAATTTGCAGTTAACATCCCATATGATAAGGCTACATACATATTCAACCTGAGCAAGAAAATAAAGTGATTGGTGAATGATCATAGACACATTGTTATGCTGCAGTCTCTTCATAAAGACATTCAATACGTTTACATGCACACTAAGAAAATCAAATTATTGTGTTAGTCCAACTAAAACTGGACTTTTAAAGTACATGTAAACATGTTAGTCCGACTGAAATTGTACTACATCAAATTTCTCAAAGTCGAACTAAGACACTCAGATAATACATTTGGAAGTCTATTTACTCCTGCATGTATACATTCAATGGACTCAAACTAGCCTAGGCGCTCTGCTCATGCTCCACTGTACCCCCCCTGGGCTTAGACCTGGAAGTAACAGCAGAAGCCGGTACACAAAAAAAGTTTGGAACATAGCAGAGGACATACAGCACGTACAAAATGTACAGTCCTATAAAGCTGTCCAATTCACCGCTCAACTAAAAGGCGCTTTTCCACTACACCAGGTACCATACTTTTGGTGCTTCAAGAACGTACCAAAAGTACAGAACTTCAAGGTGTTGATTTTCCACTAGTGTAAAAACCGGTACTAGTGCCGAATGTCATCACAACGTGAGGTGGGGTATTTTGTACTGAATTTAAAAAATGGCTGTAGTAGGACTAGATGACGTGTGATATTAATACCAACATTGCATGTTATGCATGTCCAATTCTTACATTGCTAGTAAGCTAGATTAGGACCAGGCCTTCTTTTTCCCTTCAGTTTGGTATGGAAATTATAGTGCAGAGAGTTTAAGTCTCGCTACAACGTTTTTAATCTGTCATAGGAAAAAAAAAACTAGCAATGTTTGCAATTTTAATGATTATTCATTTTCAAGATTATCTATCTATCTGTTTAAAAGTCGGTTTAAAGTTTACCTCCACTGATTTTGCATGAGTGCTATATGCATTTTCCTAGACAATCGTAATCATTTCCATCCTTGCTGTTTAAATCACTCCTAGATGGTTTTGTGAAAAATTTATGTTGAATTCCTTTTTTGTTTCACAAATACCCCAATATTTATTACAACAAAATCCCATTGCAACATTTGAAAAATTTCCAATACCGTGCTGTCATAGTATATTATACAAAATACTTTATTTCTTGTTATCCTATCCTGATCTTGTTGTATCTGTTCTTCCGACCAGATCGCAATTAAAGCTTGTCATTTGTCCTCGCATCCATTATTATTGCTTTTATTTTTAATTTTTTTTTATCTGTGACGTATTAGTTCAACTGGAAATGTATTGACTAATAGCTTCTTCATAACAGTCTGCTTTATTCAAAGTAGTACAGTCTCCTTATTTCAAAATTCTTAATATTTAAGAGAATAGTACTTCCATTACAAAACTAGTGGAGATGACTATTGTATGCTTGACTTTTTGACTTTGACTTCTTGGCTATCTTTAATCAAGAGTGACTTTTGCATTCCTTCAACTTTCCTTCTATTCTAACACAAAATAAATAAGCTAGTTTGTGCAGCCAGCATGGCCTGTCTCCTTCAGAGATCTCACTTCTCACCTCACACCTGTCCTTGTAACCAGCATCTGCTCTCTGAATTTTGCCACCATTTGCTTGGGCCGCAGCTGTGAATGCTCCCTCCCGTGCCAGCTGTCACCGGCAGACGCGGACTGATTGTGTTTCTACCCCACCCCTACCTAAAAGACGCTGCTTCCATGACTCATTACTCTTTTCTGCACGGCAGCAAATGATGTTTTGACCCAATCTGTCTCCAGTTGTCAGATTGTATGCAGCCAGGTTATGGTCCTAAGTTTGGGCCCAGCACTACACCATAGCGATGCCGTTATATAACCTGGAGTTTGCGTATTCTCCCTTTATTTGCACACATTTCCACTGGCATCTCTGGTTTCTTCCCGCACTGCAAAGACATCCAGTCATGCTAATTGGCGCCACTACATAGGCCATAGTGTACGACTGTGCATGAGTGTGTGTGAATGTGCCCTGTGACCTGCTGTCTCATACAGGGGGCCTCTGCCCCAGCCCTATTCTGGGGACCCAGACCAAGAAATACAGCTGGAAGTTGGGGGGACCAATATATACAGAAGTATAAACTTATACATACACATATAGATAGTGTTACTAAAAATATACTGAAAATCCGTGTGCAAAAGAAACCAGGTATCTCATCTTGTTTTAACTTTAAGCAACTACTAAAAGTGAACTAAACTGTATTTTGCAAAGTTCATTAAAGTTTTAAACAGTTTGCATAAACTGATTACACAACATCTAGCAACTTGAGTGATTTAAATAAACAAGAATAATTGAGACATATCTTTGTATCTTACTGTCACTAGTGTAGCCACCTTTGCATTTAAGTGATACATAAGGCATTATGACAAATTTTAAATGGAAATGTTTCCGGATCCATTGTAATCCCCCCCCCCCCCAAAAAAAAAAAAAAACAGGGTTTCTGTATATAAACTAAATACATTTCCTAACAACAGAACATGGAATTACCCCTGGCCCTTCGTCAGACTGTGTTTCATCTACATTCATTTATGCATTTTCCTTTGCTTATACGTTGGCTTTGTCCCTTAGACGTGCTTGTATTTTCTTGTCACACTGCCCTGGTGCCCTCGTTTGTAGAAACAAAGCTCTGTCTGTTTGGAGTGCCTTTCTCAGGACAGGTATTTCCTGAGGGAAAAAGGACATTATCATAGCTGAGGAGTCTCGTATTTCCCATATCTTGAGGCTTACCTCTCAGAACTGATACTAGGGGCTGAATGAAGTATCTGTGTGCCACTTTCAAGGGAAGGCTCAATATTGTTATATTAAATATGGCTGCCTTTCCATCTCAAAGGGATGCAGGCTCAATGCAGGCTGCAGACTGTGCAAGCACATACATCTCCTAAATCTTGACACCATACGGGTGAACAGCTGCTGGTAGGTTAAAGTTACAAGTTGAAAAGGTCACGCAGTGATTTGTGGAGTATAGTGTACTATCAATTGAAGCCATACTTTTTACTTCCTGCTGGTCTCCCACTACATAATTTTTTAATTCCAAGGCAAAATGGAAAATGTAGCTTTTATCATTTCCACAAGAACATAGAATATGTTACATTAAAATGGAACTCAGAGCTGAAACATTTTGAAAAGCAGTGGTTTAATGCATGCTGTTCATCTTTGTAAATGGTATAAAATCAATTTTTATTAAGATGAAAATTTTCAGGGGAGAAAGGACCTTGTATGCCCAGGGATATCAAAATTAGTTTTAAGAATGAAGAGAACCAAAGATTAATTTCCCTTGTGAAATCCATGAGAGGATATGGAACCTAAACATAGAATCCAACTGCAAATCCTTGATGGAATGTCTTGATTCTAGTGTTCTGATGGCGCTCAGGTCAGCAAGATCAGCACTTTCACTATTTCCTGGCAAAATGTTCAAAATAAAAACAAATGAAGATAGCTAATGATAAAGAGAGCTGTTTTATTTAAACACATGGAGCCATTTGCCCTAGCTATTTTCTATAATTAAGTTCAATTTTGTCCTTGGTAAAGAAACTTATCGAAGTCTACTAAAATTCTTTTCCACTTATTCTTTATTATTCCTCTTATCTGCCTTTTCACATGCTTGTGACTCTTTCCCATGCTGAACTGCTGTCTATGCCGCTTGCCTCACTACTGCAGATGTTTTGAACTTCTCTGCTCTCCATATGATTCTGCATCAGGTTATTTAAAACTTGTATTGATGCCTTGGCCAACAACATCTTCCTCTTTCATGGCATTCTCTTCATCTTGACTTTATCATTCCTCTGCTAAAAAGCCTTCAGCCTTCATCCATCACCTGGCCAGAACTTATAAGTGTACACGTGTGCACTCCGGCATTTCCTTTAAGATACTGAAGAAACAGCCGTCTTTTTATATATCTTACTTAAACTGCAGTCACCTGGACCTCTACACGTCTCTGTTGTGAATGAGACTTCGTATCTTGTAAAGCCGTCCTCAAAGAGGACACAATCACTCATCTGTTCTGCTTTGGAACGGTGGCTTAACAAACACTGGTAAACACTTTTTTTAACGTAAAGGTATCTGTGAAATGTGCCATTAGCCTGCCTTTACCATGTCTTCGATGTCAAAGTAATGAGTATATTGGAACAATTTGCAGCCAAGAATGATTTCAGTCCCCTATACAGGTGTCACTTTCATTTTAAAAAAATCATTTGAGTCAACAACCTCTAAAACTGGTCTACACAGGTTTCAATGCCATTTATGTCTGCACAATAATTTAAGTGTCTTCTTAGATTTTGTAATGCACAGATAATCGCTGCTGTGTTTCTTAACCTTAATGCCAGCTTTGTGAAAGCCTGCTGCATACAAATGTTATCCATTTTATGTTTTTATACATTAGTTATTTTGGAACCATATTCCATGCATATTCCATTTAGGCACAGTAGGCTTCATTTGTTATAGTTTAGCTGGCTGTCTACAGTGATCACAAGGGACTGGTTTACAGACGATTGTTACTGGTTGGCATGTGGTAAAGGTTGGTCCAGAAAATCACAGCTAAATTTAGTTTTTAAGACTTAATAATGTCTACCTATACCTTACAATACACAGTGTCCAGTTTATTTGGCCTGTTAATGCAAACAGCCTGCTTCTATAAACAGTGAATCATGTAGCTTCAACTGAGTACATACAGTATGCAGACAGGGTCATGAGGTTCAGATACTGTTTGGCTAAGCATTAGAATGGCTGTGTGAATTAAGAGACTATGATGTGTGATTATTGATGCTAGTTATCACCTCAAAAATAGCGATCATCCCAGGATTTTCACAAAGTACGGTGTTTACAGAATTTATAAAGAATTATGCGGCAACCAAAAAACTTCAGTCAGTGATAGTTCTGTCAGTGAAAACACCTTACAAACACAAAAAGTCACAGAAATGCCACAAGTGCAAAATAACAGTTCAACACAATAGTATTGCGTGGAACTAGTTTCTCTAAGCACACTGAGCTACCGTCGAAGCATTTCTGGAGGTAAAAGTGGGTCCTACCTGGTATTATGCATTTAAAGTGCAATATAATACTGTATTTTCAAAATTGTCACAGAATGTTTTCCTCTGTTTAACAGGACTGGATTTACTTGAAAACTAGAGAAAGAGTATGGCTGCATCAGAGTTCAAGAGTTCAAAATTTATGCATAACTGATTTACACATATGAAGCGGGAATAGAAATTGATGGATCGATGGAATATAACTTTAAACCTTTTGAAACAATAACTTTGCTTTCATTTTCAAATTTCTATTTGTTCTAATCAAAAGAGAGTGATAATGTTTTGTATGATTTTTAATAATGGGATGGAGGCTCTGAGGCTAGGGATCTGTGCCAGGAAGGTTGCTGGTTCAAATCCCGTGAATGCCTGGAGTGATCCTACTCAGTTGGGCCCTTCAGCAAGGCCTTTAACCTGCAATTGCTTCACCCTGGGTATGACACTAATCTACATCCAGCCCTATAAGGAGGTCTTCCAACTTACAGGGAAAACTCTGGGTTTGGTGGCAGGATTGGCACTCTAGCCACCGGGAAAAAAGCTCTGGTGCTGAGGCATGGCTGCACTCAAGCTCTCATACCTGAGATGGTGTGGTGGGTGCAGCAACACACTAATGAGTGCATGCTCCTTACCTCTCTCCCCTGTTTTAATAACAGTGGTTTTATATCTATAATCCCTTTTTTAACAGCTTCATTCTTTGTGTATCATATTACCTAACTACAGACGTACCTCTACTTTCAGATGTGTGAACGAAGAGGACTGTAAGAACAATTTGTGTTCATTGGGCTCCCATTTCCTGTCCGAAAAATCTTTTTTTTTTTTCTGTGCACCAATTCCGCCTAGTACGACTTCAGGCTGCTGCTCCCGCTGCACAGCAGTGTAGCGTGCGTACTGCCAGCATCCTAGTTCTTTGAACTTGTGTACACCCTTAAAATGATACTGAATAATGACTTACAAATATTTCAAGTTGTGAACAGCCATTTGGAACATATCTCGTTTATAAGTAGAGGAGTGTCTGTACTGATTTCTGGCATATTTTGAAAATGCCTTTTACAAACTAACCTTTGCTAACCTCAAAAGACTAATGCCAAATTATATGAGTCTGTTATGTTCAACTTATGTACAAATGGTTCAATAACCATGTGGTAATATCTAAGGCAGTGTTAACATCTATATTTACATTTTACTTTAGATGCTTATATCCAAAGCGATGCACAAATGAGCACAACAACACAAACATATCTAAGCATGGCACCTAAGGTGTTAATGTCTAAGGTCTAGGATCTAACAAATTAGGAGTTTTAGTTTCAGCTCTCACATTGCTGTTCCAAACAGGAATTGTGAACTCATAACTGGGCATTAAGAGACTTATTTCAAAGGATTCAGTGCCAATGATCCAAATACAAAGACAGACACAAGGTTCACCACATGGTAGCCATCTTAAGTTCAAAGCATTGTGGTTTTTTTTTCTCCTTCTGACAGTCATACTTAGCTTTTGGATATTTGGTGTCCCTGAAAAGGACTCTTCTGATAACAGCAAAATGAATGGTTTTTGACTGCTGAAAATCAGAGGATTTCACCCCAGACATGCCTTGGCCTTCAAAGTGATAAGATCACCCAGTTCAAAATCCAGATGACAGCGGAGCAGGAATCACATTACTCAAATGTCACAATTTATCCATCCAGATCACCAGCATCTATTCTTCTTTTAGACATTAATAAAGACCAGTCCATATTAAACTTCAGCATGAAGCAACATCCTTCTGAGTTTTCCACAGGAATGTATAAAAATATGATGGGAATATATTTATCACCTGAAGTGCACATCATGCCAAGAGATGGTGAAATAGTCACTGAGAATGTATTGTGCCACTAGCAAGAATATTGTAGCCTTTAACTATGCTAAATCATTACTTGAGGATAATACATTTTCAGATGTATTAATTCACCCTGAAATTTTCTACAGGATATGAATTAAATTAAAACCACATGGTAGAACAAAGAAACAGAAATGGATTCTGATGATTCCAGCCTAGCAAGGTTAAATAAGATCTTTTACCCTTAAAAGGACATGATACAATTTTATTGCTCACGTTACTATGGAAATCCACAAAACCATACTTTCCAACTTTCTTACAATAGTACATTTTTAAATTCAATGACAGCGATTTAGAAGATATTTTTTTCTATTCAGTTGTTCCTGAAAGGGAGCAAGATCATAAATTACAATATCCGGTTATCTAAGTTTCAAGCTCTGATAGATCATTGTTAATACACTTTGACATTTATCTCCAACCAGGGAAAACGTGACATTAAGCATGTCTCACAGAGCAGATCAGAAGAATGCTAAATTCATTCTAGTGTCACCAGAGACTGAGTGGATTCTTCTTCCTGTCTTCTGTGCTGTTGGAGCAAATAGTTTAGCTATCTGCTGCTTGCTGAAATTCTGTTTCAACATTTAAGATTTAGATTTAACCAAGTGGCCACTGTGAACTTGCAAAATGAGTCATCTCATCTATCTTAAGTTAAATGAAGCTATTTCACTTTGGGCTAGTTTGCGGTTTGCTGTAATTTTAATGAGTCCTTATGTTTGTGACGAGCAGTCTTGTGTGACCAGAGTGATTGTATAGCTGGTATGTCTCAATGCTGCATAGATGCCAGAGTGTAGGTGGATCTGACCACTAGAATTCTCTAAAGGCTCCGTAAGATGGATCTCACATTGTCACAGCAGACAGACGGCAAGAACTGTGGCACAATCAAAGGAAGGTGCACTTCTGCTATTATTTCTTCCTGAGGCACTAAGTTAAAGTGGGGGCTTCTTCTGTAAAGAAAACCAAATCAACTAAAAAAAAAATGGGCATGCCAATGTGCTGAGACAAGAAGCAGAGGAGGGAGAAAAGACACCAGAGATTTGCAATGTCAGGGCTAAAATAATATAATTTAGATGCATTATGTGAAGTATGCATTATCCATTTCACTGTTTATGAAAGGTCTGGTCTGTAGCCATCCATAGCCAGTGACTTTTACAGAAATTTAAATGACCAAGAAGAGCTACAGAATTTCTGGTCAGGGACTGCTCTTGACATTCAACCAAGAAAGTTTATTGATTAAAAGGATGTGCAATTGGAGGAGAGATTGTTTGAAAACAATTCTTGTTATTCAGCATTGTAAAACACCATGTTATTGTTTTGGTTCGTAAAGTCACGTTTTAGAAAGCTACGAACCACCTCTAATGACTTACAAGATGCCACACAAGATTTAATTCTCATGAGCTTTTTTCATCATTGTGGTTACTTTATTTAATCTGGCTTATTTGAGCCATAAAATACGACATTACTTTTAAGGTTTTTCATCTGTGCAATTTAAGAGGTAAATATTTTTATGTTCGTATATGAACGCTGCATGGAGGTTTTGAATGTGCAGAAACCTTCTCTTCACTCTGTCAGGAAGCCCAAAACCAACATTCCACAAGAAGTATGCAGAGTATTGCACATGTATCCAAACAATCACCATGTTTTCATTAAGTGCTCAGCACAAGCGGGTATGGTTAGTAATGACATTCGACGAAGGGCTGTTTGGAACGCTAAATACTTGCTAAGAAGCCTCTGAAGAGCCCTTTCACAGCCGCATAGTGACCGCAAACCACTGGGAGCCTTGGAGCTGAACCATGCTACTCCAAACTGTTTTGCTGTTGAATGCAATCCATTGACTACAAGAAGTTCAACACTGTCTTGCGCTAACATGTTTTGTTTAGCCTTAATTGAGCTTTTCCTTGTTTAATTTTAAACAAACATGTGAAACAAACACTTTTGCAAAAGACATGGTTTCGCAGCTGTTCATTCTTTATACAGAGCTTTGTTCTTCTATTATTACCTTAATCTTAAAGCAAATTATTCATAATGATAAAGAAAAAAAAATATTATGCTGTATTGTGTAAAAGTATAAGGTAGTCAAATTAGTGTAATTAGTCATATACCTGGGTAGTAAGGATATATTTGCTCTGGAAAATATAACTCAATTTAACATCATAATGTCAGAGTTCGTCGGGGTGAGCGCTGGCAGGTGAGCGGAGAGGCAGGCAAATGGAGCCGAAGTAGCGGTAAAACGGGGTTTATTGCAGGGATCGGAGACTGACAGGGTGAGACGAACACTACACTTAACAAACTTCACTAACATCAATGACAGATCTGGGAAACAGAGGGAGACGCGGACTATTATACACAGGACTAGTCAAACATAACAGGACACAGGCGATCACAATCGGGAATAAACACGAGGTAATGAGGTGGGCATGGCACACAGGAGGATCGGACGAAGCTGGGCATGACACATAATACATGCAAATGAATACAATAAAAAATAACAATAATTTTGTATGTTCTCCAAAAAGTTACTCATTTCTGAAGAACAACACTTTGGTTCCCAAACCTCACTTCAAGGGCACCCCGATCATTCCAATCATTTGTTAAAATTCACCACCAATTAGCTAAATAAATTGATTGGCTATTGCTTGGTATGCTAGCAGAGTCAACAAATGATTCAAGATTCTTGATTATCACCATGCAAGGACGCGCACAAACATCCGTGCTCCTCTGATGCCATTGTTTTAAAAAAACATATCAAATTAGAAAAAGCTTCCAGTCATCGTTCAGGCCTCTGACAGCCAATCATATGTCCGACACACAAACAATGCATGGGTACATTGAATGGTTGCTGAAAAAACTTTAATGGGATGACCTTAATAGAGAACTGGAAACGGCTAAGCTTGAACTCTTTGACAGATATAATAATATCATAGTTTTACCAACATGAATATCATTCAAACACATTTAACTGCTTTATTGTACATAGCTATACATACATACAAATTTATTTATTTATTTATTTACCTATTTATTTATTTAGTACATTTGCATCTTATTTCGAGCCTGCTCTGATTCTCTGTGAACTTTGATCTGTAAAGTATGCCAGAGTGAGTATGTCAGTATGTGTATGAGTATGTGAGAGCCCCTGACCTGGGACGTCTGCTAGGCCTGGCATCATACGAATGTCCTGTCCCCCCCCCCCCCAAAAAAAAGCATGATCTCAGGTTACTGGAACTAATGGGTCTCTATTGATTCGATTAAAAACAATCTGTTTTTCTGCAGATGGCCATACTTTGTACAGGTGTTTTTTACTCACATAATGATTATTGAATATTTAAATAACAGCTAGTTTATTAGCAACAGGCTTGGATTAAGTGTTCATTTTAGTGATTCAATAGAAGATAAATTAATTTGGTTGAGAGACCAAAGAAGGTGGTTGTGATATGATATGATGTGATATAGTACAATACGATATGGCGATATGGGAAGCAGGTAACGTGAGAGGAAAGACCAGGAATTTCTAGCTAGATGTCAAATGGCAAATCAATCATATTAAGGTATAATATACTTTTATTAATACTGTATGGTTATTTTTCTTATTATTATTATTATTAGTGAACATATCTCATTCATAACCTGCGGACTGCCTATAGCAAAGAAACGAAACATGCTTAAATGTTAAAATTTGCTCAATTTTTAAAAGTGAGGCCTTAATATTACCTGTATTTACTGTATATCCATTCTTGGTGAATGAGGGTGAGCCTAGATCCTGTGCCCATGTCCTGATGGTTGTTCAGACCCTGTAGCTGAAAGAGTATTTGCATTGTCCTTGAGCCCCCTGAGCAAGGCCCTTAACCCCAACTGCTCAAGGGGCAATAGAAGCTGGCAGACCATACTCTCTGACCCCAAGCTGGCGGACCTTACTCTCTGACCCCATGGTTTGCTCATTTGCACAAAAGTGTATCCTGTAGGAAGTATTTTTGGTACTTATATTACAGGCAAATTACGTACATTATAGCATGCAGCATGTTCCTAATGATCACAAGCAAACAAGCTTTGCATAAGAGAAAATTCAATTTCTGTTCTTGTTTTATAATATGTAAAATATATCTTGCAAAGTATTTTTCATTGTATTACCTGTATGAAATATTTTCCATGAACCGAAGGAGTTAAATTTTTGTTTGGTTTATTAGTTTTCTTTCAGGCATCAGTCTCTTTTTTTTGTTTCCGTTGTTTCCCCAAGATCATAGTTAGATTTTTTTTTTCAGGGGCGGGGGGGTAAGTAGAGCCTCTTTCCACATCACAACTTGGCGGGAGATATGTTTGCCAGTGGAAAACCCAGCCTTAGTTCCCCACTGGCTGTTGTCCAGCATAGGGTTACACATGGTTTTTTGTTATTTTTTTTCCTATTTAAAAGAAAACATATTCTTATAACGTTTGCTTTTTAAATTTATTTCTGATCTTTGGTCTCGGAATATGATATATGTGATACCTATATGTTAAAGCTGGTAATGCTATTTAAAAGTGAATATAAATGTAAATTAAAAAAAAATCTGAAAAATAAAGCAGCTTCAGATTATTCATCGCTGTTTTTCAATCATATACATCATTCATATCAACAGCCAAAACCATATGTATTTAAAAATATACAAAGAATAATCCTTCCTATGGTTGGTATAGAGTAACTGTTACTGGTGTATCACCATTCATTAATTGTCATGAATGAGATTACATAGCATTTACAGTTTTGCATATCTAGATTTTAATCCAGAATGAAATGTTTCGTATTGAACTTTACTTCAGTTTTTTACCCCCAAAAAACACATTAAAAAGCAAAACACATTTAAAGTATACATGCAGAGCTTCCTGAAACTAATCCACTTTCCTGGGAATTGCATGTATGAATTCACAAGAACATAATTTATGTGGCTTGATTGTTCAGCAAAGCTCACATGAACTTCCTGGCTTTAATAATTCAGATTCCTCCTTCAGCTCTAGCTTGGCCTTGTCTTAAATCTCCAATCCCATGGGCTTCTCTCAGTTAGACTGAGGAAATGGGCTGCAGGTGTGTTGCCTCTGCAAAAATGACCTTGCCGCGTACATGAAAGACAAAGAATGCTACATACCTCCGCAATGTGTAGCCTAATATAAAAACAATACATACACATTAAACATAGCAAGAAAAACCTGTTTCCAAATGTATTAACATCTCTTTCATTCACCTTGCCATAGTTCTTTTAGAGACTACACAAGACATCAAGCACACAGAAATTGACTTTGGCTTTAAACAGCTTGAACTGATTAAATTTCCTCAGTGAAAGAGATCTTTTAATATCATAGTTTTAATAATCTCATTTTTTTTTCCTTTCAGTTTGATTATAGTTAAAAATCACACCAATATTCAATATGACCTACTGTATGTGTGCCATGTCTAGTAAACAAAATAAGTTGGCGCGATGGTCATAAAACCCCATGTGACAGAGGAGGAGAGGGGGGCTTGAAGTTTCTGAGAAACCGTTACTTCTGACCACAGCAGTGTCAGAAAAGCAACCATAGTGGCGCTTTTGCCCATCCTCAGCTGACATTGAGTGCATTGTTTTCCATAGAGGCTTGATGGCTGGCCTAAAGGTAAATTCCAAAGAGCAAAGAAGGAGTGGAAACACAAGGCCCTTTGTGCCCTTTTCCCTTCTCCCCACTGTATCTGCAGACCTTTTTTGGAAAACTGAGAAGGGCATTCATGTGTGAACTTGTACCAGATCATTTTACTCCACTCGCCAGGCCTTAAGTCACAATAGCAGAAAAGTAGATATACCCACAAAGATTCAACACACAAATATCATAATTGTGCTACTTACCATCTTTTTGTAATTAAATTCAAATTTCACTGTGTTAAAAACTCCTTAACATAAAAAAATCCATCATGGCTACTATTCTATCATACAGTTCTTTCCATGTTAGAAAGTGCCACAAAACTATTAACAATTTTAACTAATTCTAACTCATTTCATTCATTTTTACTACCTGACTGAAAACTATGTGTCCAAGAAACTGAATATGTCATTGATCAAGACATGGAAAATGTAGAAAGTTACTTCACGCATATAATTTGTATTAACTATGGATGTATATTTGGAAACATGTAGTAGCAAATCAGGGAAGGTAATACTGAAATGCCAACTATTTATGTAGCTTTGAGCGTACACTTGAAATGCATATTTTACAGGTGTGGAAGTGACTGGAGGCTGAACCCATACATCATTCACTACCAAAACCTGAAAAGGCCTCTGGGAAGAAACAATTAGCTCTCTATGGCTAAAGGCCTAGGTCTCCAAAGCACCTATCATATCTGTCAAAAAATTCTCTTGATACTTAGAACTGAGTTCCCCATCTGTGGGGAACCTCATATCAACTCACAGACTTCTTTTCTTTTTGCTGTCCAGCCAAAAGTCTGAACTTCAGGCTTAAGGCTGACCTTACCTTCAGGAACAGTCATATAAGAAGTTTACTCATAGAGTGTTCTGGCAGATATGATGAAGGGTGTGAATAAAGTTAAATCGAAGACAGCCCCACATGGAAATTACCATCTAGTGTATGTCAGTGT
Source organism: Hyperopisus bebe (assembly GCA_026777045.1). NCBI lineage: Eukaryota > Metazoa > Chordata > Actinopteri > Osteoglossiformes > Mormyridae > Hyperopisus > Hyperopisus bebe. The sequence continues at coordinate 13,681,195 of JAODJW010000117.1, forward strand.
GACTCATTCTCAACAGAAATACAACCAGGATTGTGTTCTTCGCTAGGGTGTGATGTGACTTATAAAATATGGAACGACAATTTTAGTATGAACTCCATTTATGTGATAGATTTCTTTAATTGTTTCCATCTCCCAAAATTCTCCCTTTATTACCTGTGTGAATGGTGTGTGTGTGTGTGTGTGTATATATATATATATATATATATATATATATATATATATATATGTGTGTGTGTGTGTGTG
>JAODJW010000117.1:13712833-13723717 GCA_026777045.1 Hyperopisus bebe
TAAGACCTTTGATAGTAAACCTATAGACATAAACCCACCAAGAGTGGTTGAGGTGAGTGTAAAGACCCAGGCTGCTGCTCCAGAAGGACTACGAAGAAGTGAGAAAACCCTAAGGCTTACCGAAAAGGGTCAAGAACTCCATGACGGCAAATGCAAGGGGCTTCAGCATCGCTTCATGAGTACTTATGGCAAATGGAAGGCTCTTGCTAAGAAAGCCAAAAAGGCACTCCGTGGACCTCCCTCCAGTGAAGGCCTGCAAGAGCTCATGACCAAGATTCACTGTGCTTCAGTAGAGATAAAACAAGCTTATGAAGACTTACGCCGTTACATTTCACCTGATGGAGAGACATGTTGCAGAGTATACACTTGTGATGCTGTCTCTAGATTGATCTAGGAACATGCATGGGATCATCTTAAAGAACAAGATTTTCATAAAAAACAGGCACACTGGACTGAGACTGTCTTAGTGTTCTCATCTACAGCATCTCAGTCATCCAGTACAAGCTATATAGGCACAAGAACTGCAAGCAGTTCAAGCCTCAGATCAAAATGTTCAAGCCTGTCCTCTGCAAAGAAGCAACAAGCCGCTGCAGATCTAGCTGCAACACAAGCCACTTTGAAGGTCTTACAAGAAATAGAATGTGAGAAACAAGAGCTTGCAAACCTTGAAAGCAAGAACAGAGACTCATGGTACAAGAAGCTGAAAATGCTGCAAGACAAAATGCATTAGCAGAGAAGCGCTGGCAGATTGAGCACTTGGAGACAGTTAAGGAGATGAATGCTGCACGTATGCAAGTCTATGAACAAGATGTAGGATTAGATGAAGAGATGTTCGATTAGCTCCATGACTGCAAGCCCATGCAGGACATTCAGGCACATATCCCAAGAAATCTTTCAGAGCTTCATGTAGCACCACCGCAACATATGACTCATAGTGTGCAACCTGCGGTAATGACACAAATCACTACCAGAGGTGAACCTGCTACTAGCGCTCATAAGGGAGATAACATTACAGCACTTGCTGAAGCAATAGCAGAATCCATCAGTGCAAGCCGTCTCCCTGTACCGGAGCCTTCTGTGTTCAGTGGGGATCCATTAAGGTATAAAGACTGGAAGGTGTCCTTTCAAACACTGATAGGAAGGAAGAACATTCCAGTAAATGAGAAAATCTACTACCTCCGTAAGTATGTCAGTGGACCTGCAAAGAAGGCTATAGAGAGTTATTTCCTGTTAGGCACAGAGACATCTTACCATGCGGCATTGGACATCTTGGAAGAAAGGTATGGAAGTTCTTTCATGATTGCTAAGGCCTTTAGGGATAAGCTTACCTCATGGCCAAAGATAGGACCCAAAGACAGCTTTGAACTAAGAGAGTTCTCAAATTTACTCCAAGGCTGCCAAGCAGCAATGTCTCAGATTAAGAGTCTTGAAGTCCTGAATGATTGTGGTGAAAATGAAAGAATACTCACCAAGCTGCTTAACTGGTTAATAACCAGATGGAATAGAAGAGTTGTTGAAATTGAAGAAAGCATGGCATTCCCTAGATTCAGCCAGTTTAAGATTGTAATCCAGTAACTTCACTTCATGCACTGAAGTCTAGTGACAGAGAAAAGGTGGTGACACCAAAGACCCAAATCATTGGAGCAAAGGTACTGGCAAGCAGCTCTGAGGAGAACCCAGATGCTAAAAGGGCATCTTTTGTTAGAGACCATCTCATGGCCTTCACACGTGTCGAAGGTTTATGAACAAGTCAATTGCAGGACGAGTTAAATTTGTGCAAAGGAGAAAATTGTGTTTTGGATGTTTAGAATTAGGACACCTATCAAAGAACTGTGGAAGGAGGAGTGTCTGTGACACATGTAAAAGGAAACACCCAACATGTTTACATGAAGACAGCACCAAGGAGAGCAGAAAGAATGGGACGATGAACGAAAGGAGAGTGGGAAACACTTCAAGGAGAAAGGGGTCAAAGGAAAAGAGAGAGTCTAAAGAGATTAAACATCAAAGGAAGTAACATCTAACAGATGTATATGCACTTCTGGACAACCGAAGTGACACCACTTTCATCTTGTAAGAGAAGATTCAAGATTCTTTAATTGTCACATACATAGTTATACAAAGTACAACATGCAGTGAAATGCATCCTGAACCGTTCTTTTGTAGACTGTAATTTAAAACTTCAATTGTGCAAGTTAAAGTGCAAAAAAGCTAAAATGCAAGCAGAGAAAGTATATTCAAAATGAACGGTAACACAGATATGAAAAAGTGACCAGTGTACAGTAACAGTGCGGGTATGGTGAGAGGTACAAGAGCACAATCAGGGTGTGAGGTGCAATGGCATATTCAGGTTCAGAAACCTTATGGCCTGGGGGTAGTAACTCCTCCTAAGTCTCTCAGTCCTGGCCATGATGTTCCCTCTTTCCTGATTTCAGAAGCTGAAACAGGCTGTTGTTGGGGTGGGATGTGTCCTTGATGATCCTGAAGGCCCTGCTCCTGCATCTCTTGATGTAAATGTCCTGAAGAGATGTAAGGGCCGACCTGCAGCAGTGTTCTGCTGCACAGATCATCCTCTGGAAGGCTTTGTGATCCTGAACACAGCTATTCCCAAACCAGGAAGTAATGTTCTGAGTCAGGATGCTCTCGACAGCGCCTGAGTAGAAAGTCCGTAGGATCATTGGAGAGACCCTGAACTTCCTCAGCTGTTGTAGATGGTACAGGTGCTGTTTAGCCCTTTTGGACTGGACTTGGATGTGAGCAGTCCATGTCAAGTCCTCAGAAATGTAGACACCCAGATATTTAAAACTCCTCACCCTCTCCACAGGAGATCCGTTGATGATGAGGGGTGTGTAGACCCTCTGGTGCTTCCTACTGAAGTCCGCCACCAGCTCCTTTGTCTGGTCAACATTCATCTGGAGACTGTTGTCGTGACACCACGCTGCTAGGTTCTCCACCTAAGCTATGTAGGCCAACTCATCGTTGTTGGTGATGGAGCTATGAATGGCCTTACAGTCATGAGTGTAGAGTGCGTACAGTAATGGACTGAGTACGCACCCTTGTGGAGATCCTGTGTTTTTGGTGATGCTGTTGGAGACACAGCTCCCAACTCACCACTTGTGACCTACTGGTGAGAAAGTCCAGCACCCACGCATACAGTCGGTTGTTTACTCCTCAGTTTAGTGAACAATCTGCTGGGCACTATTGTGTTAAATGAACTTTAATCAATGAACAGAAATCGTACATAGTTGCCCAGTTTCTTGTCCATGTAGCTGAAGGTTGTGCGTAGGACGTGGGTTTCTCTGGCGAGATGAACTTCCCAGTGGAGATATTAAGGTGGGAGATATTGCAGATGAAGACCCAGAAGTTCGCAAGACCTTCGCACAGAGGACTTTGACGATAGAAATTTCATTGCCTGTTCGCTTCCAGGAATTTTCCAGCTGGACGAGATTAGTCAAAGCTATAGCCAGACTCATTTGAAGGGGAGACTGTGCCAGGTGGGCAACCCTGTGCCAGGTCTACGTCACTCTAATTTTCAAAGCAACATCAACTTCACTTTGAATCATAGTCAATTAACATCTCCGCACTTTGTATTGCCATTAATAAATGTAATTAAATTTTAAATTCAGTTGCACATTTCAGTTAGAATGGTCACAACAATTTATGCAATAAAATAATTCATGCATGTAAATGGCAGGCTCAATATAAAAACACACAAGTAATTTAAAGGCTGCATGCAACAGTGGGTTTCAGTTCACTCTGGAGGATAAGAGCCTTTAACATATATAATCATAGGTACAAATACTGAGGTCTACTTATGAGTCCACAGTAAATAACCACACTGTATACTGGGAGTGTAACATTACACAAAATTTACTCTTCAGTACAGAACTTGGTTTTTGTTTCATGGTTTGGTGCAATTTCTGCACAGCAGGGAAAACTGAATTAGTTCCAAAATTGTTTATTATTCAAACTGCAAACACAATTACGATTAGGAGCAGTTCTAAACCAAGGCAATGTATCTGTCAACATGTTTGAATAACAACACAAGAGACTATTATTTGCACATTGTACAAATAAATAAAACAATTAAAAAAGAAGACTTTATGGTAACATGACAAAGTTGTCATCTATAATGTATTATAGATACCTTCATAATGCATTAACAATTAAGTATTACAGGATCTTCTATTGACAGTCATAAGGTATCATAGTGTTGATAACACTTCATAAACTCCAATGAAGCTGTCAAATATAATGCACTACAGACACCTACATAATACAATATAATGGTATAAGAATTAAGGATGCTTTGTACTGCATTATGAAGGTATCTATAGTGCATTATATAGGAGAGCTTCATAAAACATTCATAATGCAAAACTAACATGGTTAGTATCATACCATCATATTATCTGTCAGGCGTTTTTATAAATATAGCCTGTCTATAAGGCTCTGTGAATGAGTCATAATGTGTTAGGTGTTCATATATTCTTACAGACAAGACATTCACAGAAAGTATTGCCGCCTGCATCATAAGAATTATAATGACCTAAATTCTGTCTTAATCCCATGTTCTCCACTACTGAGTATGGTTGTATATCTGTAGCAATACACACCCTTATAGTCTTGTTATACAATATTGTTTGCTAATTAACTAGGAACTCTTGTAGTCCTCAAATGACTGTCTTTTTTCACAGCCAACGCAGATTTAGGTAAAGGGCGATTCCATATAATTAAATACTGGATGAGTTTTCTTTTCCAGAATTTGTTACAATCTAAGCTAAAAATCTATGCAAAGTAAACTTATCTAGTTGTGCTATTCAGCAAGTCCTGGCTCATTCAAATACTTGATGCTTAAAAAGAGGCAATTTTTCCTATCAGCTAGAGTTTCTATTTTTAATTATTTTACAAAATCAAAAAAAAAAATAAAAAATAGACAGAGGTACTGGCAGATTAGAAGACAGGCAACCACTGTATCCAAATGTAAAGACCATTGGGAGACTAGAGGCCTCTGAAAGAGTTAAATAAAGATTTGTAACCTATCCATATTCTAATCGATTGTCCTTGTCAGGGTCATTGGGGTCCTGGAGCCTATCTCAGGCTACACAGGGTACTAGGCTGGTCAGGATGTTAATCCATTGCAAGGCGTATACCTGCACACACTATGGATGATTTAGAGACACTAATTAACCTGAATGTCTCTGGACTGCAGGAGATAACCTGCACGAGATGGGTTGAATATGCAAACTCCGTACGCACAGAGCAGAGGTGTCCTGCAATGAAACATAGCAGATATTGTATTATAGCATTAAGAGAGTTAGGGAAGAAAAAACAGAACAATAAGGCATGAAAAGGAAGCAGCACCAAGCAATTCTGCCTTTGCAAACTCTCCATCCTGACAACTATGCTCCAAAGAGTTGAGGTATTTCTGCAGAACATGGGATGTTGTTGTTTTTTTTAATGCACTAGCCTGCCATAGCTATTCTATCATGAAGGGCTGCACTTGTGTAAATAAGAGGCCCAATGCCATCGGTTGCTATTCAACGGTGGCTGGTATTCGGCAGCCAGCATGGTGCCTCGATGGCTGCAAGTCCCAGGCTGTGGCCTGGCAGAGCCCGGCCTTCCCGCTGGGGGCTTTGACAGCAGGAGCTGACAGCTTGGGGCCCTGGCATGGGAATGTGCTGTCATGCTCACACAATGGAGCCCACTGGTGCTCACGGTGACACCCTTCTCATGGGCGTAGGATTTGGGGGTGGGGCAGGGGAGGATGGGCTAACACTGAGAAGCTCTAAAGAAAAGTTTATGGCAAATTAAGCATAAAGCTCAACATTTCATCATCAGAAGGACCTGCTAGAAAAAAGTCTATAGTACATGCAAAATTATCATACACTTGAAATACACTAAAAGACTCAATCACACATGAATATATGTATACATAACTCAAAATAACAACTCCCTACAAAGCCATACACTTGAAATCACACACTCACACGCACACACACAGGTTTGTAATTATATCTTTCTGAGGACTCTCCATTCATTTGTGTGATAAGAACTCTAACCCCAAAATGATGATCTTAACCCCTACCCAGCTCTAACCTTAACCATAAGAAAATGAGACTTTTGGCATTCTTTTTTTTATTGCATTCACAGATCTTTGTGGGGAACGGAAAAATGGTCCCCAAAACGTAAAAAAAAAACTTTATTGCATTGTGGGGGCCATTTGAAAGAGTTGTATTTAATGTCCCTTGTAGAAAGAACGTCTCAAATTTTCTTTGCTATAACTGCTATGTAAATTGAAGATATGACATTTCTTTTGCTAATAAAAGCATTCAAATGGTGAACATACTGTAAATTTATTTGTTAGCAAAGATAATTGAGTGTATTTTTAGTAAATATTAAGTAACATGCAAATGTAGAAAATCTTTGTGAGATTTTCATTGAGTATATAAAAGAAAACTCATGTGTAACATACACAAACATAAAATGTGAGATGATTTGTTTTTCCATATTTTTTCAGCTTATTTCTAGTAATGCTGAATGAAAAGAAAAGCTATTATATATGATGTACACATGATGTGTGTTGTGTGTTATGATATTTTTAAATAAATATTGCTATGTTGTTTAGATATCTGCACTATTATCGATGAGGCAAATGATAGGACACATAACGATACCACTTTAGATACTAGATGCAGTTGCATTTTCTTTTCAGCTCATTTACGAGCTAAATTGTTCTACAATTAAAATCGTCAAGAGCAGTTGCAGTTTCAGACTTGTCATCAATATTACACATGATTTCTTGACATGAAATAAAATGTTCAAGGTCTTTTTGAAAGTTTAATCACCAGCTTCATCTATATCAGTAGATGGTTTCATCATCTAACTTTTTGTTCTAGTTATTGTGTGTTCAGCGTACACATATTAAAAAAAAAACTCTGAATTATCGAATTCCAGAGTACCTGTTGTTATTGTTCTCCAAACACTAATAGCAGCACATCGTTAACAAAATGAGTGTTAAAGTTAAACATTTTATTGTTCTTATTACATCCCATCTGATATTACTTGCTACACCTTAAAGATTACAGGCGTGACCTGCAACAGTAAAATTGCTACATAAATATGTGAGGAAAAGTCTTTGCCCCAGCCATAATACCTTTGTGAGAAGGTTATATTTCAGTTGTGGCTTCTACAATCATTCCAATTCCACATTCTGTTTTCTTCTCAAATTTTGTATGAGCACTGGCAGGGACTTAATTCGACCAAGTTGCTCCGCAACCGCAGTAATATAATACCAAGACCAACACAAATGCAGTCATTCAAAGTCAGTCATGATGCAATGAGGTCAAAAGGCAAAGACGTCATTGGAAAATTAGCATTAATAATTCAACGCAGAATTTATCTCTGGGTAAATAAACAATAAGTAGTCTGCGTCAAATGAGAGATTACATATCACATACAAATATGTATGAAAGAGTCTTATTTTACTATTTTAAAAACGTCGTTTTTATTTCAAAACTTTCTTAAGCGTTAGAGATTTAATTCATTTGCATTTTTCCTAGTTACAAGAACTCTATGACTGAACCTACCATGATTGTGTATCCTTGTATTTTCTCATAGACTAAATGCCATCAGTGGTAAAGACTTAGATCATTTCTCTCATGCTTCAGTTTCTAAAGCTAATAAAGTGATCCAGACTTAGGAAGAAAAAGAGAGGTCAGATATACTTGTCTCTCACATAATCATTACTTACTGTGTATTTCTGCTTCACTTTTGAGAACCTCTATACCATTCATTCATTCTACCCCTTTCAAAATTACGGGAAGGTTCAGTGAACTTTGTCTTGGGCAGTTTGGGTCAGTGGTGTGAACAAACACTCACTTAAACATCAAATGGCTTCTTAGTGGGCGTCCTCCAAAATGTATTTATTTAAGCTCACAACATCAAATGCTCTGATATGTTATGTTTGTTTTGTATAATATACAGGACTAAATTAAGATAAGTAGTTCTATTCATTACAAATATGGCATTGAAGCATGAGAGCTCTGACTGTTTATAAACTTAATTTGCATGTCTGAGTGATGGTTGAAATGACCCTTGGTGAAATGAATGAGGATTTTATGTAAAACAATGTGAGCCACAGCCCTAGTAAGAATGGTGTGGGGTTTGGGGGCTTATACAAATGCTGTGATAGATATTATTAATGCTATTCCTTTACGATCCCTCAGCCTCTGTGTACACTTCAAATAAGCCATCAGAATGAAACCTGCTCTTTTTGCACCATGCAGAATTTAGCTGTTCTGCAAAGCAGCCAAGGGAGTTCGGAGTTGTAAGTACGATGGACTGTGACAGCTGGAGTCCAGTGTGTGAAAAAAAAAAAAGTTCAATTTGTAAACCATACTAAAAAGTTTACTTCGGTTTATTTACTTCACAGTCCGAATAATAATATAAATTAAGGATCTAAGGTGAAGTTGCATTTTTTATCTAAACACCCAAATTGTTACTTGAGTTGTTACTCAAATTGTTACTCGCCTGAAAAGATAGTGGAATAACTTATACTGTGTTAAATACTTGCAAATGTTGAAATTGAAAGTGATTCCTGCATAGAAAACTCAAACATTACATGAAAGCCCTCAGATATGCAAAAATGTGCACTTTGGTTAAAACGTGTGAGAGTTGTGGATCATTTGTGATATTCTTCATATATAGAACAATCTTCATTATACTTAAATTAAAATTATATACTACTTTTTTTACAGTTATTCATGCTAGAGGAAAAGGCTAGGAATTGTCTCTGAAGATGGCAAAACAATCCTATTGCATTCTATGAAAAAGCAGTGATTTACAGCTAGAATCTTACTGCAAAATCATAAATCAGTGTTCCAGAATGTTTTTTATACCTCTGAAAAATAACCTGCGAAAAACAAAAATAATTATTGCAATTTCAGTGACAGTTGTAAAGGCAATGAAAATACAGAAATCCATTCAGTAGTTACTTTGTTAGGTACACCTAGCTAGTAGTGGTTAAGACCAACATTGGGCTCCAGAACTGTTTGTACAGTAGACAAATTGTGCATTCAGAGAAGTCATTCTGCACAATACTGTTGTGCTGAGCTGATATTGTTGTACTTGCAGCTTTCCTGTCAGCTTTAACAAGTCTGGCCATTCTCCTCTGACCTCTCAAACTAACAAGATGTTTTTGGCATGGGTGTTTTTTAATCATTACACCACTCTTTGTTACATTTAGACACTGTAATGTGCAGAAGTCCTAAAAGAATGGGTGTTTCTGAAAGGCTGGAGCACTGTAAAAGACACCAACAATGGCACCATTCAAAATTATTTTGATCAAGAATCTTAGTTATTCTAATACTGTGCAATAACTTACCCTCTTCCCTTGTATGTATTCAGTTGCAGCCATGATTTGATGTTGGTAGGAGCAACCAGTACACATTAAACATTTTAATATAAATAAAACACACCCTGTAACGTTCATAGAAATGAACTCATTTGCCTACTACCTTCATTTTCAAATAAATGAACACCTGTACTTAAACTATTATCCACAGTAGAACAATGTGAAATACAGACCTAGTCTGGTCAAGGCTGCCTATTCGCTATTGTTGAACTCTTTTGCCACCTTGTGGAAATTAATGGTAGTAACATTTTACACTGAAAATTGACTCAAATAAGCACGTGTACAGATATACAGTGCTATAGTTGGCTAACAAACGTCCTTGAACTTAACCAAAAAAAAAAAAAAACAATTTTTCAGTTTCACAGTATTTTCAGTATGCATTTCTATACTCGATAAGTCACATGGAAAATGAATGGTTGAGATTTTCATATAATTCTCTTAAAATTCAGTGTGTAACATTTTAAATAAAGATAATAATAATCCTTAAAAACAGAATTGCAACAAAAAGTATTAAACAATCGATCCTTTTAATTTAATTCACACTGTGGACACAAACAAATTTGCTGAGAAATATGTAATTGATACATTATTTCCCATCCCTGCGATGGGTAGGCGCCCCATCCTGGATTATTTCCTGCCCATAGCTCCAGACCCTCACAATCCTCAACAGGACAAATGGGTAAAGAAAATAGATGGATGGATGGATTATTTTCGATCATTTTTTTAGTAAAACACATACAGAAACAATCTGAACAGAGACAATCAAAATAAGTCATACCTTACATATGTAAATTTAAAAAAATAGGTGATGTAGTTCATCAGATACATTTAAGCTTTCGAATGAAATCATTTTAAATGTAACATATATAGACGTATTTATAAACAATGTTTATACATTTATGTAAATGTATGTATCTACAATGTATGTACATGGATAACAGGATGATTCAGGATGGGATGCCACATTTATGCACGCACAAATGCAAACTCTCTCTCTCTCTCTCTCTCTCTCACACACACACACACACACACACACACACACAAACACACACTCTTCAGAAGCACCAATGTACATGTCTTTGGATTGCAGGTTAAGAACATATTTCCCAAAGAGAGGTCTTGTGTTGGGTTTGTGGACCATACCGTCAACCAAGTCAAGTGTTCCCCAGTTGTATGTGTAGCTGGATTGTTCATCACATTTCTTGCAGCCTTCTCTGGCAGCTTCCCCCAGCAAATGCAGGGCCATTAGGGAACCCCATAGATGCTTCATCTCAGTGCCACATGTGACACAATAAATATAAGTAATGTACATTCGGCTCGCATATCATAATCCCTTTACGGCAGGGGTCTCCAACTCCGGTCCTGGAGAGCTACTGTCCAGTAGGTTTTCTATCTTACCTGGCTTCTGATGAGCCACACCTGTTCTCAGGTAAATACCAGGAGCAGGTGTGGCTCATCAGAAGCCAAGTGGG
>JAODJW010000117.1:13741507-13751653 GCA_026777045.1 Hyperopisus bebe
CTTTGTCTAACTACAACACTATTGCCTGATTTTACTCTATTTCGTCAATTTCAAAGCTGAGCTCCTGCATCTCCACCGAAACAAAGCGGTATTTTGTTTATGAATGAACGTGAATTTATGTGTGTGTGTGTGTGTGTGTGAACGTGGTGGGCCGGTGGGGATGATGTCCAGGGCTGTTTTTAAGACCCAGTCCAACCCTGCCTCGAGGGGACTTATGCCTCTTAACTATCCAGTCAGCTGTTTAGGAAACAAGCCCACCTGATTGGTAGTAGGAAGTAGGTCCTGCCGAGCACAAACCACCTCGTTCCCCTAAACCTTTGCCTTTCTCCCTCGCTCCTTAAATGAACATCACTCCTCTGGGAGCAGTTCCAGGCAATTATGTCTGTGGTGTCTCTGATATACATGGTAAACAAACCTCAATCCTTACCTGTGCTAGAGCATGATTCAAAATTGTAGTTGGTGCATCAGACCGAAAAACTTTTAGCGAATTACTTGGGCTTAAATTTTGAAGTTTTTTGTTTTATTGCTGCTGTGTCTGGGGCAATGTCAATCTCACTGTATTATGGTTTGTGACAAGAAGGTTTGGCAGAGTAATCATATCACATTTGGGCCCTTGAGAAAAGCCTTTGTCCTCAACTTTGTCCTCCAAATATTCTCATTGTGTGGGTGCTAAATAAATGAGCACAAAGTAGTGTAATGGTAATTATGTAGTTAAAGAGAAAAAAAAATGAACGTCAACAATAATACACTTTACACCAAGGAACTGTTTTGGATATACCCTTTATTTGTCAATGTGTTTGACTAATAAAGCACAAGCAAGTTTGATTTTTGAGCAAATATACAGATGATATATAGAGAATTTGCATCTGGAATTCTAGTGCTGCATCACATGAACAAATATTCTTTCCCTCTTTTAAAGATTAGGCAGATTAGGTTGTAGTAAAAAAAAACATTATATTGTAACAACATTTCTAGAAAACATAAACAACATCTGCAAAGAGTATGAATGCTCCTGTTAGTTTAGTTTTCATGAAATGTGTAACAAAACCCTTCAACTATTCAGCAGTGTTCAGTATTTATAGTGTCCCCTTTGCAACTGCCATTGGAGATTCCTTTCGTATTGCAGCTGCGGGTTCGAGAGCGCTGACTGGCCTTGCAGCTTGACCAGGGAGACCAGCAGTTCCAGTTTCCTTCCTGGATAACAATTCCTACTAAAACAAAATCTGATGTGAAAACATTGAAAGGAAAGATGCAGGATCGCCAAACTGCAGAAGTAAGGCGATTGACAACTGTGGATATGGACACAAAACAGGAAATGATAATTACTCATCTGGCCCCATAATATAATTAGATAAAGTGACCTACCCTCCAGTAAGTCAGACTTAAGTGTCTGACATGCCAGTCCCTCAAACTGGGGTGCACACAAGCACAGGCACCGGCCGTCGATCATTGCCACCGTGCCTCCATTCTGGCAGGGCTGACACTTGCACACACTATACTCAGCGACGTAATCTTCAGTCGCTCTCTCTATGTTGCTTTTCTTGGTTTCAGCATGGGGCATATTTACAGGAATCAGAGACAAGATCGGCTCCGGCTGTCGGTAAAAGAAAATAGTAAATACACTTCCATCTGTCATGCACTAGGAAAGCAAAGGCAAACCAGTGGCAATGACAACGCATTTGACTTCTTCAGGCCAAATTTCAAATTTATTATACAATGAGGAAAGTCACACTGCATTTTATTGTATATTCATACTTGACTGGAGAGGAGAACTGGCGCATCATGAAGTGATTTAGCCCACTGAACATAGGCTTCCGGATCCAGCACACCAGTTTTCTCTATTTTAGTCTTCAGGAAAGTAGCAGCTATTGTTGTGCCTCCATTGATGGACGTCACCACCTTGTCAATGAGTGCATCATTATTTTCGGTTTCTATGTGGAAAAGCCAGATAGGGGTCAAATATTTCTCAAATAGTGCTCAGTTGGATGGTTCTCTTGCCACCCAAAGAGACAACATGGTAACTTTTCGTTAATGAACTAACCATTTCCTGAAACTCTCACTTTTTCACAATTTCCTGTGTCTAGTTTCCCAGTGGTATCAGTCTCGAGTTTAACAGAGAGGTCAAGGTTGAGGCACTCCTGGATTTTCTGCTCTGTCATTTCTGGAATGAACAAAATATTGAGAAGTGCTGATTTGATTACTTAAGATTCCACATCTGTTTGAAATGAACCAGGGTAGTTTAGAATAAACTTCTGTAATATTCTACGAAATATATATTTTTTTAAACCACTACTGTTCTTCAGCAATACTGCATGCAAATTCATGTTTTTATATTTATGTCCAATAATATAACATAAGCCAAAACAAATATTACAGTATATGGTTACAGTCTTCAGTATACTTCATATGTAATTAATAAGATTATAAAACTGTGATTTTACAGACAGCATACTTGTTGTCTTCATGACTTCCTTGTTTATGACATAGACAAGTTCATATTCGCCGCCTGACTTTCCAGACATTGCATAATGTGTTCCATAATCTTCCAAGAATCTGAAGTATTCCCCCTTGTTGTACTCCACTGGCAAATACGATATGTCATTTAGAAAGATTTCTGTCAACATGGGATCTCTTGACCTCATTCTGAATGTGCTCAGCTGAACCTTGCCTTTAACTCGCATAAAACTCCTGTGCTGAAAAGAGAAATTAAATCAACACGTTGCTTAAAAGATTACCTAAAAGGTAGCAGTCGGTCTGTAAGTTTAATTACATCATATGCTTGTCTTCCATTAAAGTGATGAAAGTTCGCTGAAAGATTATTGTGTAGTTAGACATTTGAATTGTCAGAAAGGTACCTCTGGGTTTCATGTATTATGTAATGTGTGAGGCTGGCTCAGTAGGTGGAAATGTTTGAATCTTATCTCTATTCTGTATGTGTACAGTGTCACATGGGTCTCCTCCCAGAACCCAAAGACATGTAGTTAAATTAATTGGCGGCACTACATTGCTATTAGTGTGAGTGACCTGCAGTGGACTAGCATCCCATTCAGGGTGTACCTCAACCACTCAGGGTGTACCTCAACCACTCAGGGTGCACCTCAACCACTCAGGGTGTACCTCAACCACTCAGGGTGTACCTCAACCACTCAGGGTGTACAAGCAGTCCCTGGGTTAAGAGCGGACAACTTATGGACAACTTTCTTACAAACAGACTAAAAATTCTCTACTAAAAATTTGAGTTGAATACAATGGTTTGTAATAACAAAGGTATGCACTATGTTGAAACCCCCATGAAAACATTGCACAGCCTCAGCAGTTTGTGGGCTTGAGGTACAGTACAGTATGCAATTACTTTTGTATTATTATAATATACTGTATTATTATTTTGCCAGCTTATCTACAAATTTGATTTCAAGACAGAAATAAGGAATGGATCTTGTTCATAACCTGGGGACTGCCTGTACCCCTTTGGTCCCTCCAAAAAATCCTGATCAATGCTGCCTACAAGTCCTACTCGGAAGATCTGGATAGGGAGTTGGGAAATCATAATTATGACTTGACGCTTGTTCAATTAGATAAGTCAGAGCAAACTGGAGGCGATAAGAAAGCTACTTTTGTTTTTCTGTATTTTTCATTCCTCCAAGGCCAAAATGCATTGGTGGCGTTAATAATAATAATAACTTTTCATAATCCCTTGCTCAAACAGCAGGTAGCTGACCAGCTACATATCAGACATAAAACAATTTTTTTTCGCGGTACACCATTTAATCACAATCTCAACATTCAGAACAATTCAGTTTTGCAACAACACCCAACATAAATTTTATTACTTTCGAAATAGACTTAAATAAGGGCTTTCTACAGAGGAGTGTAAGAATAACTGAAATATGTAAAACATATTTAGAATGTAATTGTTTCCACTAGGACTGACATGATCATGTTGCGATGTAATCACGATTGTTTGACGCATGCACAATAATCACCAGTGCTTCAGGTGACAGGTGAAAAATTTGTCCAGTCGCCGGCTTTTCGGTCATAAACTCAGTAATCTGTATGAATTCGAAATGTGTTATGTTTATTAAGTCTGGCTAGCGGAGCATGCCCCATGCTATTGTTTTGGTAAATCATGGAAGCAATATAAGCACTGAAGTGGCGGTGAAGAAGAGGACAGCTGAACAGCCACAAAATCGTTTATAAGAGGAGATATTGTGGATAAGGTAGATAGATGTTGGTGGTCTGGTGGTACTTTTTGCAGTTTAGTTTTTGCAGTCAGGCACGGTTATTAAACATAAGGATACGTCGAAGTTACACAGACTGCTGACTTTTGGGCGTCACATTACGAATCTCATTAACATTTTTGGCACACTACTAATCTTCTTACCAAATTGTTGGCTTAAGTAAATGTCTGTATAGTACCGAAAAGTCTGCCTCCGGACAAATGTCTCACCCATCATCTAAAGCCGGTTGCACAAAACTCCTTATGTTAAGATTTTCCTTAAAGTCCAAGTTAAGGTTTCCTTAATAAAGTCTGTTGCACAAAAAAACCTTAAGTTTTTTCCTTGAGGCTTAATTAAAATGTTCACTTAAGTACAGTGGTACCGAACACGAAGATAATTCCAGACGGCTGGTCGAGTTGCAATTTGGTCGAGGTTCAAGTCGAATTTCCCCATAAGAAAATTAATTTAATCCGTTCCAGACCACCCAAATGTTTGCCTATTTAAACTTATCTACTTACCTACCTAATGATAAAAAGCATTCACAATCAATATAAAACTAATACACACATGAAAAGGCACGCACGCAAAAGCAATAAACATAAAATAAATGACAATCCTATACTCCGAATTGAGAGCAGACAGACATGCACCACCTTAAAGTCTCAATATAATTTCATTTTTAAGTTCTACAGTTACTCTCAACACTTTCTTCTTTGGTTTGCTGCTGTCACTGCAAACTTTCTTATAGGGCCCATGATTACTTTATCACTAAATGTACTGTAGATAACAAGAAATAACTGAACACAGGAACACAGCTTTCGCACCTTCAAACTCGGTTGGGAGGTGAGACTGAGAGCGATTCATAGGGCATCAGAATCCCAGTAGGTCCATTTTCCTTTGTGTTGTAGGGGCTCCTACCTTTTAAGCAGAATTCATTGTCCCTTACCTGCTCATGCGTGCATGGTGTGTTGATCAGGCATGCCTAAGCGGGGATGCGGGCTTTTCGGTGTTTAGGCACGCTGAAATAAATACACCTGTTTTTTGGCGCTCTACATGTGGTAACTGCCACTTTCCTTTTTTCTGCTGCACCACAGCTCCACAGTGGTGAGCCCAACGTTTTGGTGTGTTTGCTTTTTGCTCCAACCATGCTCGCGAATGCAGTTGCACTCAAACTCCCAGAGTTCTGGTGCGGCCAGACGGCAGTTTGGTTCATGCAGGTGGAGGCTCAGTTCGCCTTGCACGGTATTACGAAGAATGCGACAAAATATTATGTCGTTGCAGCACTGAACAGCTCCACGGCAGCTAGAGTGGTGAGTCTGCTGCAGAACCCTCTGGAGGCAGACAAGTACGGTGCCTTAAAGTCTCTGTTGCCGAGCACTTACGAGCTTTCCGAGACAGAGCGCGCTCCAATTGCTTGCACTGCCTGGGCTGGGCGATTCATGGCCCTCAGAGCTGATGGATCTAATGCTAGCTCTCCTAGGTGACCATCAGCCCTGCTTTATTTTTAGGGAGCTTTTCCTACAACAGCTGCCCGCAGACGTGTGGGGGGTGTTAGCTAACCTCCCGCTTAAAGACTGTAGGAAGCTTGTTAGGGAGGCTGAAAAAGTACACACCGCCAGGCTGGCAGCTTGTTCAGCTGTGTGTGCTCGGAGCTCTGATAGCTCCCCGCCAGGTGCTGATGCTACTGTCTTGGCCGCGCAGCAGAGCAGTATACCAGACCTCCGCTTCTACCATGCGTGGTTCGGTGACAAAGCAAAAAAATGCACCCCCCTTATTGTTTTAAGGGGATGGGAAACACACGGGCTGGCACTCACTAGCAGCAGCGAGCGTCGACCGTTCCGGCAACCTGCTCTTCGTCACGGATGCTGTGTCTGGCCCCCGTTTCCTCTGCGACACAGGTGCGCAGGTCAGTGTTTTGCATGCATCGGTGGTGGATACACACTCTGGGACGAAGGGCCCGACTTTGGAGGCCGCTAATGGCAGCAGTATTCTTATGGCACTCGTGTTGAGGCAGTCTGTTTTGGTGGCCAGCAGTTCCGGTGGCATTTTGTGGTGGCGAAGGTGTCCACCCCCCTGCTAGGTGCCGATTTTTTTATGCGCTAACAACCTGCTGGTGGATGCCAGCGCCTGGTTGGTGCCAGGACTTTCCATTCAGTGCTGTGCTCGTGCAGCAGGGCTGGTTCGTCTCAGCTGTCTAGTGCCTTGGGGGCAAATGACACCTTTGCCTGCCTGCTTGGGGAGTTCCCAGACCTCACCTGGCCCACCTTTACATCAGTCACAGCCAAGCATGGTGTTGAACACCACATTGTCACGACGGGGCTGCCCATCCATGCCCGAGCCTGACTCCTCGATGCGGGTAAATTGGCCATCGCTAGGGCAGAGTTTGCTGCATTGGAGAGCCTCAGTATTGTTTCGGGTTCCAGCAGAGCCTGGGCCTCCCCTCCTCATATGGTACCCAAGCCAAGTGGGGGATGGCGGCCATGTAGCAATTACCGCTGGCTTAATGACGCCACAACCCCAGATCGCTACCCGATCCCACATATCCAGGACTTTTCTTCCCGGTTGGCAGGGGCATCCATTTTTTCGAAGGTTGACCTGGTGTGTGGCTACCATCAGGTCCCAGTACATTCAGGGGACTGTGGTCATCACCCCGTTTGGGCTTTTTGAGTTTCTTCGGATGCCTTTTGGGCTTAAAAATGCTTCCTAGTCTTTCCAGCAACTCATGGACAGTGTCCTGAAGGACCTTCGTTCCTGTTCATCTATCTGGATGACATTTTGGTGGCCAGTAACTCCAGGGCTGACCACATAGCTCACCTTTGGACCCTTTCTCAGCATCTGAGCAGTCATGGGTTAATAATCAACCCACAAAAGTGCCAGTTTGGTTTCTCCTTCATAGACTTCCTTGGCTACCGCATCACGGACGATGGGGCAGTTCCTCTGCCTGCCAAAGTGGAGGCCATCTCTGCATTTCCACAGCCTGCTACAGCCAGGACCCTGCAGGAGTTCCTGGGTATGGTTACTTTCTACCATCACTTTATCCCACGGGCTGCCCAGCTGGTGAGGCTGCTGTATGAGGCTCTCAGGGGTAGGATGGCCAAGCAGGTTCTTGAGTGGACTGCTGAGCAGACCCAGGCTTTTGTAGCTACCAAGACTGCACTGGCAAATGCGACCATGCTGGCCCATCCATTGTCTGATGCTCCGGTCGCGCTCACCACTGACGCCTCAGACTACACCGTGGGGGCCATGCACGAGCAGTTCATGAAGCGTGCCTGGCAGCCACTGGCCTTTTTCAGCCATCGGTTCAGGCCGCACGAGCGGAAGTACAGCACCTTTGACCGTCAACTGCTTGGTCTGTACTTGGCTGTGCGTCACTTCCGGTTCCTCATAGGAGGCCGCCCAATCACGGTTTTTGTTGACCACAAGCCCCTGACGTTTGTGATGGCTAAGACATTGGATGCTCGTCAGCAGTGGCAGCTCTCCTTTATATTGGAGTTCACGACTGACATCTGGCATATGGCAGGGAAGCATAACCAAGTTCCCGACTGTCTCTCCCACTAGGTGGCAGGTGCTGTGCACTTGTATTATGCTTGATTGGCAGCAGATCAGTGGGTCGATCTGGAGGTCCAAGCTTATAGGACCGCAGTCACC
Source organism: Hyperopisus bebe (assembly GCA_026777045.1). Classification (NCBI taxonomy): domain Eukaryota; kingdom Metazoa; phylum Chordata; class Actinopteri; order Osteoglossiformes; family Mormyridae; genus Hyperopisus; species Hyperopisus bebe. Next base: position 13,749,373 of record JAODJW010000117.1, read on the forward strand.
CGTCTGCGGTTGGCAGATGTTCCCTTCCTTGACTGTGGCGCCACCCTCCTGTGTGATATCTCAACCGGTCTGCTAGGCCTATCGTGCCAGCCGGTTGACGTCGTCACATCTTCAAGGTGGTGCACGGGCTTTCCCACCCAGGCAGACAAGCGACTCAACGTCTGATGGCCGCCAAGTTTGTCTGGCATGGGCTGCGGAAGGACGTCCATAGTTGGGCTGCCTCCTGTGTTCAGTGTCAGCATGCTATGGTGCACCAACATACCAAGGCAATGCTGGCTCCTTTTGTGGTGCCTGAGCACTGTTTTGGCCATGTACATGTGGACCTGGTTGGGCCTCTTCCCCCTTCCTTGGGTTTTACTCACTTGCTAACGGTGGTGGACAGGTCTACTCAGTGGCCAGAGGCCATACCTTTGTCATCCACCACCACAGCAGATGTGGCCAGGGCTTTCATCGGTGGTTGGGTGTCCCGTTTCGGGGTTCCGTCTGATGTGTCTTCAGACCGTGGAGCCCGGTTCACCTCTGAGCTCTAGGCTGCAGTGGCCCAGGTTTTGGGGGTTTCCCTCCATCGTACCACAGCATACCATCCGCAAGCCAATGGGAGGTGTTTTCACCGCTCCCTGAAAGCTGCTCTTCGGGCCAGCCTCAGGGATGGCGGCTGGGTGGACAGGCTTCCCTGGGTTTTGTTGGGCCTCCGGACCGCTCTCAGGCTAGACCTACAATCCTCGTCGACTGAGTTAGTGTATGGGCAGACTCTGCGGATGCCAGGGGATTTCCTGCTCACCACCACAACCCCTTGGTGCGCCGAACGCCAGTGCTCCGCTCTGCAGGACTTGGCTGGGGCTTTCGTTCCAGTGCCCACGACTCAATATGGGGTGCTCCAGACACATGTGCCAGAGGGTTAGGCCTGCATATGTCTTTGTCCGCCATGATGCTCATCGGCGGCTGCTGCGGGAACCTTACGATGGGCCCTTCCGTGTGCTACAATCTGGGGACAAGTTTTTCACACTGGACAATAGGGGCAAGCCAGACCGGGTTTCGGTGGACCTGAAGCTTGCCAAAACTTAAGGTACCTCTGACTATATCTTAACCAACAAGTTCATGGACATAAATGAAGAAAATTAAGGCATCCTGAGAAGAGTGTCCTGCAACTGGGAGTACCCAATGAATAAGATTAATGATGATAAATTAATTTTATCAGACTGACAGTCAATTTATGATTTTATTCATATTTAATATTTTTATTAATAAGTCCTGGCAAGTTTCACCCTGAGCACTGCCAATATTAGAATCAGTTAAAGAACAAATTTTCTGATACAGAAATATGTAGACACATGCAAAAATGCATTTTGTGTAATTGAGATACAATAATAAATCTATCTGCTCAATTTGTCCTCTACTCTTTTCCCAGTACCTCCGCGTATCTCCCAAGTTAGCGCAAGTGCTTGTCGTTAACCATCCAGCAAAGTTTATCATTCCACTTAGGTATAAAATCATGTTTTTTGTTTTAGTCATCGTCACGCAAAAAACCCCGCCAACATTTTTGTCAACGAAATTAACATTGGAGGCAATAACAGGTATCACGGGCAGCAGGGCAAGCAAACGAATGTTCTCCATGGAAACTGTACAATATTATTGCCGTAAAATGTCTTTTAATGCAATAAATCCCATATGATTTTTCCCCAACTAAGAAAACCTTTTAAGGGATTCTGTGCAACACTCTTAACTAAATCTATAAGCTAAAGAAAAACTAAACCTTAAGTGTCATACTTAAGAGAAAAACTTAAGGTGTTTTGCACAACCAGGCCCCTAGTGATTATTGCACATATGGTATATACATAATCACAATTGGATAGCGACGTGGTGGTGACAACCCTACTTTCCACATTGTTTCAAATTTATATTAACTTAATATTTTGATACATACCTTAACAGTAGAATATCCACTGACAACTTTTATGGTTTCATTCTTTTGATTTTTATATGTTATATTCACAGAAGTGCTACTATTTGATTCAGTTTCTGAATTATCAGTTGTGAATTTGAAAGAAAGTTCAGCTTTTAGTGACTGCGTATTTTCCTTTAAAATTTCCTTCAGAAGAGAATTGGCTTCATTAAATATTTCCCTTGAAATCTGTTCATCTGCAACGGTCTGGACAAAACATGTACAAAACATGTTTAGCATGTGATTCATTAGGCAAACAAAGATAAGCTGAAGAGCAAAACGACTCATGACAAAACAGATCATAATGACATAAGTTCAACAGCATATAAACTTACTTAT
>JAODJW010000117.1:13760051-13782464 GCA_026777045.1 Hyperopisus bebe
TTTCAGTTAATTTACCTGGTAAAATAAAGTTTAAATAAATTACATAAATGCTCTAATAGTACACATAAGTTAGTGGTAAGTTAGTGGCGCGTACAATTTATATTAGGTCAGCGTTCATGGTTCGACTTCTGATATTCAAATCGAGTTTTAGGTCAAAGTGGTATGTTCTACTTTCAAGAAACTCGAGTTCTAGTGAATTCGAGAACCGAGGTACCACTGCATTTACAAAACAATGGCCGAGTGCCTTGGTTTTTCACAAATCAAAGGTCGCAGTCCTACTCAGATATAGTTATTTTCTGTATCAGTGGTTCAGAACCCTGGTATTAGAGGAAAATACATGCAGGTGTTTAGTTTACCTGTGGCCTTCAGGACTCATTTAAGAACTATGAAAAGCTGTACACTACCCATGGTTTTGACTTAGACATTGTAATCTAAATAATGATGGGTGAAATGTATTCTTTTTCAATCATTCTTTTGCTGAAATACATTCAAAAGGGCTTTCTTTGAAAACAAAGTTCACAGCAGCCTTATTCTCTCTTTAACTTGCCCTCTTTAAGTGTTACTTTAATTTTTTTTTAACCATTCAGCTCAGTCCACCTATCCACCCACATATCTTCTGGAATCACTTATCCTATTACAGGAAGTGTATGGTATGAGTGTTACAACCCCAGTCATAATTGTTTTGCAGATCTGGTCTTCCTAGCTGGTTGGGTATGTCTACAGGTATGTCTTTGTATTCCTGATCCTGCCCACCACTACATCAGCATTCCTCTCTTTCCCAATTGGCCAATTCCCAACATAGCACTTCCTTTTATGGAAGACCTGCCAAGCACTGAAGTGAGAGCCCATTACTTTGAATTTCTCATTCTTTGTTGTTGTAAACTTCTCTGTGATCGACCATAAATGTTTAGCAATTTTGATTATGCTGAACCCATTTGCAAAGCATTTGATTGCTTAGCTCTTGTCTGTAAATATCCATCCATTTTCCAAACCGTTTATCTTACTTGGTTGCAGGGAGTCCACAGCCTATCCCAGAAGCTATGGGCACAGGGCAGAGAACAACCCAGGACAGGGGACCAGCCCATTGCAGGGCACACTCACACACCATTCACACCTATGGGCAATTTTAGTGATTAGCCTCAGCATGTGCTTGGACTGTGGGGGAGGGAAACCAGAGAACCCAGAGGAAACCCCATGACAAGGGGAGAACATGCAAACTCCACACACATGGAACCCGGGCAGAGACTTGAACCCTGGTTCCAGAGGTGTGAGGCAACAGTGCTAACCACTGCACCACCATGCCACCTCTTTTCTATAAATAGCATGTATATATTTGTAAATATTGTATACACTTTGTAGCTAGAAAGTAGGGATTGCAACAGGATTCAGTATGATTTATTTTCTCCCTGTTTATGATGTGGAGTTAGGGAACTTTTGTGTATTTTTATGTTGCCTTTCAATGAAAGAGGGAAACAAAGCAATGGTCTTGTTAGACTTTTTTTATTGTGCTGGACCCTACATGAGGATGTGACATGTAGGCTAGTAACACACAATCACAGATTAAGGACAATTTAGAGACACCAATTCACCTAATTTCATGCGTTTGGACTGGAAAATCAAGAATCTGGAGTAAAACTACTGAAACATGGAAAGAACATTTGCCGATATGCACATGGGGTGAGATTTGACAATGCACTGCTGAAAGTAAGAGGCCAGAGTACTACCCTCTGAATCACCATGTGTCCCCATTCAACAATAATTAAGATAATTTCACTTTGAAAGCTCTCTCAAGCCTGACTATGAAACTGCTTCAAACACACCTGAAAGAGAGCTAGAACAGCACACAATGGGGGAAGCATCTATTATGATATAATGCTTACTTCTGAGTGGGGTGTGGCTTTGTGCTTTAGGACTCAGTACCCATAATCAGAAGGTTAGCTATTCAAATCTCATGACTGGTGAAGTGATTTCACCATTGGGCCCTCGAATGAGGCCCTTAACTCCAATTGCTTCAGGGATTAGCTGACCCTGCTTTCTCAGTTGTATGTCACTTTGAATAAACGCATCTGCTAAATTAATGTACTTTGTTGGTATTTTTCCTCAGCAGTATCCCAAGAACCCATGCATTCCTCCTCATGATCATAGCTTAGCTTCTGGCAACATTATTATAGAATGGAAGTACTCTAGATCTTTAAAAATGTTGCTGCCAGACTAGCTTTATATGACTAGCTGTATCCTTCTATGGTTTGCCCACCCTCTCTGGCGGCCATTCAAATAGAGCTGTCCAGACCAGACATGTGAGGAGATGGGTGGCCAATCAGCTTTTTTTCTGCTGTCAAAAAATGTTCCAGAAGTAAATACAGCAGTGGTTTCATTTGCACCACCAGCAAGCAAGGAGTGAGTCATGGGGGAAATGAAGAACAAGTGAGAACAGTGAGAACTAGCACAGCTGTGAGTTTTTGGGTTCAATTTTAGTATCTGCTCAGTTGACACATCCTGTTTTTATTAAAGCTATTTTTTTTTTTGAATAACGTGCTTTTATAAAATTATTTAATCATTCGTCTTGCTACACCAAGCCTAAACAGAGGCTTATTACTAAGATATGCTACGTTTGTATGTGTTGGGAAGTTTAAATCTTCTTTTGGTTTTAGTCATTGAAATTCAAATACGAGTAAATTGTTTGGGTCCCAAAAGGATAAAATGTTTGTGTTTAAGCTCCCAGACATTTATGCTGAATTAACAGTAAATGGTCCTTTAAACAAAACATATGTCAAACATGTTTGGGCTGCCAGAATGAACAATATGGACAATGACCTTCCCTGACCTTCCCTTGACCTTTACTTTGTTTCATACAAAAAAGTGCCAAAGTCACAAAAAAACACTGATACTCTTGGTAAATATTGTATCCAAGAGGGGATTAAGTGCTGATGTCACTTTTTTTGCACTTCAGCTTCCTCCAGGCATGTCCAGGAAGAGCAAGGGAAAGTAATGTGCTGTCTCAGTCAATGTTACATTTCTCATGAAAGATTTCCTGTTTTTTTGCACTGAACTTTTGAAACACAGTTGGAAAATCGTTCTACATTCCATGCTGATGGGATATGGATGACAGAAACCTCACAGACAATGGTAATTACATTATTTAGCAAAAAAAATATGATTATTATTTTTTAATTTTATAATTAAAATATGTGCAGTTCCTTAAACACCTTCTCTTTAAATGAGAAATACATACAGTGTTACCTTTACTATAAAATATTCTTTAACTCTGTTGGGAGACTAGTGGAGAGGTAAGGGAGAGAGATTTTTTCCTTGAAATCTTATCCATGAAAATATTTATGTCGGCAAGAAAAGATAAAGAGAACAGGACAGAAATGCCATCCTCTTCTAATACAATATTGTGCAAAATTTGCAGGCATCAAAAGCTATTTATCTTGGTAGTAAGTTTATACGTGCTCAAAAACACAGTTTAATATTAGAACTTATGCAAAATAAGAGTGACAATAAAAACTTACACCAACATGGTGATCATTTAAACATCATTTTCTATGACTACCTAAGACTTTCTCACAGAATTGTATCTTGTATTATTGTGTTCATTGTGGCTCTCCTATTTGATATCAGACTGCCATTTGCACAATGCTAGTTACTTGGTTGTGGTGCAAAAGAGCAGGAATATCGTACGATTTCCTTAAAAATCCAGAGCAAGGATATATCGTGGTATTCCTCTTTAAACCAAAGCGACTAGCACTAGTTCTGTTTGATTAAATCAATCAAATGAATCAAAAGTGCAACACTGATGTGATTCTCATGGGATACACCAATGGCCAACTGGTTTTTTAATTAACTAAAGTGGAGGTATCTGTTGTCATTTGCCACACAAAGAAATATGATAGTCTGAAATTGAAATTACCATGGTTGGAACAAGTGGGATAACTTGGTTTTGAGGCAGAGGCTTTATATGTTTTACCATTGGAAGTATGGCTTCAATATGTGCCTGGAGAAGTTGAATTAGTCTTCTAGAGCCAAAGGGAGGTTTATGACAGATGTAATGATTGAGATTTAATTAAGGGTGATGCAGATTTTACTAAAAGAGTAAAGCACAGGTCATAAATCCCTGCAGGATGGCATTAGATAGCATGAACTGCAAAATCCCACGTGGGGCAAATTATATGGCTTATCCAAATGTCTTGCTGCCATTACTGACTAAATTAGTTAAGTATGATAGGAATCAGACAGTGGTTGACAGTATTAAAAGGTACAGACACAAGAATATTACTTGAAATGTATCTGCCGTGATATATGTTTCTCTGGATAAAAGTCTCTTCTAAAAAATAATATGTATATAATACAGATTCTCCTCTACTTACGAACTTTCAGACATACGAACGAAGAAAATTGTGTTCATTGGGCTCCCGTTTCCTGTCCACAACATCAAATTTTTTTCTGCACGCCAATTCCCGGTAGTATGACTTCTGGCCGCTACTCCCGCCGTGCAGCATCGTAGCGTGCATACTCCCAGCATCCTAGTTCTTTGTACTTGCGTATACCCTTAAAATGATGTTGAATAATGACTTACGAACATTTCAAGTTACGAACGGCCATTCAGAACTCATGAATCTCATTCGTAATTAGAGGAGCGTCTGTATTTAAGTGTACAATCCAGCAAAAAATATTACGCAAAAAATTACACAAAAAATAAATACAACAGAGGTGCCAAGCTTTCATCATTGGGCCTGGTTATTCGAAGTTATGGATGGATAGATTTAGCCTCAGAGTAAAGCTACCAGCACATACAATGTAGAAGCACCTTGAAATTATGATCAAATGGAATTCCCCAAGACATCAAAAAAATGTATTGTTGTTATCTTCTTTCTGGATATGGCCAGACATTTTAACCATTTCTTACCCCAGATGGAGAAAGTTTGCGAATCTTGTTATGAGTGTTTTTCAGCCAAGATTAAGGCTTGAAATGGTCCAAAAATCATAAAGAAAATCATCCAGGAATCTGCAGATGTTTTTTTGTCCCAGTTGAGGTCAGTGTGCATAAGTACTATGAGGAAAAAATGTGGATATGTGGCTAAATGAAAATCACTGCTTAAACAGTTAAACCTTATGCTAAACTTTATGGGCTGGTTTCCCGAACAAGGATTACGACTAGTCTTGGACTAAATTGCCGTTTCAATGGAGATTCACCATTGTAACTCAAAGCCAGTCTAGGCTTAGGCTTAATCCTTGACTGAGAAACTGGCCATATGTTCTACAAAGTCTAGTAGAAACAAAACAGTTTTACAATAACAATCTCATATTAACAGCCAAGCAACTTAGTTGTTACTGTGTCATAGATCTGTGTTGTGGCAGTACTTGAAATGAGTAGCATGTGATTATAAACTCTAATATTACTTATGCAATTGAATGCATTTCAGCACATAGGAGCTGGACAAAATTCTTCCACAGAACTATGAAATTACTTGAAGTGTTAAGCTGAAATTGTTTCTACTGAAACTAGTTATTGTGTTTAAGAGGGTGCATGTACATGGGAGCACTGGGTAAAATTTTTTTAATTGTATCCATCCATCCATCCATCCATCCATTCATCTAATGAGAAATTGAAAATGCATAGACGTCACAGTGGCACTGTGGTTAGCACTCAGGATTCAAATCTCGGCCATGGCTCCATATGTATGCATGTCCTCCCCATGTTGTTGTGGGGACTCTAATTTGCATCCACAGTCCAAATATATGCTGAGGTTAACTGGAGTTACCGAATTGCCCATAGGTGTGTGTGTGTGTGTGTGAATGAATTGTATGACTGTGCCCTTCGATGGGTTAGTGTCCCATCCTGGGTTGTTCCCTGCTTTGCGCCTATAGGCTCTGGTCGCCACCCCCCCAAATAGGACAAGGGTTTACAGAAAATGGATGGACAGACCTTCACATAAAGGCCAAATTAGTTTTCATGGCATTGCATGTATAAAATTATATTATTCAATTCTTCAGCTGAGCCAGAAGACTTCAGTACTACTTCAATGATCCCTTTAATGCACGGACATAACTAATTAATACCTAATGATGAGACTGGAATTCCTGGAGACTTTTTCTAGGAGTGTTAATAACAGATTGTGCAATTTCCTATATAAAAAAATGAGTTGTGAAATACATGGCGAAAGAAGAGTGGAATGAACACAATGTGCAGTTCCACAGCTAGTCGCTGCGGGGGAAGGACAGCTTCATACATAATATTAAATGTTTGGTTTAATTTATCATGGAAGCAAAGAGCCATCGGTGGAGATTGTGGCTGAAACAGTGGATTCACTGTGAACTTCTTGCCTCTTCAGATACGTTCCGTTGAAGTTGCTGAAGAAATTGTGATCTCTCTTTCTCGAGGCTTTCTGTTAATATGGTTGCAAACCTTAAACGTGGGCTATCATTCGAATGGGGTGCCAAGAACACTGTAATTTTACAGAGTACTTTACTAGATAGCAACATTTAAGTTGAAGAAACTGTGCATTTTTGTGGAACTTTAAGTCTGTTATATATTTGGCATGGATCACCAAAAGATGCTATCATTTTATATATGTTAGCAGCTGGAAAATATATAAAAAGTCATGTAGCTATTCCTAGAGTGATCAAGTATTTTTAGTTGACTGGAACTGCCAGGAAAAACCAGCAAATAAAAATGGCAGCTTGTGAACAATACTGCAAGTGCACTATCATTTGCAAGAGCATTCACCATTGGTCTAAATAAAGCAGGGCTCAGAAGACAGCTGCAGTAATTGTGGACTTATATGGGGAGGCCAACTATACCCAGCTTCTGCTGCTGGAAATGGAAGATGAGACAACCCACACTTTTTTCCATTCCATTTCATTTTAGGCTGGTAAAGATAATAACTGAATTCTGTCTTTTGGGGGAAAATTTTTGTATTCAAGGGTCACAATGTATTACTGTGGAGTCATTCATTTTTGTGAGGGATAGCATTGATTGCAATTCATCTTCCTTAAACTTTGTAGTCATAATGCATGGCCTGGATTTGGTTTTAAATGAGATGATATCTGTGCCATATGAAGATATGATTTTACAATTTAAATAGCTTAAATTTACTTAGATTTTTTATAGTTTCGTAAGTGGCTGAGCAAGGTGCTTAACGTCAGTTACTTCAGGGACTGTCAGATGCTACCTACTCAACATGTTCGTTGCTTTGGATGAAACTGCCTGCTAAATAAATAAAATGTAAATTTGCCCCAAACATACAATGCTCCATCTAGTGCTTAAAATGAATTGATGGTATTATTTTGAGAATAATGTTGAGGTGCAGAGTGTAGGATAAATGACAAGGCCACAGCACCCGAATGCAGAGGGCCACTCTGTTTCCTTCTGTATATTAAGCAGTGTCAGCAAAGTAGGGAAATTTTCTACCAGGAAGGAAGAGCTGTTCAGCACGGCTTTGTTCCAAGGCTAACGAGGCAAAAACACATATCCTCTCCACCTCGCACACCGGGGCTGTCATTATCTTCTCCTGACAACAAAACCACACAGATTTTCACTTTGTAAATGATGTGTTTAAGGATTAACTTGTCTCTGCTTTTAAGGGCATACCACTGTTTTTGTCTTGGTATATGAATGCAGTCAGATACAAGTATTTCAGTCTGTCATTAAGTGGTTCTTTTGGTAGATTTCCTTGTTGCCTGACACTTCTCATCATCATTCAGTCAACTGAAATGGGAAAGGCTTTTTTTAAATTCGCTGTAGACATATAAACATATAATCATTTATGAAGTAAAAAAGCAACTGTTTCCAAAATATCCATTAATCTTTTAACCACTCATCCAGGTGAGGACTGTGTGGGGGCCTGGAGCCTGTCCCAGCTAACAGAAGGCTGCAATACACCATGGATAAGATGCTAGTCCCTCTCAGGAAAATCACATGCACACTTAGTCATACTCTATGGGCAATTCAGAGGCACAAACTAGCTGAACTGCATCCTTTTGAACTGCGGGCGGGTACTGGAGGACCCAGAGGGAACCCGTACAACAGGAGGAGGACTGTCAGACTCCACACAAACTTCACACACAATCTTGGTAGTATCAGAAAACATTGTTACCCACTCTGCCACCATGCTGCCTCCAATGAGAAACTAGCTATATAAAACTCTAGGAAATTCCCAAACAAATTAAACAAATGAAGGTTAAATATTACTTGGGCTGGGGTGTGATATGGTAACTTAATAAATAGTACATTTGTCTCTTTTCCCCAGGGCTGGAGGTTTGAATCTTGCCTTGCATTATGGGATTGATGTGTTGTTCGTGTACTTTGCTATTCTCACATAGTTCAAAGGCATTACAGTAGGTAAACTAGTCTCTCCAATTTGTCTAGAGCAGGGGTGCCTGGGGTGGAGGGCCGGAGCCCTGCGTAGCTTAGTTCTTTCCCTGTTCCACCATAAATGATTCAGCTCAAGAGCTGTGTGGTAATTAGCAAAAGGAGTTGAATCAGGTGTGTTAAATGAGAGGAAGCCAAAAACTGTGCAGGGCTCTGGCCCTCCAGGACTGGAGTTGGGCACCCCTGGTCTAGAGTTTATGTTGTGTGTGTGTGGATTAGGTTTATATTACATTGTGTAGACCAAAAGTCCCCCCACAATGTAACAAAAATCTGTTATTTTATAAAATAATAATCAATCCTTTATTGTCCCTCATGGGGAAATTCTTTTTACACCTCCCTCAACTTGCTCTTTGTAGAGCAAGCTGTCCACAAAGGGCAGTCACCTGTTGGGGCACCCAGGAGTTAAGGGCCTTGCTCAAGGACCCACAGACATGGTGAGGCTGGGTTTGAACCAGCGACCTTGTGATTACACACACACACACCAGCGTAGCCCACTGAGCCACACACTGACAGTATGGGGACCATATTTTGTTCCCTTACATCAGGGGTGGCCAATCTTATCCGCATAGGGTGGGTGTGTGTGAGGGTTTTCGCTGCAGCTCCCTAATTAGAGGACTGATTGGCTGAAGGGTCCTCACACCTGGGTTTGAACAGCTGACCTAAAGGTTACCCCAAAAACTTGCATACACACCGGCCCTTTGCGGATAAGATTGGCCACCTCTGCCTTACATGCTTACATGTTCTTGGAATGACAATGAACCTCTTGAATAATAATAATAATAATTATTATTATTATTATTATTAGTCATTAATTATTAATAATAACCATTATCATTAACTAACTAGCTAATTATTTAATTATAACTATAACAACAACAACAATTATTATTATTATTATTATTATTATTATTATTATTTTATTATAGTAGTAGTGACAAACAAATAGGGCACATGAACAGGACAAGGATCCATTGCAGCATTGCTTGTCATGGCCAATGGGGGTTGGAGTTTCCCGTCGCAATTATAGAAAAGGTATTTGTGAGTCGAGCAGTCGTGGCGCTAGGGGGGGTTAAAAGTCTGAAATAGCAGCAAGTCAACACTGCGGGGGGAGTAACCCGGTCCAAGGCAGCACAGCAGAATCCAGGTCACCCTCCGACTATCCTATGAATATCTGATTAGAGGCATTTCGGAGAGGCTGGGAGCTGGTTTGCAAGCAGCGTACGGACGGGAAACGAGCCGACCTGACCTCTCATTTTCACCTTGCCTGCCGGCCGGGTAAATATTCAGGAATTATGTGCCGCTTCAAGCTTTGTGACGGTAAGCGTACTCCGTTGAATGTATTACTTTATTAATCAGTGTTTTGTAGTAGTTAATTGTTCTTATTAGTTTAGATCGCAACGCCGGACAAGCGGTGTCCGCTTTTGCCATGGCAAAGTAAAAAAACGGCTTAAAAAATGCCGCACGTATCTTCGTCTTGTTGATTAACTGCGGTGTGGCTGGCTTCTTTCGGACGGCGTAATTTATCGCTTAAAGGGCGCTAGAAACAGTCTTATTCGAAACAAAGTATCTGAAAGGATTACGCGTTATTACACAACTTGTGTAATCCGTTACTTTCTGGGTATGGTAAAGTTTGCGCAGGTAATGGGTGAGCTTTAATGGGCTGTCTTTTAACCCTTCCGTTGTAGTTTTCGTTATGCGAAAATAAAGTTTCTTTGGCATCCAGTAAATTCAATAACTTTAGTATTGCACCAATTTCTGAAAGATTTAAAGACTTAAATCGTATTGTATGGCTGTCAGTGATTGAATGGAACAAAATGTGCGTTTATACCGCTATCCAGCATCGGAAAAGCAGCTAAGGAAAATTCATATCATTTGTGTGTGATTAACTTATTTTTGAGACTTGAGGCTTGTTCGAAGCTTCTTTTGTGCGGTCAGATAAGTTGTAACGTTGGATCTGTCATGTTGATTATTTGCATTACCGTCTCTGCTGTGTATGAAATACTTTTATTTGGAAACGTAGGATTTTACCAACATTAAACTTGTTTGTTATGCGTCCGAGCATTTAAGGTACTAAAAAGTAGGCTTGCCGTTGTGAAAAAATGAACTACCTTTGTTTCAGTTTTTCAAAACGACGCTGATGGTTAAATGCACGTGGAATTGGCTTTTCTTAAAGATGAAATACTTTTGATTAAATTCAAGCAAACCAAGTAAATAGGCCTATCGAAGTGTGGTTGAGTGTAATTAGGACAGCAATTGTTAATGGCCCAAACACGGGAAGAAGAAATTGCAGGTTCAGTCCCCGGGAAACTATCATGCAGTCTTCGCAACTGACACCCTGATTCTGAATGTTAAATGTTTTGCTGTATAAACCGGTAGCTGCAACATAGCTGTACGATCTAATAACAATATACACTAAAATACGCTCTGTGACATTTGATGAGACATCACTCAATTTCCACAGGGCTGTGTTTGCTCTGTCGATCAGTATTTCTCATGTAAGAAAACTCGTACATGTTTTTTTTTTCTGCACTTTGATAAACAGGAAAACGGTTGTATATGGAATGGTCTTAATCTGTTGGAGAGTTGAAAATCTCTAACTGCTTTAGAGTGAGTCAGGATTAGAGTGAGTCATATTTGTTTAGCCAGCTTGTACTTCTAATGAGGTGGTTAACTATTCAGTCTTTCATTAGTTTTAACCTTTCTGTCTGCAGCTCTATATTTTTATTACACAAACACGTTTACATTCATAGCTTTGTGGGGATCGTCCATTCATTTCTAAGGCATAACCCTAATCCCAACAATGGCAACCTTAACTCCTATACCCAGCTAACCTCAACCATAAATAACCAAACAAAATACAAGATTATTAGAAATGCCAATTTTTTGATTGCAGTCACATATTTTGATAATGAGTTACCCCTTGATGGGACCAAAAAAGTGGTCCCCACAATGTTAAAATGTTTTTCTTTTTTTGTCCCCACACACACTCGTGTGCATTTATAGTGCAGAGACTTTATGATTCACCTTTTAACTGGTGGCTGCCTTTAGCCAGAATGTGCAATATGTGTTCAGCCCTTAGGAATGTCATTCATCTTGGCTTTAAAGTCACTTTTATTCTCCCCAATTGCAGTATGCCCTTAGGCCTAATATTAATGATATTGTGTATATATACAGCACACATTGTATTGGATTAATACTGCCATGGCTTTGATTATTGTTGTTGTCTGTGAAGTATGGAATGCAATTTTTGCATGTAGAAATGGCTGTAGTGCATGTATTGTTCTTCAGTTTTGGCAGAAAGTGCATTCCTGAAGTGACTCAGTGTTCCTTTATGGGGAGTGAAGGCAGGAGACTTGGAAGACTTGTTATTGTTTTATCTTCCAAACAGGTTAACTGTGACTGAAGCAAGTAGTTTTTAATAGTTTCTCTTTTTTAATGTTGCTGACATACGGGTAATTGACTTTGCCCCACCTGCTTCAGTATCTTAAAGTTGCTAAACAACCACATCTACGTTAAGTTGTCATTTGATTGTAGTTTTATGTGTGAGAATATTCTTGGAGTAAACTTCAGGCTTCTACGCCTTGGGTACATGTATGAGGCAGTATTTCCCAGCTTGGCTTTATTAGAAGCAGATGTTCACAATGCTTGCCACAGTATTCTGCAGTCTGTAGCTTTTGCTTTTCAGCCCTATCTGTTGACTGTTCAAGATTGTTGTGTTTTTGTGCCACCTAGAGTTTCATTTTGGTGTCTGTTTCTGTATTCTTTAAATGCACAACCTCTGCTGTAGGCTCTGTTGTGATGGTTCAAACTGTAGAAAATAGAAAAAAATACTTGTTTTAAGCTACTTTTCCCATCTTGCATGTATTTCCAGCAGTCAGAATTCAAAGTACTTTGCCATTATGATCACACAACAGGTACATTCAACTAAATAAAATGTTTAGATACCATTTATGCCGCAGTATGACTGTAGCTACGTCTTTGCATCTTTATACACCCTTTTAGCTTCATCCCCCCCACCCCCCCACCACCAAAAAAAAAACAAACTAAAAAACGTAGCATTAAAAGAATGACTTGGCATTCGTTCATGTAATGATGGTGGCTCTTTGTCCTGTTCAAATTCCTGGGAAAGATCATTTTATAGTTTTCTCTTTTTTTTTTTTTTTTTTTTGTCTAACTCCCCCACACCCACCCCAACACCAAGAGTAAACCTTCAAGCTATGTGCTCAAAATGTTTAAAAGTCTCCGGAGACTTAAAGCATGGCCTAGTTCCCTCCATTACCCATGTTCTGGATTGTAGCTGGTTAAAAGGCTGCTGTATGCTCTTTCCATTGTAGGATCTTGTGGATCCTGTACTGTGAGCTTGCTGGACATATAGACACACAGCTATTCACCCTCCTGGACATATTATTGGAAATATGCACTAGCTGAATTTGCTTTTTGGTCATGTGCTTTAACTAACTTTGTTTTTCCTCTTCCTGTTAGGGATTTTTATAAATCTGAGGGCTGATTTATAAGGTGCAGCCTCCCTGAGTAGAGACATTGTAAAACTTCTATAATTGCTCTAAAGCTTGAAATGGGGTCTATAAGCAATCCTCAGTAAAAGATGGCACTAACATTCAAATGTGCAGTGTTGTTGAATGTATGTTTTTAATATAGTTTGAATTACAGCATGTACTGTATTGTTTGTCCTGGTAGAGGTAATATAGTGCTTATTTTGTGCTTTGTACAGTAATCGTATATCGTTTTTGATGCTATTTTCCAATTATTCTGACGAGCATGGCAGAAGAACGTGTACCATTGTACGAGTTGGCTAGAAAAGAACAGGTGCTCAAAAACGTCTGTTCATGGATGTAAGCCCTCTGGTCAAACATTGATAGACAGTTCAAAGGTAGGAGAGGTGTTTTGCTGATGGGATGATATATCATTGTTTTATGTCAGTGTAATGATGTGCTTTTCTGGAAAAAAATGGGAAAAGTGTATGGTTGTTTCTTTTAACAGGCAAGGCTACGAATGGACTGCAGTGGCATATGATGCCTAATTAGGCACAGTAGCTATATGTACCACCAGCCAAAGATTAACTAGGTCAGTTTAATCTTTAAATATGGGACTTGTGCATGTGACACTCCTATCAAAGCAGAATTGAATTTTACAGGTTTATTATATTGTACGTCGTCTTGTAATTTGAGAAGCCTAACATTGTGCATTGGACACCCATACTGGTCTGTGTGCATATGTGCTGCTTTTCCCCCAGCACTTGAAATGCAGATAATATTTGAAGCTGTTTGCTGCCTTAAAGGAGGATTTTATCAGGCTTCATCATACAAATGAATTAAGTTGCCAGTAACCTTCATTTGCCTGGTGATTGCTGACACCTGCCGTTAAACGCATTTGTTCTGGATCTGTCAGATCTGCCGTGCTCATGCCCTCCTGCCATGCGTACTGGCCTGTGCTGGTTGGACGCAGTTGTGGAGAGGAGGAAAAAGCCCTCCCTCCCACTCTCTGGAGGCCTGAGTTTTGGCACAGTGCTGTAAGATCGTAGCTCTGCCCAGGGAAGCTGGAAAGAACTCGTTTGAAGTTCACATTTTGCATTTAACTCACTGCCAGATAGGGCCTGTGGCAGAGGACAGCACCAAAGCCAGGGTGATGTAAACCCTCCTTTTTAATAGTTTCCTAGTACAGGAACATGGGGTTTTCTTGCCGTTTAGCTTGAACAGACTCCCTCACTAGGCATTTTTAATGATGAAGAGCAGTATTGTTAGAGTGGGGATGTGGTATGTGGTTACAGTGCTATTTATGCAGAATGTATATCTGTTGGATGGGGGCATTGAGGGTTCAGCTTGGAATTGGACTTTTCCTGTTCGTGTTCTTGAGCAAGATGTACATTTACTGTTTGAAAGGCACACAGTCATCTCATAGGACTAGGAATGCTAGGAAGATTGAAGGAGCAGTTACTGTAGCTCCTTGAATCTGTGCAGGGAATTTATTACTTAATTTTTTTCTGGAACTCTGGCGTAATATCCTGTCTTACTTCTGCAGGGTGTTTTGGAGGCAATCTGTGAGGTACTGTGGGTAAAACTGTTACATTCACTGTACATTTTGCCCATTTTCCTTAAGACTGAAAGAAAATGGATAGTTTTCGGCAAGGATTTTTCTAGAAGAATACTTCTAATTCTTTTGAAATGATGTATTATGGTTTAAATAAATGGGTGACTCCAAGTTCAGGGTTTACTGCTGCCATCTTAATCCTCAGTCCTATAGATGCTACCTAATGGGACATTTTCAATGAACTCCAAGGCATTAGCGATTTATAAAATGTCTGTTCCACTCCTTGTTTCATCCTCATTATTGGCTTAAATATTTTTCTTTCAATTAGTATTTGTCCTTGAGTTGAGTCAACTGATACCGGTGTCCTATTCTTTGTTGTTATTCTGGTATTCTTTTGGTAAATGTCTGATCTGCACCAAAAGTATTATGGGGGGGAAAATGTCTTTTGCCAACTTGTCCATAATGGTTTCTTTTTGGTAGTTAATATTAACATGAGTACAAGCCCATTATACTCTAGTTGACCTTCTCTTGGACAAATGAGTAATGGGTAATGTTAAAACCCTAGTCTAACGATTCAGGAATTTATTTCCATTTAAATCATGGCTCATACTTTTTTGTGAGCCTTATGACATTGAAATACTTTTTATATACATCTGCAAAAACAAATTTTAAAGGGGATTTTTTGGGAGGAAAGTAAACAGGCACTCTGTTTTCCAAAACCATTAAATCTTGCAAAACCTTAAAGGCATATTGTAGCTCCTGAGCATGCTGGGAAAATGTAAATAGCCCTTTGTTTGTGTTATTTTTGTGTTCTCAAGTATCATGTGTGAACCCTGTCTGATTGTTGTAAGTCTTTAGCCTCACCATCCATCGTCAGACCTCCCTGTGTTTCCTGTTATGTGTGTTTGGTGGATGTTTAATGCCTGTGTTACTCCATTTTAAGGGCTCAATAAAAAGGTGGTGTTTTTCCTTGAGACATTATCGATTGTGTTTCTCCATGTTTGTAATGACACCCAAGGACTACGGTGTGTGTTCATAAATGTTCAACACAGACATTCTTAGGTTAAATGTTATTTATATTAGCATACACACCTCCCTCCTTTCTGGTTTCTGCTGCTGAGTTCCCTATTTAAAGTAGCAGAGATGGCAAAATGCTCTATGGGAGTTGGGTGAAATTGTCACCTACCCTGCTGGGGGAAAAGGATAGGTTGTGTATACATAAAATGTATAAAATGGATGTCTAGTGTAACTTTTTCACAGTATGGTTAACCATAAGTGTCAGCTCTAAGGTACTGTTTTAAACACTATTGTTTTCAAGTTTCTTTTGGCTTATGATTCTTTGTAATTAAATGTTTTATGCTGGTCCTTCAAAAACACAAATCTCTGAATTTTAACTGAGCTCTAACTGCAAAACTGCTGAGATGTTTGCATTCAAATCAAAGTCTATAAATCAACTGCTTTTTTTATCAAGTGTCAAGTGAATTAGTTTTGTTCAAGTGCTGAAGTCAATGTTTTCTAGTGAAATGTGAAATCAGAGTTTTATAAACATCTGTCACTTTGAAGATAATGTGAAAATAACTTGTCACAAGATCTCTCTAAGGAGGATGCACTTGCTACCAAAATTATTAACTTCTTGGTGGCTCAACCTTTGCACACTGTCTTGCTGTTGTGCTGTAGCAGGTTATTATGTTTGAATTGCTAAGAAGCACAGGATGAAAGTCAGTGTGGAGGTATGTCATTTTTTATTTGAGCATACTGTTATGGCTTTTTCCTCCCAAAAGTCAAAAGAATCCAACACTTAAGAGATATCAATGTTATGCTTTGACTGCTTTCCTCGCAATATGTTGCAGTTGTCCTGCATATATCATGGACATAGTTTAAAGACCTACTTTTACAGAATAGTGTGATCAAGTTGCTTAGGGTATTGTTTTTTAGGATATTTGCTGACCCATAAATTTTTGTTCTTCGGTCATTCTCTTTAAGGTAGAGGAAATATTGCTTGCTAAATATAAATATGATTAAACTATGGGCTCAAGGTCTTAAAGTAATCCTGGCTCACATTTCCACTTATGTTTTTGCTGTTGTAAAGGCCTGCTCACTCAGTTGTAGGTCTAATGTAGTCTGTTTTAACTGAGATCTTGAGTGATACTGCAGATGTTGGTTATCCAAGTTCCTCAAAGGCATATACACAGATTCAAGTCTCTGAAAATGATTTGCTCATGTCTCCTTATTGAAAACCTTTAAATGTGTGGTTTTGTTTTTTTTTTTTTTATCACCCCATTTTTTTTAAGTCACTTGAGCTTGAATATAATAGCAGAGATATTAAGTAGGTTTTTTTTTAAATTTGTTTATAGCGGAAGAATTGTGCAACTAGCACTTGTCACATTTGTACCCTTAACATACTGCTTTGCTGTGCGTTGTCTGTGCTGATTGGACATTTTCGTCCTGTTTCCTTGTCATGTGACTTTTCATACCATAATGACACTAGAAATCTTGATGTAGATATTTGCATGTTGACTAAGTGTTTCGCATTTCAGCATGGAAAACGGACTGCAGAAAACCCCAACTGTGGTGTCATGAGGTTCCCTTTTATAGCTCCCAGATGCTGCAGGGGTTGGACCATGTGGGTGGGGGTGAGGGTTGCTCAAGCTTGCCCTGTAACTACCAAAGACTCTGCACCACTAATAGGAACATATGGTGGTTTCAGTTGAAATAACATGCAGGCCATTCTAGGCAATGGGGGTAATCCACAAGGTAGTTCCAGACTGCCCATAAGGCTTTTCTAGAATTTATGAAATTAAATGAGTCTGAATATCAGTTTGCCTTATGAGCTGCTAAGGAAAATAGTAACTGAGGTGTGTTTTTCCACCCTTGGTTTCAAGTTTTTTTCTTCTTCTTTTCACACTAAAAACTGCTCTTTGTAAAGTGACTTGCGTATGTACGCTTCTTTTTCCATTTATACAGCTGCACGTCTTGCATTCCCTTGGTGCTTTTCTCAGTAGAGCTGAAGTCTTGCTATTTGATCCTGAACAAACAGGTCTGAAACGTGTTCAGAATAAACATAGACTGTAAAATTCAATGTGTGTGTTTGTACAATAAAATATCCATTTATAATATACAATACTGGGGTAGTGTTTATGTTGAGAATTTAGATCATTTGTGACAAGTAATTTTTGCATTATCCCCACACAGTAGTGCATTTAAAAAAAAAAAATTGCTATTCTTGGTTGTTATGTTGTCAGTTATTTAGGTGAATATAAACTTCCACTGATTGCCCTGCTGTCAGTGAGTAGTATAGAAATGTAAATCGAGCGTCTACTGGGGCAGACAGTCACTGCAGATTTCTGTCCTCCGAAGCTGTGGTCAAAGTCTGAAGCCTGTGGCTGGATTTAGAGGTCTGTTAATCAGAGGTGTGACTGAGCCCTTGACAGTGTGGGAGTAACAGCGGTGCACTGTTCCTGTCTGCTTCTCTCCCTTCTGTAGGTGCCTGTTGACTATGTGTGACTGCTGAGAAGGAGCTACTGTGACCAGTACCCCATAGGAGCCACTTGTCTGTTCTAATCTTCCCTGCGATCAGCTGAAATGTCAGCGGAAGCAGAAACCAATGTAAACAACCAAGCTGACCCAGGCCCAGCCAAGACCCCGGCTAAGAAAGAGAAGAAGAAAGGTGAGTGTCTTTGCCCACCCTAGTCTCCATTTATGATGATGTGTACCACCGCCCCTTGTTACCCCACCCTCCAAAGTAAATCTGCAGTTGTGCTGAAAAGATGTCCAGAGCTGCCGATTCAGTGCTTGTAGTATTTTTAACTTCCTGTAGACTGTGATGTAGCTAGAGGTTAAACAGGGGCAACACAATGGGTCTGTGGGCAGCATGGTTGCCTCAGACCTCCGTGGGTTAGGGTTTGAATTCCATCTCCACTCTCTGCATGTGGATTTCTTATGTTCTCCTGCCATAGTCCAAAGACATACATTTAGGTTGTCCAATTTACAGACGCCAGTCATTCTATGATGGGCTCCAGGCCCCTCCAACAACAATGATCAGGATAAGAGGATGGAGGAATGCATTGATGAAAGTCAAACATCTAATACATTTTTCAGTAGCAAAAAATGTCTTTCGGTATGCCCTTTTAATTCTCATCAAAAATGGCAAAGGCCATTGTACTTTATGGAATACATTTTAAAATCCTTTACTTAATGTCTTAGGAAACTACTATGAAATTTGGTTTTAGAAGAACCTACTTCTCTACATTGTAATATATAAAGTGTGATGTATAAAGACACCCACAAGTACGTGATACATTCGGACTTAACCTTCTTGTCACCAGCACTTTCTAACAGAGCTCTGTGAACACTAGGTATGTCCTTTGCTGACAGGATACTGTACAGTTATGGAGTCGGCATTTTCTCAAGCAATGAATTACCACTGTTTGCATGTTTTTCCATGTTTTGTGCACCTCTCCAAGAAATCATGTGATGTAGGTCATGCTCCTTGGTGAAATGCAGTTGCTGCAGAGAGCATTGCAGAGCTCAAAGCTAATATTCTGTGAGATTTATTTTGCTAAGCTGATCTTGTGCTTGCCATTATTGTTTGTCTTTCACACCGATAATCGTGGAGTGGCAACAGATCCAACAGAATATGAGGCCTCCCTTATATTCATTTGCTTTCTCGGAGATTTCCAGCTGTGTCTGAAAGCTGATGACTTCCTGGTGTGAAATGAATAGAGGTCATATTTTATGGAGAAGAATAGTGTTGTATGTTGTTCCAATTATCACAGTGGCATTCCTAGATTCCACTTGACATTATATGGCCTGTAATGCTAGTGAATATTTGAGAGCTTAAATGGGTTAATTTTCAAACTGAGCACGGAATTGTCTCACTTACATGAATTACTGAAATTGCCATTATTTGAAGTCTATGGTCATTCTCTAGTTTTGGTTCATTTATGTAATACAAAATGCGTCTTTGGCTATAATAGATTTATAGCATTATTGCTATATAGCACCTAGGCTAAATTTTAGCAATATATTGACTTGGTTGAGTTGCAGGTGTTTTAATGGGGAAAGACTAGGTTGTTTTTAATGAGCCATTGTTAAATGGTGGTCAGTGATTGTTTATAGGATGCTAACTTTTAAAATTGCACAATTCTCCACCAACAGGGCAACAGGCATTGCTGTATACTTCTGTAACATAATGCATTTTAGAGGAGTTGTGCTTCATTTATATATAAGAATATTCTCTCAGTGAGCACAATGTGTATCTAAACTGCTGTGTGGCTCTTAGTTTATGTATTTTGAGACTTGTTATTTGGAAAGGCCATTACAGATTACAGAATACTTTTTATTCTTAATTACGAGCGTTGGGTAGTAAATGGAACTGGAACTTGTTCATTGTATGAAACTGTTTGGTTTTCCATTGAATTAGATCCGATGCCCTTCAACATATGACTCCCCTCCTAGAAACTAGGGACAAGAAGGTTCTGTAAAAGAGAGCTTCAACCTTAACATACATAAGGGAGAATCATAATGATATCATGTTTTTTGTATGACAGCCTTGATTTGCTCTTATACTGGTTCACTGTTCTTTAAGTACTGTCAGTCTGTAGCTGAAGAAAAGGTATTTGTATAAAAATCTTAAGCTGCTTACACATTAAACAGAATAATGGATGATGGATTTGGCCAACGCTTTCACTCTTATAACCTACTGAAGAAAGCTTCTCTTTGGGAAACAGAAATTTCAGGTGTACAAATGACAACTAATTATCATGCTTGAATGGTATAGCTGTATACATATAGATATCTTTGTCCTGTTGATTCTTTGGTTGTCTTCTGCCTAATGCACATGATGGCAAAATTTAATGCCTACATTCTTGAAAGTTGTATCAGCTGTTATTATTTTTTAACTTTTGTTGTTTATTGTTATACAGATTATACTCTGACCAAAGTGTGGCTTCCTCCCATCATATGTGTTACCAGAAATTAACAAGATTCAAAAACTTGACATTCGAAATCCTTGATTTCATTGATAATTACAGTTCTTTAAAATACAGTGTTTTTATTTTTGTGATTTTGTCGCTACTACAGGCCCAGAAAAAAATGATGAGTTCTTGCTGGCCAGGTTCAAAGGCGATGGGGTGCGATACAAAGCCAAATTGATTGGTGTGGATGATGTACCTGAAGCCAGAGGGGATAAAATGAGCCAGGACTCCATGATGAAATTAAAGGTAGATGTTGCTATTATTGCCTAAGGTGTTGCTTTAGGTAAGGTATAGGTTTCCCCAGTTTGAGGCATATGCATTTTCTTTTGCATGCAGGGCATGGCTGTAGCTGCTCGATCCCAGGGAAAGCACAAACAAAGAATCTGGGTCAACATATCACTTTCTGGGATCAAAATTATTGATGAGAAAACAGGGGTGAGTGTGATCATTCAGTTTAGTGTGCTAACTTCACCTACACAGCCAATAAGGATGACACCCACAGTTTTGTTTACATGAATCAGAACTGAGGTCTCTGGTGTAAATATCATTATGAGCCTCGGCAACCATGTTTGATACGTTGTGGTTGATGCTACTGTCGTTTGCCTGCATCTAGGTAATAGAACATGAGCATGCCGTAAATAAGATCTCATTCATTGCACGTGATGTGACGGACAACCGGGCCTTTGGTTACGTATGTGGTGCAGAAGGCCAACACCAGTTCTTTGCCATTAAGACGGCCCAGCAGGTAGGTAGCCTTTCTCCAAGTGGTCTAAGTCTGCATTAGCCCTGCTCCCCCTTTTCTTTGAGACAGAAGAGAGGGACGCTCTGGGTGCTTGAGTACATAAGACAACTTTGCAAAAGGTTTGTTAGGACCATTAAGGGATTCGAGGAAGCTAAATGGAAAAACATCTTAAGCTGGTCAATAAGTTGATTATTGTACAGTCAGGTTAACATTAACTTGTGTTTCACAGAAGGATGCACTTGATGTATTGATCTGACAGGCTGTTTACACTCTCCTAGGCTGAGCCTCTAGTGATTGACCTGAAGGACCTCTTCCAGTTAATTTTCAATTTGAGGAAGAAAGAAGCAGAGGGTCCAAAGAAGGTAACTGCTGTTTAGCATAATGTCTGTATTACTTGAGGCAGTCAAATCTTTTATTCTTTCATGTTTTCATTTGATTTACAAAGACCACTCCTCAACACAGTGCACAGGGCAAAATTTGTAATGTGAAATATGGCAAACAATTTTCAAACTGTGTCAATCAGGTGGGTTATGTCAGTCTTAAATTAGAATATGCACATGTAGTCATGCGTCGCTTACGGACAGTGATATATTCTGAGAAATGTATTAAGGGGTTTTGTGTTTGTGTGAAAATTCTAGAGTGTACTTATGCAAACCTTGCCTACTACACACCTAGGTTACAATAAAGTTTTTATATATAAGCAGAAAGAATATACTCTAAAAATTAAAAGTATAGTAAATACATGTTTATCATTATCAAGTATTATGCACTGCACATGAATGTTAATGTAATTTATATGAATGGCAGTTCAGCAGGTTTGTTTACACCAGCATTACCACAAACACATGAGTAATGCGTTGTGCTGCGACATCACCAGGTGATAGGAATTCATCGTTAACGTAACGGTACATGACGGGCTTCTACATGACGGTATTTGCTAAAGCTGGGTGAACTTGCTGGAAGAAGCTAAATAGGTTAAAAGGCCGAGGAGCTATTTGCTGGTTTTCCAAGTTCAGCTGTATATGCTTGATTGGACAGTTTATTGGACTGTTAATCTTTCAGTCATGGCCAATGTGGAACAAATTTAACAGTGAAAAGTTTTTCATTCCTTATTTCCAAAACCTTCATATTAATAACAGTAGGAATGCATGGGTACATTCATATAAAGCACTTTAGAAGTCACTTAATTTATATATATATATATATATATATATATATATATATATATATATAATGTCCTTGTAATTTCTAATTTATTCTTTTTTTTAAAGATACTTTAT
>JAODJW010000117.1:13782564-13799040 GCA_026777045.1 Hyperopisus bebe
TGACCTTGTAATTTCTAATTTATTCTTTTTTTTAAGATACTTTATGCTCTTATTGATACCCACCATATAGAATGACCACTGTTTAACATTCCATCTTCTAGGATGAAACGGAGAAGCAGGTGATTGAGGTGAGGTTTTATGTTTTTGTGTTGTACCCTGTACTTTTTGGGATATATTCCAAACTCACTATGACTCTGCACTGCATAAATGGTTAAAGATGATGAATTGGTGCTTTGAATTAAGAAGTTAATAATTAATTTGTGTTGACAGAATGGCCGTGATGCCCTGCTTGATGTTGAAGGTGAAGCAGATAAGTTAAAAGTGAGTATACTGATTTATTTAATGTAAGATGGTGAATTTAGTGCTATAATCATGTGGCCGCCAGACATCTGTGAGCAAGCTTGTCCTTCTCTCGTGATCATTTGTTAAAACGCCCACTTTAAGAGGTTTCAGACTCTTCGGAGTCTCATTAGCTAAAGAGCACACACAGTAGTAACCTCATAACACTGCAATCTCATGTTGCAGAGTGTTGAGCAGCTAGACCTGTTTGGAGACATGTCGACTCCACCAGACTTAAATTCTCCTTCGGTAAGTCCCACAAACCTATTTTATCATACAAGCGTCCCACACAGAATTCGCCTGCGTGATCTGCAATTTTTTATCCAGCTTTCAGTTCTGACCACTGACCATTTCTTCAAATATGGCATAACTTAAAGTGTAAGTTATTGAGTCCCCAGGACCTTTCACTTATCCCCCTGTTAATTTTCAAAAGCTTAAGGCCAGATTTAATCATGTGTGATATTTATACAAGTACACACCACGCACGCACTGCTCCAGGTAGAAATGCCATTTGTCCTCCTACAGTAATAATGAGTAATGACCAGGAGAGAGACATCCTTTTATCAACAAGGGGCTTTGTGTGTTTCAGTGAGTGGAAATCGCACCTTTTGCCATATAAATACACCAGTCATTCTCACAAACTTACTACCGTAACATTTTCTATAATATTTAAGGCAGACTCAAATTATACAGCTTCATTGTCAAAATGGTCTTGCCTATGGGGTAGTTAATCTGCTTTATTATATTACCATTTGATTCTGCAATAAGGAAATAAAAGGTATTCAATCAAATCCAGAGCAAGAATTGTGATTATTGATAGAGAAAAATAACAAAACCTACAAAAAAAAAAAAACTGAGCAAATTGAGTTACATACAATAAAGTTCAAAGATTTGGTTCCATTTGTTGCTCTGATTTTGATGTACCAAAAAGATGTCAATTGCTCTACCCAAAACACTTTTAATGCTATAATTTGTGAGAATGATAGTTTTACATTGAGACAAAAATATGTCAGTATGAAATTGTGCAATATTAACAAATTTAGTGGTGTATTTGCACCTATTCTTCAAAATGTCATTACAAATCAGTATGTCTATGATGTGCAGGACTCCATTCAGTGTGGCTTCAGCTTTTATCATGCTCAATTCCAATCATCTCATATGCCAAATATTCAGTAATCTGCATGTCTGTTAGCTGATCCATAAAAGTTCACAAATGTCATGGCATGAAATCATTTTGCTCAGTTTGAGGAAGAGCTGTTTATCCACAGAACTGATTTTTGTGTCATTTCTTTCTCTCTCAATGATCAGGAGACAAATGATATCCTATTGCTGGACCTTTCCACTGACATTGACAGCAATCAAAACTGTATAAAAGGAAATCCCTTCACCTCTTCCTGTCCTTCTGTCACCTGGCCCAACCCACAGTCCAGCAACTCGCCTGAAAACCCCTTTTCTTCCCAGCTCAGCTTTTTTCCTGCTCCTATTCCCGACCCTTTTGGTGACGACCCCTTCTCCAAAAATGACCAATCAGCACACACCAATTCTGTGACCCCTGGCTCTTTCAGTTGTAGCCAGGATAAATCCTACTGCAACCTTAATGGGCCCAAGCAAAACGGTAGTCAGCATGGTGACTCTGAATACTTTGGGCATCAGTTTGATGAGAGATCTAGTAAGACTGTGATCCAAACGCTGTCCAATGGCCAGTGGCCATTGGAACACACTCTGGGGGATGCCTGGAAAAAAAACGAGATCCCGGTGAAGGAACAGAATGGCATCCATTACAAATCTTCCCATAATCCTTTCTTTGAGAGCTCTGGCAATAGCCCACCCTTGAAAAACAAGTTAAACCATGAGCCAGTTGGGGCTTCTGAGGCCCCTGTAACTGCAGCAAAGGATTCTGTCCTCATTAGCCCCCCTCCGCTCAACACCAAAGCTGGACGAGGACGGAGAAGCGTCAAGGTGAAGCCAGGAGTCCAGCCTCTCCTATTGCATGCTCTCAATGTGCACTGGTCTGGGAACGCCCCAGTTCTGTAGGTATTAGACCCTGAAGAACCTGCATTTCAAGGACGGGCATGTCATCATGTCAATCAGATCATATTATTTAGAGGAGTAAAAAGCTTAATGAATATCGTTAATGTTCACAATCTGTTAAGTGATAAACAGTTGGCTATAAACCTCCAGAACTGGGCACTGCAGGGCTAGCTGTCTAACGATCTAACACCTATCTAGGTCATGTGAATGGCTCATGCATCTCTGAGACTGCGTACATGTGTGAGTGTAGTAATATATATGAAAGATGCAGCTAGGCATCGGTGGTGTGTGTTGTTGGGGGTGTTGGACCCCTAATCTAACGGTTAGTAGCTATTCATGCAACTTTAATCTAACCCCAGTTATTTGTCCTGTTTTTGGCTGCTTGTGTCCTAGCCCATGCTCTGTTAACATCTTTATTATTCTTTTAACGCATCAGTGATTACCAGGTAAGTAGTGATGCTATTTTTGTTGAAGAGAATGTGTACCAGGTGTAGCAGATTTCAGCCTCAGATGTTTTTTTTTTTTTTTTTGAAGACATTAAATACACTATAGACTAATACACTTCTGTATTAAGGGTAGCTTGTTCTCTCTGCTGTTGCCTACAGATCACAATGAGAACGATAAATCAGGTAACTGGTGCTGTAAAACTTACTCTCATTTTTCCAATTGTTCTCAACAGTCTCCTACAAATATTTTTGGAGCCGACCTGTTTGGTTCACCCTCCCAAGCAGAAGCGCCCTCTGTGCCCCAGATGGACTTTGTGCAGCCAAACCCTGTGAACCTTTTCAACAGTACCCCAGCTACCACTGTCTCCCCACTGGCAGCCTTGAATAATCCACCTGCCATGGGGGCATTGGGTATGACAAAGTTTATTGTAAAATAAACCCTGAGTATCAGTTGCTTAGTGCGGCATTCTAAGATGCACAGCGTGTTGAATGCCAACCCTAACCAATACAGTTTTGTGTCCTGCAGGAAAGCCACTGGGAGGTCCTGCAGCAGTCTCCCCATCAGCTACACCTGCATGGAGACCACAAGCCCCCACCATGTTCCCTGTGTCTGGTGGTATTCCCCAGGTCACCATGCCAGGTTCCCAGGTCTCACCATTCAGTGTCCCATCTCTGCCTGGATGGGGGCAGACTCCTCCTCTCTTGGGGACGGCCACTGCTCCTCAGCCCCCTGCTTGGGGACAGGCTCTGGCTCCAGTGCCCCCTGGAGCTTGGCCTCAACCTTCACCTACAGCTGGCTCCTTCCATTCTGGTGTGATGGCCACCTCACTCATGCCAGGGGTTATGATGGGAGTGCAGCAAGCTTCTACACCTCTGCCCCAACCCCCACCTCGGCCAGCTCCGGTGGAGCCCCCCAAAACTGAGAACAATGCCTTCACTGCTCTGGACCCTCTGGGTGACAAAGAGCAAAAGAATGTGAAGGACATGTTCAAAGACTTCCAGATAGCTAAACCCCCAGCTGTCCCAGCCAGAAGAGGTGACCAGGCAGGTTCCACAGAAAGTGGAGCCTTTGCGGAGTACTTCTCCAACAAAGTGGGCTTAGCTCAGGAGGTGGCCGATAATGATGACTTTGACGTCAGTCAGCTGTCAGCCAAGATCAATGGTAATTAACACATTTAGGAGTTCCATTAACCTTGTGAATACTAAAGTATAACCAATATATGTCTAAAGGTAAGGTACAATACTGAACCAATGATGAAAGTATTTCATTAAGCAAATTAAAACTGCAGGGCAAGTGAGACAAACTAAACTGAAATTAAAACAACTCCAAAACTAAATAGAAAGGAAGAAAATATAATTAAAAATTAATGGAAATGGAAAAATTGTGGCTTCTATTTTAACTTATTTGAATTTAAATGCCTGCCTATAGGCTAGCAGCTAACAGATGTCTCTAAATAATCCAAAGGTGAATGTAGCCTATAAGTGTTTGAAATGGACGAGGTTAGTGATCGAAGAGATTAGATTAAGGATGGGCGATAGCACTGAAAATGACAGATGCACAAAATCAGTTAAAATATCAAAATTGGCTGATATCTTTAACAACTGATGACAAATATCTGCATCTGTCCAATGTGTCAATGTTGGCTGAAATTTAAACTTGATCAATATTCAAAGTTAGCCCCAGCAGAGCTAAAGACACTACTACTACTACTACTACTACTACTACTAGTACAATAATGGAGATGATTGCATTGGGGGATCAGCAATTTTCCATAGTGGAGGATGACTTTGTCAGCTCATTTCCCACTTAGAAGATATCATGAAGTACCAGCCCACAATGCATTTGTAGTTTATTAATAAATATGGTTGGCAGATTATCCTTCATTTTCCAAAGAATAACAAAATGATATAAGGCCATTTTGCTAATCAGCGCTGGTAAGCTCTGCAAATTTCATCTCCAGCAACTGCAAGTGTTAATATGCACCTACACATTTTAATAAATGGAAATTAAATTTCCTTGACATGGACATATAAAACATGGTCAACTAGTTTTCTCTGGAGTATCTGCAAAAAACACTGAGGAGAGTGTAGGAATCTAAGACAACAGGTAGTTTAGGCTAAGAGGATCCTTGAACATTTGTTTCTGGGGTTTATGTCTCTGAAGTTGCTGCTGTCTATCCTCTGTACAGAGCCACCCAAGCCTATGCCAAGACAGGCAATCTCCTCACCTGCTAACATGACCCCTGTTATGGCCACCCCTGCGCAGGCTGAGAATCCTTTCAATGATTCCTTCGGGGCTGATCCCTTTGGATCTGCTCCACTTACAATGGTATGTTATAGTTGTATGAGAACTCCTCAAACTCTTGAAGTATGTTTTCTTGAGTTATTCAAAGACATTCAAATTGCTGTGAATCTGAGTATGTTCTACTACACCACATATGAAAAAAAAAAAAAACTGTGTTAATGTTGGACAGGTTCCTCCTCCTGTCCAGCCAAGTGCTGCTGCTGACCCTTTTGGAGACCCCTTTGGGAACCCCTTTGCCTGATTACCACCAACCTTTCCAGCTTTCAGGTGAGACAACCAGGGTCTGTTGTGCCCAACCCACATGTCTTTATAGTCTTTCATAAAAATCAGTATCTGTGGCATACATATCAATTTTAAAAATCTGCATTTTCTATTTAACAGCTGCAACCAAGAATTCCTCAGCCATTGTTGACCCAAGAGGCAGGAACTGCACATCAAGTTGCTGTGGTTGTTCCGGGTGTGACTTTCTCCAGACTACCACCTTAACTGAAATTTGCTGTAATTTCACTTTGATCTACACATTCTTGATAAATCTCTTAAATGGACAGTGTGACAAAGATTACATAGTGTAGTCTCTTGCCAAAGGTCTGTTCTGCTTCACAGCCAGCTAAATTTCCAAATGGTAAATGTATTAGTATTGTTTACAACAACAAAAAAATTGGGTGTATCTGCTTGAAGGGCATATATACCATTGGACTGTATTTCCATATTTATATAGAGAGAATGCCCAAATATGCTTACCCCTCCACATTTGTGAAATTACCGAACCTCTGCTAATGTCTATTAAAGATGAAAATATGAGCCTTTCTTAGTGTTCTGTGTTTACATCATACAGTACTGATGGCACAATCTAACTGTAACTCAGTCTGGAATTAGTCTTTTTTTTTTTTTTTTTTTTTTTTTTTTTTAATCTGGTGAATAAATGCCACCTTTGATGTAGTACTTGGTACTTCTACAGCAGACTTTACAATGTAGTGTTTACTTCATGCAGCGAGCAAAGTATAAATCATTAAGTATGTTGCAGGATAATCGACTCCAACACAGCTTCAGGCTACATGGTGGACTGGTATAGCAACAGCCTGTTTTGCACCTTCAATGCTTTAAAGTCACACACTCAGTGCTTTTTGCTATTGCTTAATATATGAAATATTAGTCTTTTCTACTTCAGTTTACTGCTTGTTAGTCATCGCATTATTTTGTTATACTCTGCTGATATAATTACAGTTGTGGTAATGGGAAGATTATTCCAAATCCCCTCAGGACGTAGATTTGTTTTCCTCTGTACTGTGCTTGGTATGCAAACCTGAAAATATTTTTCTGTCCTAAATATGAAAGATCTACAAATGACTTGGGTATTGATAATTGGAGGTTTATCGGATCGCTTGTGCTTTGCCAGAATAAAACATGGGGCAAACGTTGAGAATCATTTAAGTACCTCTGCACCATATAATCACTGAATAGTATAATTAGATTTAATAGTCATGACATTTGATACTCTGATCAATTTGTGCAAAATATCTCAGCCCCTCCAACACGGATTTTACTGAAAATTCATATACCTTATAATGAATCGACAATATGACTGAAAGCAGGTCTCATCCTTTAAATATCAAATTCTATTATACCATTAGGTGGCAGTATGTACTTTGGAATGGCGAGTTGTTTTGGAATGTATCTGAATCATAATGATCTTCCAATAAATGTAGATATTTTCAAATGATTTCTTGATATCCTGGTGTTTTGAATACAAGCTATTTGCATGTCAGTGTGTCGGGTGATTCCAGATTAATTTAATTACTAATTACCTTGTAAATAGACAAAAGTTACTTGCAGAAGATCACGAGGATACTTAATTTGAAAACATTTTCCTGCGTGTTTAAAATGCATTTCAAAGGGATTAATGGGGTCAGTGGGTAGCACTGTTGCCTCATTCCTACAGGTTTGGAGTTAACACCCTGTCACCCCTCTGTGTGTGTGGAGTTTGCAAATTCTCTCTGTATCCTGCGGGTTTCCTCCGGATACTCTGGCTTCCTTCCGCAGTTCAAAGGCATGCTGCCGGATAATTGGTGTGTATAATTTTACGTGGCAGCCGATAGACTGCCATTATAATACACAGCCAAGGGAGACGCAGAAGAGAGAACGCACACTACACTTTTAAAAGATATCATTATGGGTAGCATTTTGGATCATGAGAAGTCGCCTTTAATTCTGAATGTTTGTTTATAATATAATGTGACAACACATAATACAACTACCTTAGGCTGCCAATGCCGTTTGGTTTATTAATTCACTACATAGTACACATTTCAACAATCTCTAACCACGATCAAGAGCCTCGGACTACATTTAGCATTTTTCCTTGACATATCCCTTCAGGCACCACGAGATCAGCAATCGTTTAATCTGCAGAACATATACGGTATTTAACTATACAACTGGAGGTCAATCATGATTTATCAGTCAGCACTGACATTAAATAAAGATGACGTTTAAAAGCATGAACGTTCATTTAAAAAGTTCATAAAGGTTCAAAGGAAAACGAAACAGACTGTCCGTCAAAAACAGAAAAACGATTCGTGTAGGCGGTAATTCCAATCAGCACAGAGAATGTATTCTAAAGTAAAGGTAGTATTGCAAATATCAGATGATCGGTTTCGTCAGCGAATGACTGGGTCTATTTTGATGACGTAATCTTATTGATGGCTTCTGGTTATTGTATTTTCTTAAATGCAAAGAAGCCTTTTTCAAGGCATTTTAAACTACAATTCCCACAATCCTGCTGATTGTAAGCGCCGTTGCATAGTAGTCGCGTTCATAAACGTGAACAAGCATGGCGGATGATACAACTCCCATATAAAGCATGAAACTTGATTCAGAAAATGTCATCTAAAATGGTTAACAGTGTTTAATAAAAGTGAGTATGGATTTTTGTTACTGAATATTTTCAAAGTTAAGTCGGACGAGCTAGTGTGCTTTCAAAAAGCGCTTCGCCTTTTGGATTAATTTTATGACGTGTTTGGAGCCACGAAACACTCCGTTTACAGTTAAAAGATATCTGACAATTTAGGGATATGAAGGTGATTTATAAAGAATGGCAGATTTTCTTACAGTCTGCCTTCTTGGATTGACAGCTGTCTCACAGCAATTCCTTGTTTGTACATCGATGTGCCTCTTCTTCGGTAAGGTGTTAGGTGGCTTCTTGCCCAGCACTGTTCCGCTATAATTCCATATTATTATCAGTGAAAAGTCTTTTTCAATAATTAATGATAAGTCCAGTTCGTCGTCGAATCCTTAACATTTCTGTAATAATTTACTTCGCATCTAGTATTACTTAGAAGGCATAATATTCTTGAATAAAAGTTATTATTGCTGGCCTAGTGTTCTGTCGATTTCTAAATATGTGCTGTCACTTATTTTGGAAATGTTTTACTACGTGAAATATTGTGGTAGCTCTGTTACCTTAATTTTTAGTATAATAATTGTTCTTAAAGTGGGACAAGCGTTTTCACAGGCTGTTGTGTCACTGACCTACTGTGTATGATTAATGTTATGACATTCACTCACATTGTTCTCAACAGAATGTTGCGTAGATCGAGGATAACGGTGCGGCCCAATGTACGGTCTGGCGGCAGAGGTCAGGCCGCATTGCAGGACAGCCATTCTGTCCAGGGCAGTACAAACAGCTCTGAGGATACTGCTCAAAACGCACCAAAGGATTCAGCTGACTCAACAAACCAATCACCAGAAGTGACAAAGGATGTAGAGGCCCAGCCTGCTGATGCAGAAAATACTACCTCTCTGAAGTCAAACGATGACAACAATTCACATCCAGAAAAAGCTTCCTGTAATGGGTAAGTAGTCACCGATTTATACCGGTGATATAAATAAGCTGTTGTAGTAGTTCATAATGATTAATTATGTTATGGTGTTTTTTTATGCAGGGATGGATTAGACCATAATGGAGAGGCCACTGGTAGCAGTAAACCTTTGGCATCTTCTTTGGCACGAAGAAAACGCTTTTCTGCCATGCCTAATTTGACCAAGATCCGGGTTACTCCTGCTATAAGTTGCATATCTACTAGGGGCCCAAGGTCTTCTGCTGTGAAGAGTGGAGTAGTTCCCACAGCAGAGACCACAGCCACCAACACTGAGAATCAGCTGCGGCTGAAAGACAGTACCACCCAAGCCTTTAGACACCCAAGTAGGCAGAAAGCTTGCAGTGAAGGAACACAGCCTATAATTCAGTCTGTACCTTTATCTTCAACGAGTCAAGATCCTGAAGCTTCTCTTCAAGGAAAAAAATCTAAAGTAAAATCCCTTTCACGTCAGAGTAGTCAGCTTTCTGACGGCCAGAAATCACTAAACGAGGCAGTTCCTGATGATGGCAAGCCCCTCACCACCGAATGCCGTATGGGTAGCACAAAACTGTCACAAGGCAGTGTGTCTCCAGTGAAGGCTGTGTCTTCTGTGACCACCTTGACAACCAAGACCCAGAGTGTTTCTTCAGATCGTGAGAGGATCATTAAGGCCCAGAAGCTGAGAGAACTTTTAAAGCAGGAGCGAAAAAAAGAGCGGGTCAGTATGACTATAGAATGTCTGTCGTAGCACTTGTTTCCAAGTATCTCTTATATTATGCACATAACATAGTTGTTATTACAGTCATCCCTAACCTCAACCCTTTATAGAAGCCCGTTTCCACCATCTAGAGTAGAATTTTTTTTTTACACATTTATTTCAAAATTCGGATTTTTTTTGGCTTCCTCTGCAAGGTGCCAATTAGGAATATATTCCAAACACACATTATTCTCATAATGTAATCTGCTGGCTGGTAGTTTGGATTTAATTTTAACTTGCTATATTATGAAAGCAGTAAAACAGGGTTGTACTAGTAGTACTGTGTTTATTCCCTTGGTTTGAGTTATTCAGTTATTCTTCTGATGCCAGTGTTTGCCTAGGACTTCCAATAACTTGAAAAATACATTTAACTGAAAGACATGTTTGATATTTTTTACCAACTGTAATTAGAACATATATTTTGTGCAATGCCATGATTAAGATCTGTAGCAATCAATAATATAACTAATCGTTAATGTAGTAACTGCCAATAATGTAATAATTCTTCTGTTTTCTACATGTAATAGATAATGATAATAATGTGATGTTTTTGATTCAGAAATGTTAGTACAGACGTACCGCTGCTTACGAAGGAGTTACATTCCGAATGACCATTCGTATCTTGTAATGTTCGTAAGTCGTTATTCAACATCATTTTAATGGTATATGCAAGCACAAAGAACTAAAAAAAAAAAAAACAATAAAAATTGATGTTGCGGACAGGAAACAGGAGCCCAATGAACACAATTTGGACTTGCAGTCCTCTTCGCATGTCTGAAAGTTCGTAAGTAGAGGAATGTCTGTACAGTATTGGTAAGTTATTACATTAAGTACAGAAAAATTATTATTGGCAGTCATTGCAATAATGGTAGGTATTAGATTATTGGCTGCTACAGGGTCTTGTAGGTCTAATGCAAGAAGCATTGATGCTAGATATGCTTGTACTACACTTAATTAGGTGAAAGTTACGTTTTATTGCCCCTTTTCATTTGATACCTGGTTAACATTTATAGGACAATTATCATTGCAAGTTTCGATGCAGGCTACCATTCATACTCACAACTGAAAATATTAAAGTGCCTGGACAGAGCAGACACAGTCATTGTAGCCTTTACTCCTGTCTGCTACTGTATGTGTGTTGCACTGAACCATTAAACGTGAGCGAAGTGCTGGCTCCCACGAATTGTGAGGGGAAAAAAAAGTCAGAATTTCGACATAGTAAGTCAGAGATAAATGTGTTTGTTTTTCTACTCCAGATGACGGAAACGGGCTTCCATAACCCATAACAGCCTCCTAGCCTTAACGATAACATAAGTCTATTTATGACCAGTTTCTGAACAAACAGTAGTGTACTGTACACTTTGCTTGTCAAATTGCTTCATCATTTCCTATCTAGATCTTTTTATTTACAACCCCGTTTCCAAAGAAGTTGAGAAGCTGCGTAAAATGTAAATAAACACAGAATGCAATGATTTACAATCTTATAAACCCGTATTTAACTGAAAATAGATCAAAGCAGATCAAATGTTGAAACTCAGAAATGTTATTGTTTTATGAAAAATATATGCTCAATTTGAATTTGATGCCCGCAACATGTGTCAAAAAAGTTGGGACAGAGGCATGTTTACCACTATGCTGCATCACCTTTTCTTTTAACAATACTCTGTGAACGTTTGGGAACTGAGGAGACCAGTTGCTGGAGATTTGAAAGTAAAATGTTGTCCCATTCTTGCCTGGTATAGGATTTCACCTGCTCAACAGTTCATGGTCTCCTTTATCGTATTTTAATTTTCATGATGTGATAAACTTTTTCAGACTGGTATGAAATGCAGGCAGGCCAGTCTAGCACCCAGACTTTTCTACTACGGAGCCATGTTGTTGTAATACGCACAGAATGTGGTTTGGCATTGTTTTGCTGAAATATACAAGACTTTCTCTGAAGAAAACATTGCCTGGATGGCAGTATATTTTGCTCCGAAACCTGTATATATTGTTTAGCAGTAACGGTACCGTCCCAAATGTGTAGACTACCCAAGCCATGGGCACTAATGCACCCCCATACCAACATGATAACTGATATCTGATATCTGATAACAAGCTGGATGGTCCCTCTCCTGTTTAGCAAGGGGATGTCCGTGATTTCCAAAAAGAGTTTGAAGTTTTGATTTGTGTGACCACAGGACAATTTTTCATTTCACCTCAGTCCATCTTAAATGAGCTCAGGCCCAGGGAAGGTGGCAGCATGTCTGGATCATGGTTAGATATGGTTTCTTCTTTGCATGGTAGAGTTTTCACCTTGTATTTGTGGATGCAGCAATGAACTGTATTCACAGATAGTGGTTTTCAGAAGTACTCCTGAGCTCATGCAGTGATTTCCATTATAGAATCGTGTTTGTTCTTAATGCAGTGCCACCTGAGGACCTGAAGATCACAGCTATCCAGTATTGGTTTTCCACCTTGTTCCTTGTGTACGCATTCTCTGACACCTTTAGTGATATTTTGTACCACACATGATGAAATTCACAAATTCTTTGCAATATTATGCTGAGGAACACTGGTTGTGAGATATTCATCCAGGTGTTTTGTTTCAGAATTACACAACTTTTCCAGTCTTTTGTTGCCTCTGTCCCAACTTCTTTGAAACATGTTGCTGGCATCAAATTCAAATTGATATAGCAAATATAGCATATATTTGTTTTAAAACAATAACATTTCTCACTTTCAACATTTAATATGTTGTATTTGTTCTATTTTCAGTTAAAATTAGGTTGTATGATTTGCAAATCATTGCATTCTGTTTTTATTTACATTTCACACAGCATCCCATCATCTTTGGAAATGGGGTTGTAATATACAAACCATCTAAATTATGCCCCTGCATGTACAAAGTTACTACTGTACACACTGGGAACACTACGTTTTGGACCCATTATTAAAAATGCCAAATTGACAGCATTAAAAAGTAAAAAAAAAATATGGCAAGAAAGGTGAGATTCCATGGTAACAAAGACAGCCGACATGAGTGAGGCTGGTCGCTGAGACAACGATGGGTAGCTTACCCAAGTCAAGATTTTCTTTTTAGCTGAAAATAACTTTTGATATTAAAGAAATAGCATGCACTTCCTCTAAACGATATTAGGTAATACTATTGTATATTATATGATTATTTTTTTTGTGATCCATTTTCAGTATTGTTCGTATATTATTGGCTTACGCATCATCTGCGAGTTTCTGCGATCTTTCAGAAAGCTCCAAAAATATTCCCATTTAATTGTTCTTGGCCAACGTGTGAATAACAAAAACCATAAATGTCAAATTTATGACTCTGGAGGGTCGACTGTATTTGTAAAATTGTTTAGTAGGTAATTACAAAACTTCTGTTGTCAGTTGTTTGTCGGCATAAGACCAGTATTTCAAACAGAAACAAAATACATATGGATGATACATCCATATGTATTAGTGCATGCATTCACTTTGTTTTATGCTGTAATGTGTCTCTAAATGATTCTGCATAAAAATGTAGTGTTTCAAAGCAATTTTTTTCCCTTAGAAACACAAGAAAGGAAAATCCCGCATCTTTGAATGCAGCAGTCCACAGGATCACAGCAAGATGACAATGGCAGACCTCATTTACTATTTGCCAGAGACGAACCCGATGAAGTAATAACTTGAAATGAAAGCATTATTTTTTTTCATCTTTTTGAAATTTCATTGTTCGTTCATGCACAGCTGAAATGCTATAATTTGTACTTATCCTGTTGAATGGACAGAAATATATGTATACTGATTTATGAACAGATCGTACCAGATGGAGGAACCGAAGCAGAATGAGAGAGAGAGCTCATGTACACCGACCAAACAGTAAAATCACCCTTTTCCTTATGTGTTGTTTTTATTGAACCAGTGTATTTGTTCTCAAACATTGTGTCGCTGAAAAAAGTGTTGTGCAGAATCTGTTTATAATTTTATTCAATTAATATATTTTAAGGGTGGCCGAACAGCCGCAGGAAGCAGAAGAAGAGGATGATGTGGAGAACGGTGATGATGAACGGGACGAGCAGCTGGTGGTCCCCAGGGTGAAAGTAGCAGAAGATGGCAGTTTGATTATTGACGAGGAAAGGTACTGTAGATCACCATGGTGTCATGCAACACCAGACTAATATCGATATCGTAACCTTCCCGAGAAATCTGTATAAAATATATGCGTTATAGGATAAATTACATGTCAGTGTATTTTCAACACAAATGATATGTGTGTTTCAGTTTAACTGTTGAAGTCTTGAGGGTTCAAGGACCTAATACGGTGGAGGAGAAGGATCCCATCTTCGAGCGTGGTTCTTCAACAACCTACTCAAGTTTCCGAAAAGCCAGTTACACCAAGCCCTGGTCTAATAAAGGTAGGAGAGCATGGTCCCTCTTATTACACACTTCTTTATGTGCTTATTGAGCGTTCCGAGCGTGGTTTTTAGGGTAGTGTAACTTCTGAGAAAATGGTGTGAATACTGTGAAATATATTACTGTAAATTACAGTTTAAACACAATGTATATATGTATGTGCATCTCTAATTATCTTGCCCCTGCAGAAACAGACATGTTCTTCTTGGCTATCAGCATGGTGGGGACAGACTTCTCCATGATTGGTCAGCTTTTCCCTCACCGTGGCAGGTCCGAAATCAAGGTATGTCACCCAGGTCCTTAAATTGGTACCTTGTATTACTGTATAATTATCTGCTTATTTTGAAAGAATCTGTGACTTATCCACTTCCCCTTTGACATTAAGCAGAGAACTAACGCTAAAATAAATTGTTATAATTAACTTGTAAGGTATTCCATCCAGATTAGATTGAATTGGCATATAACTCAAATTGTTTACAGTATATAAAGAATGATGCCTTACCAGCGTTTTGACTACCAATAATAACAGTGTTATATTATTCAGTAGGGCTGTAACTTTTTAACCGATATTCGAACATTCATTCAAACACGATTGAAAAATTCATATTCAAATATTAATGTCACTGTAGTCCATTCACAACCAGTGACTTTAAGCAAGATGGCTAGGTTAGTTAGTGTGAAGTGTACACAAACACTGAAATTACCAACATTGAAAGGTATTACAGCCGCAAAACTGCATTCAAAGCTAGCTTGACCGGCATTTTGGTGTTAAGGTTTAAACCGGAATCCTCTTTCTGGAATATTTCAGTATAGATCCTCATGTCCCTAATTAAATCATCAAGCAAGAATACCAGGGAGGGGTTATGGTTTAAACCTTA
The DNA here is from genome assembly GCA_026777045.1 of Hyperopisus bebe. Lineage (NCBI taxonomy): Eukaryota > Metazoa > Chordata > Actinopteri > Osteoglossiformes > Mormyridae > Hyperopisus > Hyperopisus bebe. Next base: position 13,797,573 of record JAODJW010000117.1, read on the forward strand.
AGTCCGGCACGGTGGTGAAGTTTGCTTTACATTCAGTTTTCCATGAATAGACCCAGTGCAATTAATAATAAATACACATTAAAACACAATATGAAAGTTATATGGTATGCATTATGTATCATAACAGTATGATAGACCTCGGCAACTCAAGTATTGGTTCTTGATTTCAGATATTAACAAAGAATAGTGATTTTATGTTATGCATAGCTAGGCTGTCTCTCAGATTGTAAGCACCATTGTTGCCCTGTCTCTCCTGTCACAGAACAAATTTAAGAAAGAAGAACGAGCAAATTCTTGGAGGATTGATAAGGCATTCAGTAAGTGTCCTGTTCCTCAACACTTCATTCCATTCATCTAACCTGTGCTGAATGTTGGACTCCTTTACCAAATCCATGTCCTGCTTCATTACACTGTCTGTCCTGTAGGGGAAAAGCGTCGCTTTGACCTGAGTTTCTTTAGCTCCCACCTTGAGAGGATCCTGGCTGAGGAGCAGAAAAAGCAGGAAAAGTCTAAAGCTTCTGCAGAGAAACAAGTTTCGAAAAAACCAAGGAGTAAGCAAAAAGGTGACGATCAGCTGCCTGACTTTGAGAATCCTTTTAGTTTTGAGATATTTTTTAAGTCCCCTTTGTAATAAGTTTAACTTTGGGATTTGAGTACTTTTTTTGGTGTTCCCATAATTTTGCTCCCAGATAAGACCAAAGCCAAGATGAAAAACAGTACCAACCAAACTGCAGAAGAGGAGATGGATAGTGTGGGAGTAGAGGGAGACTTGGAGACGGCAGAGAAGGAGAATGAAGACTGCTCTAACTTTGAGACTGTGGAAGAAACCACCACATCCCAGAGAAGAGCCAAAAAAACCAAGAAAGGGGACACAGGACCGTCGTCCCTGGAAAAAGTGACTGATGAAAGAAATTCCAGTAATGAAGGTGTGGCAGTGCAGTCTCTTTTAATTGGCTCCATCATAAGTGCAGGAGCTCCTCCTCTTACACATAGTGCTAACTGTGCTCTCAGCAGGTGAAGCTATGGACCATGACTCCAGTGACGTTATTACTGAAGTTTCAGCTGATGGAGATGTGCAAAGGTAGGAGCTGAGTCAATGTTAATCAAACGCTACCCCAGCTTTGAGAAGTAGTCTGCTCCTTTTTGATAAAGTTATTCTGATACTGAAAAATATCTTAAAAAATTAATAGACTTGAACATTGCTGCGTTTTCACTCTGTTAAATACATTTAACCCTCTGGGGTCTAGGGGTAGGAAACACACTTTCACTGACTGGGGCATGATCACACATTTCTTCAAATATTATAAACTTAATTCATGGCAAATAAATTATTTCTTATGTATTTGTTTTGCCATTACACTCATTTTTATTTTAATATAGTAAATATGTCCGATTTTTGTTAAGTTTGTAATTTGACATCAAAGTATAGACATTGCAAAATGCAGTTTGGAACACTTGCAGAAACATT
>JAODJW010000117.1:13799278-13809551 GCA_026777045.1 Hyperopisus bebe
CATGTCACTATTTCTGGCTCCTTTCATTGAATATGTAGCAACTTTCATGTGTATGAATGAGCCATTGTCACCTAGCCTACCTTTTATGGCGCTCGACCCCAGTGGGTTAATGTATGTTTTGAGGAATTAAATGATGGATTAAATTGTCTCTAACCGATACAGTTTAAGCCCAGCCAATGGGTTGGAATGAAAAGCAGCAGATCCATAGCCCACTAGGAAACAAAAGGCTCTTCAGTTAGTGCACTTAGTGATATTTGGGGTGGTTCCTCCTACTCCAGTGGTGACTGGCTCAAGACTTAAAGAGCTGTAAGGTGTTCTAATGTCCTGTCAGCTTCTGACTGCCTTGAATAGCCAGTTTGAAGACAAGTCACTTTTGTAGTGGAAATCAGGTGCTAGCAGGGTTACTACCTTAGAAGCATGTGGATGGGAGCATATGTTCTGCAACCTGTCCTACAAAAAAATGTGTTTTACGAAAACCAGGTCAGAGAGACCAGACAGTTCTGCAGAGAGATGGAAGAGACCTGTGATCAAGCCAGCCCAGATCTCCAGAGGGCGTCTTCAGAAGCCTGTTCCAAACCTTGGATGGCGAGGGGACAAGAAGATCTCAGAGCCAAAGGAAAAGACCAGTGATGACAACACAACAACTTGTGAGGAAGACAAGGAGTATGATGGGCATAAGGTACAGAGCACACTGTATAGATATATTTCTCAATTTATCTAGTGCTTGAAAAATGTTTCCCATTGAAATCAGTGGTATTAAAATGTCTGACTGATGAGATTCCAGCTTGAGACAATTTTGAAGAATTAATTAATAAATATATATATATATATGTATTATAACGACAGCCACTCCTTGTTTACCGACTATATTCCATTACAATGACCAGAGAATTAAATGAAATGGTTGCCAAGTGAAAATCAAGGTAGCGTAGGTATAACTGCGACTGCTTAAGACTTTACTTTAGCTTTCCATACTCAATCCCTTTTATCTGCCATGAAGTGGACATCAACGAGGTTTTGTACATTCTGCTTCATTGATCTCTATTACTCCAGCACATGATACTGTCAGGCGTACAAAATTTGGCCGTAAATGCACGTTGGTCAGAATTTTTTATTTTTTTTATCGTTGTATTTGCAAATGGTTACTAACCAGGTAGTTGTTAAACAAGGAGAGCTTGTAATGTATGTTTTCACTTGGATTCTTATCAGAATAGTAATGTTGAAATTTAGGCCTCACTTTGAATGTGGGATTGATAGTATTTGATTGCTATGCTGTCCTTGAGACTAAAAGTTCAGCTTCGGCTGGGAAGATGATGTCGGAGGCAAAGCGGACCGCCGGGGTCCTGGCCTCTGATGACGAGGAGCAGGCAAGCGAGGCTGAGGAGGACCTTGGTGTCACAGCCAGGCAGGAGCACATGCTGAACAGGCCCACCCGGTAGGGGGGGGGCACTTTGATTACGCTATGCATCTGCATGTTAATTTACTCGTCCGCATTCTAACTTTAGCATTCTGTGCTTTTATTTTTTAAGAATATCTTATAATAGATTGGGGTGCTATGCTTGTGATCAGAAGGTCACTGATTCAAGCCCCCTTGATTTCACTATTGGATCCCTGAGCAAGGCCGCTAATCATTAATTACTCCAGGCTGACCCTGTTTTCTGAGTCAGTACATTTGGAATGTTAAAGTGGAAGAGCGCAGTGAATGGATTGTGTCTTGCTGGACAATAATAGGTCAGGGAGGATCCCCAAGAAGTCCCAGGCCCTGCAGCAGGCTGGGGATGAGGATTCTGCTGAAGAACCTCCACCTGCCTCCGAGACTCAGGGAAAGACGTCCCCCCAGCATCGGTGCCGGAAGCCACCTGGGTCCAATCAGAGGAAAACCAAGCCTACAATGGGCAGCATGCCGCAGAGGTCCAAGAGGTCCAAGCTGGTGACACTGCGGGCCCCCCTACCGGAGGGCCCTATGGAGGACAGGCTGAGTGAGGCCCGGCCCGACGAGGTGTATAACTATCCCACGAATCCTGAGGAGCAGAACCAAGTACCAGCCTTCGTCCCTCTCAGTTTACGGTCCCCAGAGCCCATGAGGCTGGAGGTTGAGGAGACCATGGAGGAGGTTAGAACCCATATCTCATTTAGGAGGTTTTTACAGACAAAGGAAAATGTTGGTGTTCTAAAATAGGGGCATTGTGTGGCTCTGTGGGTTACTGCTGTGAGGGAAGGTTGTTGGTTCAAATCCCATTGTCCTCTGAGTGATTGCACTGTTGGGCCCTTGAGCAAGGGCCTTAATCCTGATTGGACCCTGTTCTCAGACATTGCTTTGAACAAAAGGATCTGATAAATGGAAAAAAATATATAATATAAATAAAATATATGTAAAATGCTTAACGTGTATTACTGTAGCTTGGTAAACTAAAAATATTGCTATTTGGTTGGTCATATAACTAACCAAGCAATGAAAGATGTTGCCAGTCATTTATGTTACACTCCGATTGCTCTTTCTTGAAGTATTTGTTAGAAAATGGCCACCAAGATGATCTTTCTCAACTTTTTTTTTTACATGACTGCTGTTTCTCTTTTTACATTGACACAGCTTGAGATTTTAGTCAATGTTCCTGATGCCCTGAGTATGATACAGCCTGAGGATGTGCTGTGCCATCCGTCGGAGTTCCAGGGAGCACAGAAGGACGTTCCAGTGCCACCTGAGCATCAGCTGGGCGTGTTCACTGTATGGAATCCACGATGATCTGCTACTCCTGACGTTACTTTGGAATTTGTTTATACACACAGTGAATGTGATTTCCTGTGCTTTCGTTTTGATTACAGGGGGTGACGAAGTGTTTGTCTCTAGATCATGTAGAGGGTACGTTGTAATGAACTCATCTTCATGCCTGATTACTCATCTAAGTGAGCATTTCAGAAGCAGGTTAATCCAAGGAGTTTTTTCTCCACTTTTACCGTTTCAGAATCTGAAGAGAGCTGCAATGAGGCAGCGAGGACTCTATTGACAATAAGAAATCCTGAACTCCTCTCTCTACCCCTGTCCATGACTGTCTCAGGTGAGAGAAGATCTTGCCCGTCGTCTGCAGGCCCTGCAACAGAAGAACTGCTGGAGGGCAGGAGATGTATCAGATCATATGTGAAGGAATCAAACTTCTAAAGACATCAGGGTTATAGGAGGCCTAGAGCCTACCTGAGGCAGCATAGGGCATTTCTGCCCCTTGAACTAGATGCAAATTGCATGAAATAATTTAAAATATATTAATTTTTTTTTGCTTTGTTGTATTCTTACCCAGAAGCCATTGACAAAGAAGCCAAGGCTGAGAAACAGGTTGCTTCTGAGAAACAGGTTGCTTCTGAGCAAGAAAAACAAACGCAGTGTAGTCCGGAGACAACATCTACCATGACCCCCGGCTCTCCAGTCAGGCCGTCTAGGCTTGTGGGTTTGGACGTGGCGCCGGAGCCTCAGAATTCTCAGGGCTGCCTTCCTAAGAAGGAAGAGCCTCACCCTGGACAGGGTGTGCAGAATCGGTAGGGGGAGCTCCAGGTGAGGGATGGGAATGTTACTGTGGGGCTGCGCTGGTACTCTAAAGTGGGTTTTTTGGTTTCAGTGTTAGCCGTACAAGCAGTGCTGAGGCCAAACCGGACTCCATTCATAGTTCTTCGCCTCCCAAAAAGAGCCACTTCCAGAAACCAAAACCCAACCTGGTGCTTGCATGCCGACCCGCTTCAGTGTGTCAAACTCAGCGCACGGTCACAGTGAGCTCAGGTGAGCACCTGGCAGAGTCTATATTCAGTCAGCCAGTCATTTTTTAAACTCTACTACTTGATGATTTTACCCCTATACTTCTGAGTATTGCATTTAACTTTCTGGACAGCAGAACTGCTTAACCATGTTTTTTTCTTGTATTTTTTTTTACAGAAAAAGTAGAAGTGACTCAATTGGAAAGTAATGAATCAGAGACAATTATCAACAATAGTGCTTCAGAAGAAAGCAAAAATGAAGGAATGGGGGTAGAAAACCCAAAAAAGAGTGAAACATCAGTGTAAGACATTTCAGAATAATCTAGCAGTGACAAGGGCAGCTGTGCCCAGAATTTTGTGCTCAGTGCTTTTCGGGGTTTCTGAGTGTTTGTGTGTCTGTATGTGTTTAGTCCTGAAATGTCTCAAGAGGCAGTTGTGAGTTCTGAGCCCATAGCTCAGACTGGACCTCAGAGCCGGAGAAGCCGGTTCCCAAAACCCAAACCGAATCTTGGACGTGCTGTTCGGAATCTGCGGCCAACAGCGCCGAGCCCTGTGACGCAAATGACAGGTAGGGGCACAGGCCCTGTATACGCCAGGGCATGCTGGTGCTGTGCTCTTTCTTTTTTTGGGCTGTACCACAATATTCTGGGACAGGTTAAACATGTTTTTTTCCCTGCTTCATACAATGGACTGTTGTATTCCTTTATCATCATTTCTTGTCATATGGTCAGCTAGACTTTTGAGTAATTATTTTGCACTGTAAAAGTTCCAGAATATGCATAATTTCAAGCAAGGTATAAACCAGTCTGGGTATGTGCAGTAACAATAAATCCTTGAAGAAGAATTACTTGAATGTTCCTGTAGCCAAAAACGTTTCAGAACTTATACAAAATGCATGGTATTCTCCCATAAGTAAAGGTACTCTGTAGAACCAGATACAATTTAAAACATATAGGTTTTACTGATTTTTCTACTTCTGTAAAACTGTAGGGCCTGCTAAGGTACTTGGGTAAGGGTGTCTGTAAACAATCTGCATCACTTTTCAGCAGACGATAGCAGGCCATCTGAGGAGACTCCAGCAAATGCCAAATCAAGGACAGATGTGGAAACCAGAATGTATGTGGTGATTTAGTTACTCAAAAGCATGGTTTCATACTCAGGCTGTAGAGCTCATGTTGTGTTACTGGTAGCTGTTGTCATGTGGGGATTTGTGTAATATCCTTTCATGCTCTGGTTGCATAGGGTCCCAATGGCTCAAACTCCGGCCGAACAACTTGCAGCTGCCAGAAGTCCGAAGATCCTTGGATCAAATGAGGCGTCTGTTGCAGAAGGGGAGGAGCCATCTGACATGCCAGTGGACCCTGACCCTGCCCAGGTAAGCTGAAGCAGGAGGTGAATTACAGCTGAGCTCAGCCTAGTTTCACTTTTACCTAACTGGCTTTTTGACTGCTGTATACTTGTACTAATCTGCCCTGCTTGTACGTCACTTTGCACAAAGCGTATGCTTAATAAATAAATGTAAATGCAAATTCAGTGCATGTGCTTGAAAATTTGCAGATGTTTTTCTGGTAAATCTGTTTGCAGATTTGTTTATACACGTACAAAGCTCAGCACACTTGCAAATCTCATTACGCATATGAATCTGATTATTCACACGGAGTGTGAATACGAATTAAGATTCCTGTACACATTTTCAAATCTAAGTACACATTTACAAATTCTTTTACACATTTACAAATCTTATTACACACACGTGGATTGAGATACATTCACACGAAACTCCATACACATTTGCAAATAATTTTGCTACTATAATAGCCCTATATTGATGCATGTGTAAACATACTGAAGTGTGACTCACTGGTTTGTCTTTTTCCATTTAGGAACAAGCTATGAGTTTGCACAGTGGAGACGGCTTCACATTTGTTAACATGGGTGACTCTACTGAAGGTATTTACTCAGAAGAATCAATTTTGATCTGTGATGCCATAGCAACCTCTGAAAGCTCTGCCTATGGCAATTTCTGTATTGGGCTGTATTGCAGGAGTCTCAGGGGAAGACGACTTCACTCACAGTGAACCCACTATTATCCTGACCCTGTTTGAAATCCCGCCGACCTCTGTCAACGAGTATAAGTCAGGTTCTGCCCCAGTGGGTGCTGTCACTGCTGAGCTGCTCTCGCCGCTGGTGTTTATAGATGCACAGTCTGAACCACAAAGGTAAGGGACGTCCCAGAACGGCAGCCTCCATGCAGTGTTGTAGGAAGTGCCTGTTTTATGTAATGTGAGTAGCAGCAGTAATGTTAAGCAAGTAGTGGGTTTAAAAAAAAAAAAACAGCTGAAGTAGCGATTAAGGAACTGATTACAGACTGAAAGCATAAAAAGAGCCTTGAGATGGTATGCATAATCAATTCTGGTTAATGTTCTTCATTAAATAATGAAATATTTAGATGACAAAAATGTAATATTTTGTTATATATAGTTGTCTATATAATGATTATCCATGTGTTACAGCTTTGGGCCAGTTGCTGATTCTCAGCATTTGGTACATTGCATGGGAGATTGTCCCCTTTAACGCAGTTGTTCTTGTCTAGCAGCGATAGCAGCGAGGCCGTGGCCATGGCTGATGCAGAGGTGCCTGAGGCTGGCAGCACGGTTTCTCACTTCATGGTCAGCGAGCCATTGCATCACTTGACCCAATGTAGCACTATACATGAAGAGCATTCATCTTCTGCAGTTCTCACAGTAAGTGTCTGTGCCCTTCCCACCTCCACAATGTATGAAAAGGTTTGTATTAGATTAATACCACTTCTTTAGTTTTAAATGTTTAATACATCTTGATGTCTGTTTTTGTAGGAGTCCAGAAGTCTAGACAAGACTGATGGTAAGACTTCCTATGGTGTTGCGTTCCCTTTGAGATAATGTAAGATATGCAGTGTAACTGAGAACCATCTTATATTTATTGTGGTTTATTGTTTGGTTTATAAAATATTGTAACACAACTTTATTCATAGTCAGGAGTGTAATTTTAAAATGGGTGGAGGGACACCCATCCTGAAGCAGTTTGTCTTGGAAAATGTGGGGGCATGCTTACATTTCTCTGAAATTTGCATTTGGATGAATTTACCTCATGTCTCACACATCCAAATAGTAATGGAGGTTTGTAGTAGTAACATTTTTTCCTATTAGATGAGTTAAAATGCAGTAATGTTACATTGTGTAGAAGAAGAGGAGAATGTCAGCCTTTCTTTGGTGCCAGTGGAGGAGGTGAATGAGGCTCCTGAGGAGGATGATGATGCTCCCCCTCAGAAAAAGAGGAAAATGCCCATCAAGTCCAAAAAAGGTAGCAGGGGAAACTATGGCAAATGTTACACTCAAGCCTTGCCTTATGTTAAACAAATGCAGACACTCATGAAAAATTACGCTGACAAAATGCAGACAAAGAAAAATGGAACATCTGAAATGCATGGTAAATGCTGAACTGTGGATTTGTCGATTTTTGGCAATTTAGGAAAACCCAAAATAAAACCTGGCTCTTTGAAAAGGACATCGGTAGAGACCACTAAAGATGCCAGTGAAGAATCTGAGATGCTTCCTCAAATCCTAGCCTTTCCCAAGGAAGATGACCTTGCAATGCCCAGTGCTGATGCCCAGCACAACCCCCCAGCCAAGCACGGAGGGGCACTTGGTGACCCTCTGCTGCGGGACCAGGAAACTCCTCTTGGCTGCGGTGGCGAGACGGAACCTCAGCATCATGTGGCACCGCTGACCTTGGATAAGCCACTTCTTAGGTTAACTTGGAGTCTGATATGTCTTCTACAAAAATATGGTCCTAATTTAACTGTTTCGCCATTTTAAAACATTTCAGTTACGCATACCTAAAGATAAATTTAATTTATTTGGTTGTCATTCAATGTGCTTTCTTTTCTTACACTGATGATGCTTTATTTTACCCGGCTGTGTCCTGTGCATCACTAGATGTGCTGCAGATCTGTACTGGAAGACAGAAGCTTTAAATGAAAATTTCTTGGTTTTGTTCTTGAAGGCCTGGAAGAAAACCCAAAGGGTTCCTCTCGTTTATGTCCAACAAGACCACCACTGGCCCTGCTGGTACTTCAAGGACTTCCAGACCTGCACTTCAGGTCAACACTTCATGTATAGAAAGAAGAAAAGCCTCCCTGCAGGCAGCCATTGGATGTCCAAGAGAACCCCCCACCATTAACACTCCCCACTCCACGCCCGACACCGTCGCATCTCCAAGTGTATCGGCACATAAGGTAACCTAAGAAGGGAGCTTTCCTGCAGTTTAACTCCTTATCTGAAGCAGCCTTAATTTTCAGAAGTTTCATTTGTATGCTCTCTATAGCTAACACCCCAAATCAAAAAGGCAAAGCAAAACAGCTTTTTAAGTAATATACTGTATTTGATAATCCAGGTATACTTTTTTCACGTGTAGCTTATTTTTCTGTCCAGATGGAACCTCCAGAAGTATCAAAATCGACAGAAGGTGACTTCCTCTCTGTCAACCCCTCTGATAAGACTGAGTATAAAAAACCCACCAATGTCTCGGAATACTTCTTCGGGGACATCTTCACAGAGGTCGAGGAGCCAGACTGAAGACACGGTGTTCCTAGGCCACACTGAGAAGATAGTTGGGTGTACCATCTCACTGACAGTAGCATCCCTGGACTTGGCTCATCATCCTGCATATGTCATGGCATTTCACTTTAAACTGTTTCCCATTTGAACATTTGTGCACAGGCGTGTCTGTTTAAGCTAATATAACATTTTATCAGAAGTGCTGGCTGTATTAAAATTAGTCAGGAACTGTCAGTATTTTGAGCTTAAATGTAATTTTAATTGACAATTGCTAAATTTAATAATTTTAGCAATATTATGGCCTTTGGTCATCTCATCTAAACAATTGCATATAAGCTGGCAACATTACTGAAATGATGAAAAGTATTACAATGTTGAGAGCAAAATTTATGTCCTAATACCTTAAAGATGCATTTTGATCCAGCAGATTTAGCACCTGTGGATGACCTTATTGATCTAGCTGTATCATTTAGCAGCAAATGAAAGCAAGTGATAACTATAAACACTAGTAAACAAAGCTAATGTTAACTTATCCATTAACTTACCCACTTATACACTGAGCCAGGATGTCAAGCATGCTTTCTAAAGGCCAAATATTGACCATTTAAAATTGTCACATTTATATTTCAAGTTTTTTATTCTCTCGAAGGATTATGGAGCATGCTTCTTGTTTTATTGTGCATTTTATGTACAGTCTTAGACACTTGTCTTAACTGGCATAACATTTCCTGTCTGCCGTGAAGGTTCCTAATGTGATGTTTCAGAGCAGTTTCGTAGTTGTGATAGATCCGGAATGCATTCATACCATACACTTCAAGTGTACAGCAAAGTATCTTCGGGGAGTGGTCTGTGGCTCAGTGGATCAGGATAATGTGACTGTGATTGTGATCCCTTAGTCAGCCAAGATTTCACTGTTGGACCTTTGAGCCAGGCCCCAATTTCTCTAGGGACTTTGAATTGCACGTTGCTTTGGAGAAAAGTGTCTTCTAATTAAAATGTAAATTATGTGCTACGTTCTGTCCAGAACATATTACAGATTCAGTGCATTGCTTACTATAAGGGTATGTTTGGGGCTAATTTTAAAGCTGCCTAGGATTAAGCTTTTAGATTATGTTTTGATGGAGAGAAAAAGTAAATGTATAAATCCCAAACATCAAAGATAACATTTTAGCCTACCCCATGTATCCAGTATTTATTTTTATACTGCTAGTGACAGGTTATATTGTCTTTTTTTACACATCTGTTTAATTTTATTCCAGTTGTCATATAAGTGTAACTTTCATTGTTTGTTTTTATGTCCTGCTATAATGTTATGAATGTATTATACTTTAAAACTAGAAAAGATGGGATGATCCCTCAAGATATATCTGAAAAGCCCTTCAACATGGTATTAAGTTTCTTATAATTTCTTAACTTCCTAAATTTTTCATTTGTGTGTAAGATTTGTGTAATTTCATCCTAAATATTTGGAGGAATGTGACTGGACACAAGTGTGAAAGCAAGGTTTTGAACATTTCAAATCAAAAATATATTTGTTTCATTTTATTTGCTCAGTACCTAAGATGTAATTTATGTAAATTGCCAATAAAATTTTGGAGTTAAAACTAAATTTTAACTTTTGGGTTGCTGCTTTATTTGTGCTGCTTTATGTTGTTTCTACAGTTTCATTTTCAGTTTATATGTAAACCACATGTAAATTCAGAATCCGTTTGTGAAATTTGAATTTTCCATGTGACTGGCTTCACATCCAAAGTGTCCTCTGCCTCTTACCCTGTGCTGTGGCTTATGGATGAATGGGTGCTAAAAAAAAACCAGGTTTCAGTACGACCCCTGGCAAAAAATATGGAATCACTACTGTTGGAGGATGTTCAGTCAGTTGTTTTACTTGGTAGTCCAAAACACAAATCACAGATATGACACAAAACTATTTTACC
>JAODJW010000117.1:13809651-13836844 GCA_026777045.1 Hyperopisus bebe
ATATTGACAGCTCTCTTGTTGGGGCCATGTTTCCTGTTAATCAGTCAGGTGCAACAGCTCGTTAAGGTCTGCAAGCATTCTCTTTTAACTGCAGACTAATAATCCTAATTAGACCTGTGCAGGTATTTGTTTCGGAATTGCAAATTACAGGGTGATTCCATAATTTTTTTCCTCTACTTGGTCTGAAAAAAAGATTTGCCATTAATTGCAGCAATGCCGTTTTATTTTTTGGAGGTATTTTTTACAAAGCCAGAATGTTCAGCTGTTAGGTAAAATGGTTTTCTGTTATATCTGTGATTTCTTTTATGGACTACATAGGAAAACAACTGACTGAACATCCTCCAACAGTACTGATTCCATATTTTTTCCCAGGGGTTGTATAAGGTGAAACTTGAACAATGGAAATTGCTTCGTTGCAGCAGTTTGTTATAATATGTTGCCTGATTCATTTCAGTAAATCTTCAAATTTATAAATGGATATGTATGTAGATTACGCTGAATGAAGTTGGGATGAGTTAGGATGTATGCCAGGTATATTATTGGGTTTTGGTGTTATCACATAGAGTACTACAGTGAAAATCTCGTTTTCATCTTTTCTTTGAAGTGATCTTTACCACTTAAATTTGTTTAATAAGTGCTAGTACGATTACTTTAATTTTAACAATGCAATGTTGATGCATTATTGACTATTATTATTATACACATAGACTGAAATTTTACTACTTGACTTTGGCACAAGAAATTTTGTTCACCCATCTTCATTAACTGATTCTGCAATGCAAGCCAAACATGCACAGTTGGGCTGTGACCCCAAATGCTAGGTGCTTTGGCTGGCAACTGAAATCACTCCAGGTGATAATGGGTATGGAAAATGGAAAATGAAACAAAAAATTTGCATCTGACCCCAACACATGTTTCCACTGTGTGTGTGATGGTCCATCCCAGATGCCTCTGAGCCCGGGGAAGTCGACGCTGCTTCTGGACATAGTTAACATAAGATTTCTTTTTTTGCACAGTAAAGTTAAGTGGCTGCGATGGGCTGGCCTCCTGTCCAGGGTTGTTCCCTGCCTCGTGCCCGTTGCTTCCGGGATAGGCTCCGGACCCCCCGCGACCCAATAGGATAAAGCGGGTTGGAAAATGGATGGTTGGAAGTTAAGTGGCATTTGTGAATGTAACTCTGAATAGAATAGAATGTGTCATTGCACATTTTCTTGCACAACGAAATTAGCAGATCAGTCCCTAGCATGTGCATATATCTAGTCATTACAACATAAAAAAAGAACACACATTTTAAAAAAATGAACATCCTCTGTAAATTTAAATCAATAGATTTGCATTGTTATTTCACAGCAATCATAGATTTCGTAATATCCATCCATTTTCTGAAACTGCTTGTCCTATATAATCACAAATTTGGCAACTCCAATTAGCCTTGGCATATTTTTGGACTGTGAGGGAAGACCCCAGGATGACATAGAGGGAACATACAAGCTCCATACACTCTACCAGGGTTGGGGCCATTCCGGAATGCATTGATCAATTCCAGTCCAAATCAGGAAATGGAACTGGAAAAAAAACTATGTGGAACAGAATTGGAGTTGTATTTGAATTTCAGGGAGATTTAAGTTCCAACTCCATTTCCTGATTTGGACTGGAAGTGATTAATGCATTCCGGAATGGCCCCAACGCTGCACTCTATACCCTGGCAGAGACTTGAACCATAGTCCCACAAGTGTGAGACAACAGTGCTGACCACTGCACCACCATGCCACCCAAGCTCTTCTAATACTACAGTTATTTAGTATTGCACAGTTTTCGTAGTATTACACAGTCATTGAACCAAGTGTATCTTGTTAGTTTTAGTTCAGTTCAGTGACGCCTCTGGGGAAAAAACTTTTTCAGCCTGTTAGTGTGGGGCTTTAGGGCACAGTGCGAATTACCCCTCTATAATTGGGGGGTACTACCTTCATAACACTTCTATGACCATTATGGTCCGCTACCACGTCAATATGAATAGTCGCCACCAGGATCAATGTTAAGAGCGCAAGATGCACTGGGGGTGTTTACTAACATGTATGCAACACGCAGTCAGGGTCTGGACATGTAACAAAATGACAATCAATACAGAAGATCTCATTATCCTTATCCCTATCCGAAAGAATTTGGTTTTGATAACTCCCAGGAATTATCCTAAAGAAGTATATTAGTAAAACTAATAAGCCTATACATTTACAAACAGCCTGGTCTGGTCCAGCAGTCTGGTGTTATTCCTGCCCTCTCAGTCCCCCCAGCTCCAACAGCCTTCAGAAATAAAAATTTGCCTATTAGGCTAATATCTATCATGATGGTACAGTAGATCTTAAAGTACAGCCTAATTTCTAAGTCACCTCCTGGTCCTGCGCGCTGTCCTGATCCTGCCATCTTCCTGCTGCCTGCTCACTGTCCTGATCCTGCCATCTCCCTGCTGCCTGCTCACTGTCCTCATCCTGCCATCTTCCTGCTGCCTGCTCACTGTTCTGCACACTGTCCTGATCCTGCCATCTTCCTGCTGCCTGCTCACTGTCCTGCACACTGTCCTGATCCTGCCATCTCCCTGCTGCTTACTCCTGTGCCTCTACTGCCTTCTGCTGACCACCACTTTCCTTCATACACATTAAGTTTGCAGAACTGCACCTATACTTTTAGTGTAATGTTCTGTAGCTCTTAACACTAAGATTTCCTACTTACTCTTCTTTTACCACCAAAAAAGTGTCTTTCCTCGTAGTGTCTGTGAATAAAATCTAATCTATATTTAATAAAACAGTATCTGGGCTATCAGATGAAGCTTCTAAAAATGTCTATAAATATGAAATTGTGGAATGCAGAATCAATACCACTAAAATTCAAATAATAGGGCTTATTATTTGCTAGCTAGTTTTTTTTTTAAGTTGCCCCTAAAGGTTTCACTTACAGTTTCACTTTTTTCAGAGCATAACGTTAGACCTTCTTATGCGTTAACATTAGCCTTATAACAAACCACACAGGTTATGTGGCGAATTAATTTCAGAAATCACAATTTATTCGGGATAAAATGAGAATGAATACATACTTAGCTTATCTTGCTAGTTAACGTAACTAACGTTGACTGCACCGGTGTTCTGTCGAGTTGAGCTACTTTGTTGAGATAAGCTATGGTTAGGTCTATCGATTAGTACTACGGTAGCTTACCTCGACAAAGTAGCTCAGCTCGACAGAACACCGGCCTCAGAAGGACAATGGTAAGTATTAGTAATTCAACTTATAAAGATGTCAGCTTGCATTAGTAGATGAAACACTTAAACGCATAAATGAAGGTTGTAACAGGCTAGACTTCTGCTGGCCACTTACATTTACCAACGCACGACAAACAGTACCATAACAGACGAGCACCATGAACAGGTCACTCAATGAGAATGAATGATGCGACCGACTGGCTGCTTCTAGCGCCGAAGTGGTTAAAATGGTACGGTTCACATTAGGGGTCTCTGAAACCTCACATAACCTCACCTTGTAGGAAAGTTTTATCTTTTTTTTTTACAACAAAAGAAAAATGTTAAGACCCCCCCAAACTGCTATTTTTGTCTCTTTGGGGGGGGGTCTGGGTCTCGATTGGGGATTACAGTACCTCCCATAATCCGAACCATGCTTTAGGGTCTTGTAGTGTTTCCCAGACGGTACCAGGGAGAGGTGATGGCAGGGGTGAGTTGTGTCTCTTAGGACATTGATGACTCTGCAGAGGCAGTGTGTCCTGAAGATGTCCTCCAGTGAGGGCAGAGGAAGTCCTATGATATCTTGGGCCGTGTTGCTGACTCTGTGTATTGCTTGCCTGTCTGCCACTGTGCAGTTGGCATACCAAGCTATAATACAGTATGTCAAAAACACTTTCAACAGAGCAGCAATAGAAGGACACAAGCAGCTCCACAGCCAGTTTGGTCCTCCTAAGTGTCCTTCAGAAGTATAGCTGCTGCCTAACCTTCTTGACCAGAGCAGTGGAGTTGCTTGTACATGTGAGGTCATCAATGATGTGGCATCCCAGAAACTTGTATTGTAGTGCTTGACAAAGATTAGCTAAAGTAATCCCTTGCCCCATCAGCTATTGATGAATGATGGTTCTTGATGCAGTGCTGTCTGAGGCACTGGAGATCATGGGTGTTCATCTTAGGCTTGCACTCTTGCCCTCTTCCCACTGAAACTCCTCACCATTACTTTAAGCATTCACTGATATTATGGACTGTCAAGGGAGAAATATGGAAATCTCCTCCAAATTGCCTTCCTGTGGGCCCACCACCTGCAGAGGGAACCACGGGGGTCGGCTGCAATGTAGATTGGTTGGCAGTCAAAGGCAGGGGCCTTGGCAGACTGGTCATCAGCTACCAAAACTGGCTCTAGGTACATGGAATGTAACCTCTGGTGGGAAAGGAGCCTGAGCTGGTGCGGGAAGTTGAGAGATACTGACTAGATATAGTCGGGCTCACCTCAATGCATTCCATTATTCTGATGGGGGACTTTAATGCTCATGTGGGTAATGACAAAGAAACCTGGAAAGGTGTGATTGGGGTTGGGGAATGGCCTGTCTGATTGTAATCCGAGTGGTGATCTGTTATTGGACTTCTGTGCTAATCTCAGTTTGTTCACACCGAACACCAAGTGCGCCTGGCACCAGCACACCCAAGGTCACATGATCGATTTTGTAATCATATTGGAAGATCTGCGTCCATATGTTTTGGTCAATTGGGTGAAGAGAGGAGCAGAGCTGAACTGATCACCACATGGTGGTAAGTTGGATCCAATGGCGGGGGAGGATGCTGGATACACCTGGAGATCTTCAACTCGCACCTCCGCCAGAACTTCTCTGCTCTTCCAAGGGAATCAGGGGACATGCAATTGGAATGGGTCACGTTCCGGGACTCCATTGCTGAGGCGGCGATGCAGAGCTGTAAATCCCTGAACCTGGTGGTGGACACCAGTGGTAAAGGGAGCTGTCAGGCTGAAGAAGGAGGCCTTACAGGCTTAGTTAGCTCATCGGACTCTGGAAGCAGCAGGTACTGGCAGGCTAAGCGAGGAGTGGCTCTGGTGGTTGCTGAAGCAAAAACTTGGGTGTGGGAGGAGTTTGGTGAAGCTATGGAGAAGGACTTTCTGTCACCCTTGAAAAGGTTCTGGCAAACTGTCAGGTGACTCAGGAGGGGCATGCAGAGCTTCACCAGTGCTATTTACAGCAGGGATGGAGAGCCGTTGACCTTATTCAGGCAGTGGAAGAAATATTTCGAGGATCTCCTAAATTGAGCTTCTTGTTTCTGTTTTTGCTGCAGCACGGTTGCAATTGACATTTATTCACGGACTTGTCGCTGAGGATTTCTCTTCAATAAATAAATAGATAAATAGACAAAATGTGAAGGGGTTTTTGTATTTTGCATTCATTCTCTCATTACATTCCAAGGAATAAGTTTTTAATACAACTTTGGAGCGCAATGCATCCGCAAAGAAAATATAGTCTCATGAAATTCAACTTTCATAAATAATACTTTAAACACTTTCGAGGGAGTACTCCTTCTGGAATACAGTGTCTTCTACGTGTGGAAATGGATTAGTGCCCATAATATTTGAATGCTAACCGTTTCACAGGGTGTCACACTCCTATTTGGATGGGGGCGGGGCGGTTTTCAAAACTTTCTTTTTATTGTCGTTGCTAGCAACAGGTGACCTAAGTCACTACAGTGACATATATCAGTAAAATGTTATGTAAACGAGCAACATCTAATGGCTACTTAGGTTCACTAAATTATGTGATTTATGTAACACTCCAGAATCAGTATTAACCTCGGGTTTATTGAGATTATTGAACCATTACATAGACGCACTGCTGTTCCGCCAATAGGGGTCATAAGTGCATTTGGCGAGCAGATGGGAAGCTGCTCACCTGGGATGTTAGTGGCAGCCATGCGAGGGGTGCGGAGGGAGATCGTACTTTCCTAGTGAAAGTGGTGCTGTTTGCGGATTACAGGCGGAAATAATTCGTTCTTCTTTCGAGTACGGAATACTGACATTAGTGACGACTTGGTCGGTATCGGGAATACGTACTTCATTAATCTACAGGAAAGTTGGTTGGTTATATATCTGTTACACCTTTGCACGTTTTATTGACTCAAGCGACAAAGCCATGTTTTGCCGAAATCAGACCACAAGGGCTACAGTGGCGAGGGGGTCTGCCCTGGAAATGGAGATACGACGGGGGAAGTTCAGGATGAGTATATTCATGGATTCATCACAGGTGGGAAAGTTCGTTCTTTTCTGAATTACAGTGTTTCTTCGACTCGTTTTGGTAGTGTACCTTTGAGCTGATTGTGACTTTACAGCAGGCGTTTCTGATACAGGGCAGGAAAGACTTGAAGTTCATACGTCTGTTTTCATGTTTTTTATATTATTTCTGGAAATGATAAAAATGCCAGCGCCACTTGGCGATAGAAAGTAAGTGCTTTTTTTGCGGAATACTTTGCTAAAAGCCTTACAAGGCATAGTACTAACCGTTTGTGAACTAGCCCTTAAGGGATAAACTGTTGAAATAACAAAATAATTATATTATTAATTTTGCTCTACAGCCATGTATTTGACATTGGATGTATCGTGAACATCTTTAGCCAAAGGTTCTGGTTTCTGTTAGTAATGTTGCCATTTAGACCTGTTATATAAATTGATGTAGCCTACTATAAATGAACAAATGACTGTATCAGTGAATAATATTTTGAAAATAAAATTGTAAGATTCATGAGGGATAAGTATAAATATTATATATAGTAACTGTCCACATATCCCTGTAAATGAAGTGGAAATCCATTCAGGGGGCCCTGGCATGGACAGGAGGTGGGGGCCTAGGGTAGGTGTTTATCAGGGGGATCAGGATTTCGATCTTCACTCACCCCTATTTATGTGAAATGTATCATTATATGAAAAATATCTTGTTGATCGCATGAATTGCCTTATCGGTGCCCTTGGGCTTTTTAAATATTACCAGGACTTACTGGAATAATGCAAACAGGCTTCTTCAGTGGTGAGTCACAAAATATATGTCGCACCCTTAAGCACCACATTTTATGAAATGAGCAGTTGTTAAAATTTTCTGTGTAGTAGGGATTTCTGAAAAACTGCAAATCAGCATAAAACGTAAGCAATTAGTACAATACAAGAGAATAGATTATCTGTATTCAATTTATTGAGCAGACGCTTTTATACGAAGCGGTGTACAATTGGCACGAAACCAAGATGAGGTTTCTGTCCATCGACCATTGGGTTAGTGCGTTTCCACTGCACCACTTTGCTTCCCAGAAGACATCATACTTTTCCTTTGTAAAACAGTTGGATATTTTATTGGCTGCATTCAGGTGAATTACCATAGCTAAATCCACTTCAGGCACTGCCTCTTATATGAAGATCTAGCACCATGTGTTCTCTTTGAAAAAATAATGTGAAATTATGTAATATTTGTACTGTGTAATGATTGTCGTGTTTTGTAAGACCATATTAATCAAGTGTTTTTGTGTGAGATGCAATATAATAGTAATTGTTATAACAAAATAATAACCACAATAAATGTTACAATGAAAATAACATAAAAACAAAACAAATGATATTAAAAAGTTGGATACTGGGAAAGAAAGAGCAAGATGTACAAAAGGAGTCTCATATCATGCAACACGATGACAAATGTTGGATGTTTAATGTACAAAAATACAGAAAATCGTAATCCCAAAAGAAAAGACTAGCTCACTTTTGGAAACATTTCTGGGACAGGATTTTCCTCAAAATGTAGGAAGACAGTATTATTTATATATAAAATTATAATTAAAATAGGGCTCAGTCAAAAGATGCTGGGCCCATTGCCCAGAATATTAGTGTACCTCCATTAACAATAGTTTACTTAAATCTTTTTAAAAATGCATAGGTGCATAAATATGTAACATTTATTATTATGGATTATGTGAGTCACTCTGGATAAAACCATAGTATGCATAGAAAACAGCTACAGTAATCACAGCATCACTTTTAGCAGTAGTAATTATTATTTATATATTACATTTATGTTAGTTATATACTTCTGTGAAAAATTCAAAAAAAGTGACTCATCCATAATATACAAGTAGTACTTGATCAGGCAAGTTGTTCTTCACTGTTTTTCTACGCCAACATGCTTTTTAATAGTAATGTTTTTCTTATCTTTGCACCAATTTTTAACATCTTGAACAACCTTCTTTTGCCTATATGTGCTGCTATCCTTGGAAAACCATGGTGTAATTGAGATAATTACCCTTTTAAAGCTAAAAGCTAAGAGTGTTTTTTCTTCTGCAGGAGTACTTAGACTCCTATGTTCAAATGCAGCAGTGAAGAATCCACTAGACAGTCTGGGAAACTAGACATGTCCCACACAAACATCCCTTCAGTATCACACAGAGAATTCTCATGTGTTCTCAGATCAAAGATGCAAAATATTGTAGTTTCCTTTGTTTTGTATGATTCACTCTAGTGTATGTGTTGTTGTACTTATACAAGGGTGAACAAACTATTTCATGTTTTGTTCATGACTGCCTTTAACGTTTGTGTGGCAGTGAGACAATGAATTGTGATCCAACCCTTTTAAAGCACACATCTATGAAGACCTTGTTTTATACAAACATGAAATGCAAATAATTAAACTAGGGCTGTCAAAATTAATGGGTTAACGCGGATTAATCCATCATCATGATTAATCTGATTAAAATCCCTGAAATGTCTCTGTCAACCCATTTCGGGCAGTTTTGGTGCGTTTCATTTGCCCTCGGAACTCATATTCCGAGTTGGATTCCAATTTTGAAGCCGGAAATGACGACATACGCGCTCCCGTTTCTCGGAGACCCGAGAAATATCTCGGGGCAGCACAGAGGATCCCAAGTTCCAAGATGGCTGCGCCTTTTATCAACAGAAGGGAAAGTTGTAGTTTTATACTGTTTAAGTACTGCTTCTCATTTGTGGCTCATTAAATCGGTTGCACATACTATACTGTCCAACTTGTCTGTGGACGTGTTGCTACAGAGTTTTATACGTAAAGCATCGTGTGTAATGTGTTATCAACTGATATTGCTAACAATGGCAATTAACCGGGCTCGAATTGGATTTCATGATTAGTTGGATTATTTGTTGGATTTACGGTATTTTGGGCTAATTGTAAGCGAACAAAGATAAAGACCATTTAAACTGAGGTACCTTAAATCTGACTTAAATCCGAGTTGTCCGGCTAAACAAAAAATCTTGCTTTTTGATATGGGGCCATGGTATTGCATTTCTGTGGCAGATGGAATGCACCTGACTTATGTTCAAGATGTTCAATAAACATGTTAAGTGCATATATATTCCCTTTTTTCTTAAGTCTGTTTGCTCATGCAAAATGAAATGCGATTAATATAGATTAAAAATGAATGAAATTTAATCGTGATTAATTGAAATTAATCCACAGCAACCCTGTGATTGATCTGATTAAAAATTTTAATCGTTTGACAGCATTAAATTAAACACAATAGAACCTGGTTTAGGATATCATAGAGTCCTGGTGGACTGAATATGATACAAAGCTTTAACGATACAAAGCTTTGTTGTACAAATCTCATCATGTACATATCAAATTTTCATGGACATAATACTAGTGAAAAGATTAAACATGGAGGCTGCTGTGAGTGTAATTGAAAAAACATGGTGCAATAATTTTGTGCATTATGACTGTGGATAGTAGGGTAGTGAAAATGTCTTTTGAGGAGAGGTTAGCAGAGCTGAATCTGTTCCAATTTTGTCTCATCTCTTCAAAAGACATTCTGCCACAAGTCTTTTGACATGTTCAGGTGTATTTTGGAACATATCAGTCAGGCTTTCTCATGCCTCTCTCTCAGCAGTGGGGTCCTTTTGGGTCTTATATATAACCTTCTTTGATTGAGATGGTGACTGATGGTGCAAGTTGAAACTATTATATCTTCTGCCTCAAGGTAAACTTGAATCTCTGTGGCAGTGATTGAGTTGCTTTCTCAAATATTTAACAATCCTTCACTGTAGTCTCTGATCAAGTTTTTTCTTTCAACTGTATCCACGGAGGTTGGTTACATTCCTGAGGGCCACAGACTTCTTGATATCTTCACGTATGATGGAAACAGCAAGACCAAGGTTCCTGGATAATCTGTGATTATCCACGTTTAGCCACGATTTTTTCTCACTTTGACCTTCTCAAATAATTCTTTTGTTTTCTTTCTTTAGTCTATGGTCATTTCAGGACACACAGTGGTAAAAAAACAGGAGAGTAAGCCCATTTTCCTCTTCAGACTTGTAGAATGGGTTAAATTTATACTGTAGGCACCTCCAAGTGATGACAGATGAGTTCTCCCCTCAAGTAAAGTAGAATCACGTGCTTGAATTGTATGTACTGCCAGTAATATTGTCCCAGCCATTTTAGGATCTCTTATGCAATGACCTAAGAGTTAATTAACTGCTTCACTTGTTTTGATTTGTTTCATTGCATATCCAAAGAAATGTATATGTGTATACTAGAAGTTTTTTCAATTAACAATTTTCTGGAGTAAATGGTGAATTGTTTGCAGAAAGTGCATGAGTGCCAGTATTTTTGTCCACATACGAGCCTTGTATTTTCTGTCTCAGCACAGGTCTCTCCCTGTGTCCCATTCCCTCTCACTACTGTTTATTTTTAGTTAAAGTAATGTTTGTGTGTTTTCGTGTCATCAGTGAGTGGTCCGCCAAAGGATCAGTAAGCTTTCTGGCCTCCTCATGGCCCTAATTTAGTGCACTTGTGTGGCATGTACCCACAAGTACAGAAAGCGTTTACAAAGAAGGCAGGAGGTCGGCAAACCACTCAGAAGCAGGCACACCCTAACCATTTATCATCTTCTTACCACTTATGCCTAGCAACACAGGGAGCAAGCTGGATGAAATGCCAGTTTGTCACACGGCACGTACATGCACGATGGTTTACAGGCACCAGTTAGCCTAAATGTATGCCTTGGCACTGTGGGAGGCAACCCACAAAGCATAGACAGTGTACAGTATACATGATACACTCACAGATCAGAGGTGGGATTCAAACCAGATTGAGGCAACAGTGCTACCAATTGTACCGCCCACACACTAACCAGAGTATTTGTAATGAATGTCTAGTGTTCATTAAAGTCTAATCACCCTTACCTGGAGCTTCCGGATTCAGTAAATTGTATGATGTAGAGATCCACAGGACAAACACTAGTGAGTCACCGATGATCTCTGTCTACCGTCTGCAGTTTCTCTCCCACAATTATCTCACTACCTCTCTCATAAGTGTAATACGTTACGTGGCTATAAACTGGTTTGTATAAGATCTCCCTTTCCTCTATAAGGAGAAGGCAAACATGTTTATGTACAAAACTTTATAGATCCTTCACAGCTGCTCTGCATGTGTATTTTCTAGTTCAACTGGGCTTCTTAAACATTTTGCAAGTGGTTTTATTTTTTCTGAGAGCTTTGGAGGTTTTTGATATTTTTACTTTGTGCAGGACCTGGCAGCCTTGCACTACAAATCTGCTGTAATTGTCTGATCTGGGCTGTTATCTGAACTCTCTTCTGCTGCGGTCTTTTATTCCCTTCAGTAAACTGGTATTAACTGCATATGTTCAGGAACTCACATTCATTTTCTCATTACGCAACCCAGCAACTCTTCTCCCACCTTGCCTGGACGTGACATATAACCCTCAGATATGTGATATAGTACGCATAGTACAGGTTGAGACGTTGGCTTGTTAAAAGCCCTTTGTAAGAATTCAGCCAGCCAGCCAGCCTTGACTGTATTCTGTGTCACTCATTCATTGGAGGGAAGTGCCAACAACAAGAGAAACTTGTTCCAGGGGGACAGGGTGCATAAAAAAGCTGTTATTCTATACTTTAAATTTGGATTTTCCAAATGGTTTCTTGCTTCTCATGGTGTCTGGGACTGACTCATAGCTTGACTTTACTTTTTCTAAGGACGATGTGTCATTTTTTCCTTCTGTTCGCACTCACTTCTTGATTGGTCACTGTTTTATTTAGTCAGTTCCACCCAGTCATTCAGACTCGCTCCTCCTTGATTTCAGCTATGTAACCTCTTTGTAATTTCTGCAGTGACCCCTCCCACCTCCACTCCCCATTCTACCTTGTGCTTTCATGGTGAAAAAGTAACCCTGCTCCAAATGCAGCTCATGCTTCTTTGGCAAGATTGTGCCTGTAGTGCTCATGACTACATAAAAACAGTGTATTACCACATTTCACCACAGAGGGTCATTTGAAAGAGGGGCACAACATTAAAATCCCTTTGGGACAATTTCAGACAATCCACTTCTACCATATGTTACAGCCATGGGCAAAAGTTTTAAGAATATCACCACCATTAATTTTCACTGATGCCTGATGCCTCAGTATTTATGATGGCAATTTGCATAGACTCCAGAATGTTATGAAGAGTGAAGAGATGAATTGCAATTAATTGTCCCTCTTTGCCATGAAAATGAACTTAATCCCATAAAATAGATTTCCGCTGGATTTCAGCCCTGCCACAAAAGGAACAGCTGACATCATTTCAGTGATTCTCTCATTAATACAGGTGAGAGTTGACAAGAACAAGGTTGGAGATCACTCAGTCATGCTGATTGAGCTAGAATAGCAGACTGGGTGCTTTAAAAGTAGGGTGGTGCTTGAAATCATTGTTCCTCCTCTGTTAGCCATGGTTACCTGCAAGGAAACACATGCAGTCATCATTGCTTTGCTCAAAAAGGGCTTAACAGGCAAGGATATTGCTGCTAGTAAGATTTCACCTAAATCAACCATTTATTGGATCATCAAGAACTTCAAGGAGAGAGGTCCAATTGTTGTGAAGAAGGTTTCAGGGTGCCCAAGAAAGTCCAGCAAGCGCCAGGACTGTCTTCTTAAGTTGATTCAGCTGTGGGATTGGGGCACCACCAGTGCAGAGCTTGCTCAGGAATGGCAGCAGGCAGGTGTGAGTGCATCTGCACGTACAGTGAGGTGAAGATTTTTAGAGGATGGCCTGGTGTCAAGAAGGGCAGCAAAGAAGCCACATCTCTCAAGAAAAACATCAGGGACAGACTGGTATTCTGCAAACTGTACAGGGATTGGACTGCTGAGGACTGGGGTAAAGTAATTTTCTCTGATGAATCCCCTTTCTGATTGTTTTGGGGCATCCGGAAAAAAGATTTTCCAGAGTTGAAAAGGTGAGTGTTACCATCAGTCCTGTGTCATGCCAACAGTAAAGCATCCTGAGACCATTCATGTGTGGAGTTGCTTCTCAGCCAAGGGAGTGGGCTCACTCACAATTTTGCCTAAGAACACAGCCATGAATAAGGATTGGTACCAAAACATCCTCCGAGAGGACGCCACTTCTTCCAAACATCCAAGAACAATTTGGTGAAGAACAGTGCATTTTCCAGCATGATGGAGCACTGTGCCATAAGGCAGAGGTGATAACTAAGTGGCTCGGTGAATAAAACATCGACATTTTGGGTCCATGGCCAGGAACTCCCCAAACCTTAATCCCATTGAAAACTTATGGTCAATCCTCAAGAGGCAGGTGGACAAACAAAAACGCACAAATTCTGACAAACTCTAAGCATTGATCATGCAAGAATGGGCTGCCATCAGTCAGGATTTGGCCCATAAGGTGATTGACAGCATGTCAGGGTGAATTGCAGAGGTCTTGAAAATGAAAGGCCAGCACTACAAACATTGACTCTTTGCTTAAACTTAATGTAATTGTCAATAAAAGCCTTTGACACTTATGAAATGCTTGTAATTCTATTTCAGTATACCATAGAAGCATCTGACAAAACGATCTACAAACACTAAAGCAGCAAACTTTATGAAAATCCTTAGTCAACAGGTTCCAGTCATGGATGATGTTTCAGTGCTTAACAAACCACAGACAGACCCCCCAAGTTCCTGATTTGACAGTTAAATTGAGAGTTACAGGTGCAAGAGTCCGCAGTGAAGCAGCTGCAGCCAAACCATACCGTTATTCTTGGCGTGAAGAAGTGAATGTTGTGCCTGTTCACGTCATGACTAATAAATACAATATATCTGACCTGCACTTCTGCCTGTTTTTTGTATCACATTAAATCCCATCTTGCAAATTAATGAAAGCAATACCACCCGTGCTTTTGACATGTGTTTTGACATTATTTCTAACTGACCAACAGAGTGCGCTGCTTTCCATGAATGTAAAAGTAAACTCTAAAGAAAATTTGGTGCCCTCCAGTGGTGAATAACCTGACAAAGCATTTCATTTTATTTATGGGGTGAGGCATTGTGTCCTTAAACCTACAAGACTTTAGGTTTGATTTCCACTTCAGTTATTTTGAGGGTGAAGTATTTATGGGTCTCTTCTGAGGGCTTACATTTGAAAGACATGTAGGTTAGGATAATTGCTGTCTGTATGTTTCCCCTAATATATCTGTATAGGTTTCTTAGTATGAGCTCCAAGCTCACTGTGACCCTGCATAAGAAGTGATGGATAATTAGTGCATGATTAAGTTATTATTTTGTACATTAAATATAATCAGTGCCAAACTACAGTTTCTGTGTATGTACACACCACCTCATGGTCAGTCTCCCATTCTGGAATGTCCCCTCCCTTGTGCCCCGTGCTCCTATTTTAGTATAAGATATGTGGAAGCCCATTGAAAATTGAACCAGGTCTTTTAAAGTGCATAGAACTTCTCCTTGGTTGCATATATGAAGCAGTTTGATAGAAACAGGATTTCTATTAATATTCTTACCAGAGGAATGGCTCTGGTTGGTGTGATGGTCTTGCAGCCATTGTACTATCATTCACACAGCTCATAAGCCATTCGGAAGAGTTTTCATCTGCTTCCTGGCCCAGATATTTGGCTTACTCTGCTCGGATCTGTTCATTTCCTTTTCAGCTGCTTCTCGCTGAATGTCATAGTCCAAAGTGAGAGTGACCAACTCAAAACAACTCAGCCATGTATAATTGAGATTAACTTAGTTTTCATCTTATCTCTCCCCTTAAAAGCCTACTAAGCACAATATAACAATGTGAAGTGAATGAAAGGTCAGTATGACCTTTGGTTACTGTACTAAACTGTCAATTCAGTGTATATTTGATTAGCCTACTCCTGCAAGAAGGACTTATTGTAATAGACTTATTGTAATATATAATATTTATATTATGCTTCATAAGAAGTTGGATTTCCTAGAGTATATGATTTTTCTCCTCTCGATAAACTTGTCTTAAGGCTTAAGGTTTATAAGCACCTCATTAGTCTCCTCCATGTGTTACCATAATCCCCTGAAAGGTTCATGCTATAGCTGTCTGATTCTGAACTGTAAAAACACAATCAAAATCTTTCTGTCAGGCAAGTGTTCAAGACGGCAGGCTTGAGTGCAGCAATACAAAGTGGGTGTTTGTGGTAAGGCAATATGGCCTAATCTCTCCTGTTTTAGACTCTTTGAGAGGGCCACACCCCTCAGTGCCTTGTTTGTGTCTGTAGAATAGCTTTCTGTTTCGCCATTGGCTATACTGCATCACTGAACTGATTGTGAATGATTGTGCTGTAGCAGGTGGGGGATTTGAATAAATCAATTGGTCATAGAGTATATTCTTTGATTCTTTTGCCTGTTCTTCATAGTGGCAGGTATCAGAGTTAATTTCTATTCTTCAGATAATTTTATCTCTAGAGAACTCAGAACTTGGTACAGGAAATGTATCTACATAGCACAACATTGCAAGTCTGTTTAAAGCTCATTGTAAGCATTATATATGTAAAAGCCGTATGAGGTCCCAGACCCTGAACATCACCCAAGACCTGGGTAAACTAAAATGATAACAAAGAGTTTTTTAAAAATCTCAAATAGTTATAGCATGGTGAGTAAAATTCTTTCAGATCAGTATTGAATATGAAAATATATCAAGATGCGTTTTAAAACCAAATGTACACAGGGCCAAAGAGACACAGAGATTTGTAGATCTCATAGTCACATATTGATTAATTCCACAGAGTTTCCTTCTGTGTGCTTATGTCATGCTGACTAAGGGGTGAAAGGTCAAGTATGTCCATTTGCATGGGGCTTATTAAGGGAAATGCCTGAATCCACACAATCTTGCACTGGACGCATTCCTACATTATTTTTCCAGTAATGAATTCTCATGATAACTTTGCTGAGTGATAAATTTTATCATAAGGGCCAGTCCGGCCCTATCCGTGATTTATTTGCATATTTAATTAAAGCATTATGTATAAAACAATTCTAATAACTAAATTGTTCCTGAGCAGTGCTTTCTCTTGTACTCTATGCCTATACTGTTATGGTCCCACCCCATAGGAAACCACTTTGCAGCTATTCATCAGGCACAAAGATAAGAATAACAGGGCGAAACCAAGAACATTGTAATGTTTATTGCATTTAAAAGAACCAGCTTCCTACAATTATGAGGAGATATTTTTGTTAAAGTATTTGATTTTGAGTTATGGAGGAGCTTAGTATAGTACTGTAATTGTATTCACTGGATTTGTCAGTGGTATGCTTAAAATTAATAATGCCTATACTCTTTGTTCTAGTTCAGGAGTTCAATCTCTATTCAGCTTATTTAACATATGTTTCTTTGATTTTTTTACATGTTTATGTTATTGTTGTCCGCGACCCAGTAGGATAAGCTGGTTCGGAAATGGATGAATGTTATTGTTGTTTGAGTACATACACATGCAATGAAGTTTCGAACATGTGGTCTTGCCCCTTTCACGATATGAAGCAAAGGGGTTCAATGTGGTTAATAAGTTAATTTCTTACGGAAGCGTTCTCAGATGCAAACTGACTCCCTCCCTTGTAACTGGTTTGAACTCAGCTGGAGCTCTTCGAACAAGTTTAATCATGCATAAAGTCTATGCCAGATGAAAAAAAAATCTGTATTCATACAGCACATACGTTTCCAAGTTCTAATGAATATGTATATGTATGTATATATATGTCAGTGTTCCGATTTACAATAAAACAATGAACAGAAAAGTCGTTTTATGATTAAAAAAAAACATAAGAAGCATTATATAAATGGATTTTATGTATACTGAATTTGCATTGACGATGAATGCATGTTTGCTCGACTACACCAACTACACGCATGGTGAACGTTGCATCCGATTTTAAGATGTAGTGACTGTGAAATGGAGACTCCAGTCAGACACTAGAGACTACATGAAGTAATTGTATTTACCATTTATTAAGAACTTGGTATTCTGAGTAATCTATGTTGTATTCTCCGTCCATGGTTGGATCTAATGAAAAGGTCGACAGAAGCATTTTATGCTCTTATGATGGCCAATCATATTTTCCCTCGATCAGAGGAAGCTCTTAGCAAGAACTCGTTTATTTACGGTAAATTAATTTCCATCAACTTTTGTAATAGGGCCGGATCTCAGTCTTATACGTTAATGGAAAATACGTTTATGGTGCGTTTCAGTTAGAAAGTTGTTGGTGCGTGGAATTTTGAAATAAAATGTAGGACTATACATTTTATTTAATTTATTTAGAGATGGGGGGGAGGGGAACTTGATTATTTAATTAGTTGATCATTTCATACAGACAGTAACAGCAATGTTTTTGTTAGTTTAGAAGCCCGAAATGATGGATTTGTCTAAGTCGATTGATGTCATTTTTTCTCTCACTCATAATAAACCTCCGTTGATAGCGGTGTTACTAAAATTAGTCGTATTTATTGTTGTCTTATCGCAGTTCAGCACATCTTCTAAGTGTTAACTTAAGCTAGGCAAGCCCCGGTCTCCGGCTATAGCCCCCGCACGTTGCCTGTAGGCTAAAGCGTCGAGTATCTCACCAGGGGAGCTATTTGTAGACACCGTCGCCTGCTGAATCGCGGTTCTCACTGGACTCACGGCAATGCGACTTAGCCTTACGAGCGGAAGAAAAGAAAACTCTGGCGTCGCAAGACTTTCATTTTTCGGAATCTCGATTGCTTAGATACAGGCAAAAGTTTGTATTCGGAATTACTAGGGGAAACTTCGTCAAAATAACTTCTGACAGAAGTTGCACTCTTCAAACGAATCGTTTGTGCAGTCTGCTGGAATTGCCGTGGGTCGTTAGGTTGTGCGAATACGTTACTTTATCATGAATCCACTTTTAATGGACGAATTTCGTTAATCTTTGTGGGCGTCGTTGACAGACATGATTCTTGATTACATTTTTTGTTCTCGGTGTCTGCGGGATGCAATCGTGCGCTACACCTTTCTGTTGGCATGGGTTTTTCTGATACCGGGGATTTGGGAATCCTAATTTCAGAGACTTTCCAATATTACATGAACTGTAGAACAGTAACTTAGAGGTCAAGTAAATCTGCTTATCCTGAACCGATCCTTCTTAAGGGTATGCCAGTGAACAGAAATGGAGGAGCGAATGAGAATACTGGAAGATCTCAATATGATCTACATTAGGCAGATAGCCCTAAGTTTACAGGTAAGCAGACCACTTGAGATTTGTTGAATGTACGTCAAGTATGTATGAGGTATGAGGGTGTTGAGAACATTATAGTTAAGGGAAAAAAAATCAGAATACTTTCCCATTTTATGATTAATTAAATATTTAAGATATTGATCAAAAATAAGCTAGACAACTAAATTGAAATTGAAATGGAGGATGCAAAGCTTATAGGCCTATAGGTTTTACTTGGTGATTTGTTTGATAAGCTTGTTCAAAAGAAATATCTAATAAAAATACAATTTTGAACTATTAATATTAGCGTTTGGAGAATGTAGCCAATCCTAATGCTTCATCAACTTCTAGTAATTGATACACAAATAACAGCAGCATGTGTGAGAACAAAACAGTGTGGAATGGCTGAGTCCCAGCAGGGTCTCTATATGTTTAAGTGTTTTGTGCTGTACAAAGGAGGATGTCGCATGTGAGGACTTGAGCATTTCCTGTTTCCCACAGCTGATTCATTCTGTGGACTGTAGTGAAGATTTTTGCTTAATCGTTAGCTGGTTCAAAGGTTAAGGCCCATTAAACATAATAATTTAAATACCTGTGAATGTTTATGTGGGCATAATCAGGTGGCTTCTCACCAAATTATGTTTGTTTATTGTTTTTATATTAGGAAACTTTGTGTCTCTGGTACGAATAAAACTGTTTTTACTGTGTGTAAGGGTCGATGTGTAGTTTCCGAAATAATTCCTGCCTCAACAGCTACATGAAAACAAGTGAAAATATAATCATGTTAATGATAGTAGCCATTTTAATTTGTACAAATGAGTTTATCTTACTTGCGTTGGTCTTTAAGTTTTTAATTGTATAATGGCGGCTGAGTCTTCTGGAATGCCCCTTCTGGTATGTTTCTTCAACAGTGTTTCTTTGTATTTTATAGAATGATATCAGCCCACAGTGTCCTTTGGGGAATTTATGCTAGATTGGGGCTCTCTGACAAAGGTTAAGCTGGGGGCCAGAATGTCATCATGTATTAAGTCTCTTTATGTCCCAAGCTAACTGGTATTAGTCTAGTTTTGTGTTGTGCCAAGATTGTTGTACATGTGTTACGTGAAGACAGTGATGTCACTCTGCTGATTTAGGATGAGTACAGTACATTAACAAGAGTTTGCAGTCCTTTGTCTCTTGCTACGATACACTGCATGTTCCCTTGTACCTTTCAGTTTATGTGAAGCAGACATTAAGCATGACAAGTTATATTTACATGCACACATACTTCTTATATGTTTATTATGTCCATGCTGTAATGGACTGCAGGTCATATCATGGTTTACAATGTGAGCATGCTCTCAGAAGATTTTCTTTTGTTTTATCATTGAGTGGTACTTGTTCTGCTAAGAAGCTTTTTTGTTGTTAAGAAAAATTTACGCCAAAGACGGAAATAATCGCTTATAACTTCTAAATATTTTGAGTTTCTCACATGTCAATGTCCTGGGCTTTAAAAAGCAGTAGCTGAGACCTCACAGTAAAAATAAATACTGTTTCATATTTATTATATTCAGTTCATACTGTTTAGTGGTGATGTTCTTGTAGAATGTGGAAATGTCTGAGACTCGAGTAAGCAGTAGTGTGAGTAATGCAGGAATAAGTAACAGTGTATGGATGATTCAGAGGGACCTGCTTGGATGGTTTCGTTCTACTATGCTTAAGTGTACAAACCAGAGGAAGTGGAAGTGATTCATGATTCAGTGAGCACCCAAAATTTTCTGCTCACATGCACTTGGAATGAGATTGCCAGCCTATAATAGTATAGGTATATATTAAAGCCATGCTTCATTTCATTACATTGACTGTTTTCTGTACTATTAGGGAGGTGGTGATTATTGTCAGTCCTTCCATCCATTCACCCATATTCCAACCAGTGTTCCTGGTTAGGGTTGTGAAGCAGTCTAAAGCCTCCCTCATGCAGCACAGAGCCCAAGGCCACACCCTGGATGGGAAGCTAATCCACAGAGCACATACACAAAGTCTAGAGACACCAATAACCTGAATGTCTTCAGACATGGGGAAGAAACCAGAGTACCCATGTGACAAGTGACAAATTTCACACACACAGAGCAGAAGCAGGTCTGAAACCCCCAACTCCAGTGTTGCCCACTAGACTATATCTATATAAAGTTCCAATATATTTTTTCTTGTTTATTTGTATTTGTAATTTGTAGGAAATCCTTTAGCCTATGTATTATACTCAGGCTCCAGTAAACTATTTATTTGTTTATTCATGTGTTTGTTTGCCTGCTTGCTGTTTTGCTTATTTAAAGTAACGATTTGGATTGTGTGTCACTTGTTTTGGCATTTTAGGTTCACATCACTTTCAAACTTAAAGGTACTTCCAAAACCATCATATCCTGATGTATCCAAAGCTTGAAATCCAAAGTGTGTTTAGTGGCCTAAACACAAAACACATTTCAAGTGTTGATTATGAGTTATAATAGAGTAGACTTGCATAGTGCTGCTCCTGTTGGAGCAGACTGCATGTATGTTACTTCTATTTCTGTGTTTCTGAAACTGTTTCACCATTGTCATTTTAAATGGTTTCCCACACACTTTCCCAGTAGAAAATACTAGCCATAAATAGGCTCTCAATGAGCTGTTTGAGGTACTACAGGCTGGGACATACAGCACGACAGACAATAAATGGCAAGAATTTTTCCCCTGCTGATGTCTGAATGTCTGACACCATGGCAGGTACATAATTCTGTCCTGTGAACAGGTTCTGATGAAATTGGCTGTGGTCACATGGTGTGCGTGTCACCCGGAGCAGCATTGATGCAAGAGGCAACATTGTGGCGAATCTGAGCACATGGCACAAATCAGTGACCTTGCTTCCTAATGTCTTTTGGGAGACACAGGGGCACACAACTGTTTGAGTGGGGGATTGACAGGGTGTTGAAACCTAGCAGGATATTCAGCTGACTCATAGCTGAGCTGTGACATATTGCTATAAATACTCTTGGTGGGTGACATGGGAGGCTGCCTCCCAAATTTTAGCATGCCTGTGTCACACAGTGTAGCCACTGTGACACTCTCAATGACTGTGCATCATATCTAAAATGAGCTGGGTAGAATTCCTGTTTTTTCTTGTGTGTATTACTCCTCTCTCAAACTGATGTTACACTACTCCGCTTTTTGAGATTGAGAGGAAGATTCACAGTTCTTGAGAAGGGAAAGTGTATTCAGTTTGAGCAGCTGTGGGATCCTTTTGCACGATTATGTTGTTTAAGTAATTATATGGCAGCCTTTAAGTCCCAAAACACATTATGATCATTCCCTTCCCATGGTTTTTATTGTGCTGAAATTCCTATAGGGGTCTCTGCACTTATCCTGTTGGGTAGATGCTGTGCTGCTTTGTGTATTAATATCTGAATGTAATAAGTCTTGGTTTGTAGGTTGGGTGGAGAGGGAACTGGGAATTATATTGTATTCTAGATAAAGAGGGATTGTATATTTCTTGTAGCTTGTTCAGCCCCCTTTTCTGATAAAGCCCTTGAGTAGAATGAATTCTTTGTTTGAAGAAACATCTCAGCATCTTTCTGTAGTTTTTCTACATTCATGCCCTGGGATTCTGAAACAAACACATTTCGTTAAAGAAGATAGTGATTCCAGATGTTATGAAGCTGCTAAAATAAAGGTCAGATTTTGCGAGGTGAAAAAAAAACACAGAATACCTGTAAACCTCCACTACCCTCAAATCCTCAGATGTCATGCATGTAAGCAGGGAGATGAATGGCGTCATTTTCATGACTGTATTACTGCACAAACACTAGAACACACTGTGCTGTACAACCTAGTAACACTGAAGTTCCTATGTGCTGAGCCAGCCTGACTTGGCAGGAGAGTCTCTTTGGCGGGGAACTTTTCAGCTCTGTTGACTCAAGATGCACACGTGTTCATAATTGCTGGCCTGTATCCCCAGGAAGCCCACGTCAGGGTGGGAAAGCTTGGCATTCCAGTTGGAAATGCCTTTCCTTTTGGCAGTCTGACTAAGCTACACTGACTCCTGAACAAGGAGAATTGAAGGCAAGGGATAAAAGTAAAAGAGAGATTTATGAAGGGAATTATTTTTTTTGCAATAAACAGACTATTGTTAGAGAAATATACTGTCTGTTTTCACAGCAGCTTTACAGCATTTAATTGTAATCAGTGATGACATTGGCTAGCACATATTTGAATGAAAATTTAAGTCACTGGACAGAACGTGCTGCTTTGTTTTCCTGTGTTTCTAGGGTGTGAAACTGTTTTACTTCACTGTAGCTGGAACAAAACAGTGGTCCTAGAACATGTGTTGCGTGACTCACAAATTGCTGTAAAATCTTCTGAAGTCAAATTTTATTGTCAGCTTAGCCATGTACAGCACACAGTGAAACAAGATGACGCTCATCCTGTATTCACTGTGCAAGTTTCATGACAGGACAGACACTATCGTACTAAGAAACAAACAGAACTTACTGAAGGAAAGGATGGCCAGTGTAATAACTGAGTTACCCCCTGTTTTTTCCACAACCCTTGTCCTGGGTCGTAATGAAAATAAAACTGAGTACAGGCACCTGCGATGGTGAGATCTACAGCTCCATGGAGAGCATTGCTGGTAGTCTGGCCAGTGCTGTTATTCTCCCCAGTGCTCAGCTGTGTTACTGTACTTACTGCACCGAAAGGAAAGCTGGGTTTCGTCTTCCCTGGTGTGCCATACCGTGCTGCATGTTAAAAGGGTTAGGGTTAGGGTTAGGGGATTTTGTCTTGGTTGTCTATCAAAATTTTCCTGAAATGGCCTTGTGTAATTCGAAGTATGGAGGTCATAGAAACAAAAGACGTTACATTCAAATACAGAAAAAAATAAATTTCTACAGCATAATAAAATAACAGTTCATGGTATATAGTTTACTTACAATATGGTATATGTTAAGATTCCTATAGCTTTAAATTTAAACAGCATATAAAGAATACAAACTTATGTAACACCTTATACTATTTATTCCGCTGGACATTTGTATAGCTGGATATTAAAGGTACATGCCATTCTAAAGTCTACAACAGATGCTTCCTTAATATCACATGAAATGCCATAAATGTTACGTCAGAAGTGGAGGACAAGAAGCAAAAAGCTGTTAATGGCCAACTTTCACACCACTTTTTAACAGTTGGTTTTTTCCTGTTTTACATGCAGAAGGCTACTGGGCTCAGGCCAGTGTGCATACAGAGGAAAAGAACATATCCTTCCTGAACCCAACATGCACAGATCTCTAATTCCTGCCATTCTAAAGGTTACACTATGATCTCACCAGAGTTCAGGCAGGCAGGTTTTCCGTCTTTCATCTCACAGAGATGTGGGCAGCTAACTGTTATTGATACCTGTTCAGTAAAAACATCAGAGGCAATATTGCCCATAAGTAATATATACGTAATGCAGACCATGCAGGATGATGATGTCATGTACTGGATGAGGTATTCAGGAGCAGGCATGGTGGTGAAACAAAAAGGGGTTTTATTGAACTTAATGAACAAGGGCTGGAAATAAACTAGATTGCGAGGGATCAAAACAGGAGGACTGGAACTAGGCAGGAAATAGGCAACATGAAGGTACAACGTCACTGACTGGACTGGGAAGCATATAAATATGGAACAAACAAGGGAGGGTATGAAAGCGTTAGGAGTGATTAACACGAGGGCAAGACAATTAAGTTACAGGCTTGGATTGTTAGTAGGCATGTACTTTAGGAGTACTTCACAGTACTTTACTTAATAGAAAAACTGGTGTAATAGTACATTTGATTTCACGACGTCATTTCGATGTCAGATGTCACTGCGTATTCACGTCGACAACTTACGTTTTTAGAACATTCATAAGCAGCATGCAAGTACACTTTAACATCCTAACATCCCTCAACAGCTTTAATATATATTAATAACAAACATTACATGATTATACAATTAGTATGTTTGTTATTAATGTCGTTACAGCTGTTAAGGGATGTTAGGATGTAAAGGTATAAATGTATGATGTTTATGAATAATTTCTGAATACTTAATGAATACATTATGAAGGTGTACTGAACGTTTTATGAATGCAATATAAAAGCATTATGAAGGTGCAGCTAATGTAAAGCATAGCCGTTTATTTGATTTTTAATTTTTTTTTTTCTTCAATTTCAATTGCACTGTTAAGAAGAGGACACATTTTGCACAGTTTAGAAAGATAAATACAGCAATATTTTTTATAAATTTGTCTGCTCATTCTGTTAAAAAATCATGAGAAAATTGTATTGTGAACTCAGAATAGTGAATCGTATCGAATCGTGAGTTGAGTGTATGCCTAATTGTTAGGATCACACCTGAGAGGAGACAGGAGGGTCAGATGGCGAACAGGATGTAACAGATGATGGTTATGAATATAACAACAACAACAACAACAATAATAAAATCATAACTGTTATATTGTTTGAAATGGGGAACTTGGACAAGATAAATTCAATTCTTAACCATCACACTACCTATTATTATATGCTACTGCTATAATATTAAGGTCATAAACTTCAGTTTAAAATTACAGATCTATCAAAAGACATCAGACTGATTAAAATATTGTTTCCTGTCAGAACCATATTCTTACTCCAAATAAAAAGGTTTTTCCACATCTACTTTTATATTACCCAGGTGGCCATGTAACACTGAATGTAATACCAATAGAACATAGAGGATCCTTATATGAATGGAGCAGAAGCTTGGTCCACATTGCCGGTGATAAGTCAGACATTTTCCCAGTGTGTGTTGGGCTCTGTCAGGGCTGCCCTCTGTCACCGATCCTGTTTGTAATATCTATGGACAGGATTTCTAGGCGCACTCGGGGTGTTGAGGGTGTCCAGTTTGGTAGCCTCAGGATTGTGTCGCTGTTTTTTGCGAATGGCGTGGTCATGTCGGCGTCATTTGCTGGGGGCCTCCAGTAAGCTCTGGGGCGGTTCGCAGCCGAATGTGAAGCGGCAGGGATGAGGATTACCACCTCCAAGTCCGAGACAATGGTTCTCAACCGGAATTGGGTGGATTGCCTTCCTCAGGTCAGGGAGGAGGTACAGCCTCAAATGGAGAAGTATCTTGGGGTCTCGTTCACCAGTGATGGTAGAAGAGATCGAGAGCTGGACAGACGGATCGGAGCGGCGTCTGCAGTTTTGCAGGCGCTTAACCAGTTTGTCGTGGCCAAAAAAAGCTCTCAATCTATTGGTACATCTTCATTCCTACCCTCACCTATGGTCATGAGCTGTGGGTTAGTGACCGAAAGAATTAGAATGCGGATACAGGTGGCTGAAATGAGGTTTCTCTGCAGGGTGTCTGGGCTCTCCCTAAGAGATAGGGTGAGAAGTTCGGATATCCGGGAAAGTCTCAGAGTAGAACCGCTGCTCCTCCACGTCGAAAGGAGCCAGTTGAGGTGGTTTGGATACCTTGCACAGATGCCTCCTGTGCTGTTATCTGGAGAGGTTTTCCGTGCATGTCCTACAGGGAGTGACCCAGATCCCGGACAAGCAGGTGGTGATGGATGTATAGATGGATGGATTTGCATCGGGTAAAGAAATCTAGGGAACACATTCATCTTTATAAGACTTATCCTTCCCATCCACTAAAATGGGAGCTTATGCCATCTTTCCAGATCCTTCTTTACAGCTGTTATAGTGGGTGAAGTTTCCATAATTTGAGTTTCCATAATTCTCCCAAAGTGGGCAACACCTTAATGCCAAGATATAAATCCATAAATACAGATGTGAACCAACAAAAAGGGAAGTTGTCAGGAGGGTCTTTTACCTGAGAGTCCCCATGAGGCCTCTGATTTACTATAATTTACTTTGTAACCAGATATTAAGCCAAATGAGTTTGTAATCGATAAAAAACATTATTATGTGCCGTGTTGCGCACAGTATTACAGTGTTTCCCACAGGTCTGGCATGCAACACCTGCTGGCAAAAAATGCTTTACTATGTGTAACATACAACAAATACATTGATAACCTTTAACGAAATATTTTGATTCATTGAATATTTCTGCTACTTTACCCTGAACCCTCCACTCTGTCTTACCACATGGAAATACAAAGTAAAAAAATAACTATAAAACTCTTTAGCGTGTACAAAGATGGCACTGTTTGTCAGAGCACTTCAATCTATCTGGGCTTTTCAAAGAACTCCAAGGCCTGTGCATATGGGAGGACTTTAGGTGCTGCTCCATTCATTGATATTCTCTGACATACAGCCATGTAATTCTTGAGGCTTATGCATTTATTTATTGCCACTTCACTGTGGTGCTATGTGTCTCTCTACCTCATTGTCATGCTGTTTTCTTTTATAATATTATTAAATATTCAATCTGCTGGGTAAATGCATTAGTTGTATAACTTTAGCTAAAGTTAGTCTGTGTCATTCTAACTGCCATAGCCCGAAGAGAAACAAATTATAATTGCCATAACAGGTAGCGGCCCTTTCCAGCCAGCTAGCTCTCACCTGGAAAGAGCAAGATGGGGGAGAGGTAAAGAGAAATTCCCCACGGGGGATCAATAAAGCATCAATCAATCCATCAATCAATCAATCAATAAATAAAGGCTTTAAAACCAGAAGCCTGACAACCAGAAAAAGTGCACTTCGTAACATGA
>JAODJW010000117.1:13836944-13860039 GCA_026777045.1 Hyperopisus bebe
ATCAATCAATCAATCAATAAATAAAGGCTTTAAAACCAGAAGCCTGACAACCAGAAAAAGTGCACTTCGTAACATGATGAATCTTACATTTAAGATATAAGCATTAAGTAAAAAAAATACTGCACATTACAATATATTTTTTTCCTATGTTTGCCTCCATATGGCATTTTTTATTAAATAAACCTGCTAAACATGAGCTTCCCTGTGAGAACATTTTGCTTTTAGCTTTGAATTCTGGGACCTAACCTCGCACTTTGCAACCAGGAAGGAATATTGTAGGTCTCTATTAAAAATCTTTGCTCATAATATTCTCCCATTTGGGAATAGAAGTGTTGCA
Source organism: Hyperopisus bebe (assembly GCA_026777045.1). Lineage (NCBI taxonomy): Eukaryota > Metazoa > Chordata > Actinopteri > Osteoglossiformes > Mormyridae > Hyperopisus > Hyperopisus bebe. The sequence goes on from JAODJW010000117.1 coordinate 13,837,282, forward strand.
TTCATAAATTTAGTTCAAAGAAGTAATGATGTGTTATAACTTCAACTTTAAATTTCCAAGTTCTAATAGACATAAAATAAAAACATGCCTAAAATATACTAAAATGTTTTGCCAAATATACTTCACGACTGTTAATATACCTTACAACCTATTAAAAACAATGATTGTTTTATAAAATGCAAAATGATGCGACTAATGGGGCTAGCCTTAACTTTACTGCCGATTTGAGATACAGGAATCATAGATATTAAATCCAGCAAAACAATTTGAAGACAGGGTAGGCTAATCACATGTAGCTTTTAATTATCTTTGGCAATCCTCTCATTATTGGGTGAATTTTAGATCTTAAAATCTCCTGAATGTCTGCATTTTCTTTCACTTTTAACGAGAAGTGCTCCCACAAAACTGATGCTTTCACTCTTCCTTTGGACCCTCACCTGCTGCGCTCCAGCTTCCTTCCACCATGTTGGCAAGTAATCAAAAAAACAATTTTTAATCGATGTATTTAAAAAATTGAGTAATCAGGTTTAATTGACTGAACGTGACAGCTCTAGTTTCCTGTCATTTTGAAGTCTCGCAGACACAGAATATTATACTTAGATATCTGCTTTAGTTCAAAGTTCATCTATAGATCCTTTTATGGCACCTCAACCACTTGAGTAACAATAGTCATCACACTAATTAAACATAACACCATACAAATCAAGAAAGCATTGGATTACAGTGTTTATAACTGCAGTTATCTGGATTGTTTATAAGAAGAACACCCAGAAGTCTTTTATATGACTGAAGCCAAGATTACAACTTTTGGGTCATTGGCTGGCTGAAAATTGAACAGACACCTTTTTTTTCAAATTTTAAGCAGGTTATCCTTTATCATTTCCATATATCCATTTTTTTCCATCAGTATTATAAATCATTCCACTAGTGTCACCACAGGTTGAGGTGTCTAGGGCATTGTGCAGGGTTTATGGCAAATGTAACATTGAGTCTTTAGTAAAGCAATTTATCTCCATGAACTATATCACCTCTTTTGGCATTGTTGCAGGACCATTCAGGTGCTTTCTTGCCTTAACTGTAAACTGTCTTTCTGCTAAATTCTGCTAAACGGATCACTGGCACACACACTCATGTCAGCTTATATGTTGTCTTTGGTTTCAGAAAGGAATCAATCACCGGTGTTTTCTTGTCGGGTTTCTTCATTTGGATATATGTAGTACCATATCTAGGTACTGTATAGGTGGTGTGATTGCTTGTCTTGATATTATAGAACACTATGCATGGAATGCCAATATTTAACACCATTCTTCAGATCTGTATATTTCATCTGTATAAAAATAGTTGTTTCCCAATCAGACTTAATCAGTCTATCTTGAGTTATTAATACTTCAAAAATGATTTAAGAATGTGTTTTTGAAAATATGATGTTAATTTGAAATATTTCTATTTTATCATATCTTATCAAATTCTTTGATGTTTTGTAGGAGTTTAAATATATTTGCAAGGCATTAGATGGTGAATTAGATCTGTCTATTTCCAGTGACAGATTAACCCCCCCCACCCCCCCCCCCCCACCCACCCAATATTGCAATTGAGCAATGAGTCGCTGTTTGGATAGTCTCAACGTAACCATGCAATCACCTGTTCACCAGCTCCATTTGGAGAGTGAGTTGAAAACAAAAGATACTTGATAGATGGATTTGAATAAATAATTGCTGTAAAGGCTGCATTTTCTCACATAAATAGCTGAATAAGTGCCTTGACCGGCGCTGCTGTTAGGAATGGCAAAGCTTTTATAGCAAGGGTCCATAATCTCTACTACTTTTTTATTCTGTTATGACACACGCACACACGCGCGCTCACACACACACACACACACACGACAAATTAAAATGCATAAATGCGTCTTTAACATGCAGCATTGGTTAAGTAAAACTAAGAAATATGGAATAAAGGCATTTGAACGAACAGTCATCAATTTAAACTTCGCGATGATGCAATACTAATACCTGCAAAAAAATGAATTTTAATCGTGGGATATACTGATCAAAGGGTGGCACAAATGCGCACTGATTTCGTACACTGCATATATAGCCTACCTTTTACTGTAATGTATAATTAACGTTTCGACGAAGACGCAATTTTATTTAAAATCTATAACACTAAAACGGGTAACCCCCCATAACATCTTTGCTAAAAAAAGCCGCCTACTCTCTCACTTGTGCTCTTCTGCAGTCCATATCATTAAAAAATTCAGGACGGCGAGTCCGATGAGAGGATGATGATGATGATGAAAAGCTTGTGGTCCATCGAGATTCCGGACGTATCACTTCTCTGGTCGGTAAAGCACCACTTGCTATTTATGTTAAAACCGCACACTTTGGATCGCACCCATACGCAATAAGAGATCCTGCGTTTAAAAGTACATGTCTTTCTGCTTTCTTATTGGGAGAGTTTGACGTCGGTGGAAACATGATCAACTCAAAGAATATCGCAGTAAGTGGACTGCATTTGTATGATCTCTTCATGGCATCTGACATCTGACAGCGCTTGATCAGCAGCTAGCGATGAATGGACACGGATTACTTGGATTGGTAAAACGGAACGCGGTGAAGCGATATGGTTCACTGTCAGCCTTGTCAGGTGCAGCTACGCTACACAAGGTCAGACGATGCACCTCGAAGCGGTAAAAAATAAATGCTTTATTAAAAAATAGGTTCATGTAAACCGATTATAAATGTCGGTAATACTTCAGGCTACTTGACGAGGCACAAATAGGCTACTTAGTAATATTTCAGTTACTACTGAAGTACAAATTATGAACACATATTCGGTATTAGAGATAAAAGATGCGTCACGATTCATTAATGATGAACAAACACGAGATCAGTATTTAACTTCTGTTATTCATTACTTGTTCCTTAAGTAGTTCCTTAGTAGTTCCTTCAGTAGTTCACAGTGGTTTATAGAATTAACAGATATAGTAATAAATATAGTAACTGCTTGAGATAAAAGATGGGTCACGATTCAGTAATGATGAATCAACATAAGATCGGTATGTAATTTAGGGGCATTGCATTTTACTGAGTTTGTGGTTAATTAATACAAATGCAATACTATAATGCTATATTATTCGAGCCCCATCAAGTAAAGTGTTAACGAAATGTTTATAAAGGTTCAAATCCTGATACAAATCCTAAATTATATTTAACATATCTGAGCAAGAATCCACAACACAATATTACATAAAAACAAGCACAAGAATCATGGTTGAGTGGACTGTAACCTCTACATTATGCATTAATATTTACTGCTGTGGTTGGAATAGGAAAAATACTGGTCAGTTTGCAGCAGTGCCTTGTACCGCTTCTATATCAGCAGTTATTAAAGGTTTTAAATGAACTCTTTACACGTACTAATCCATTCCTGTTAGATCTTGAGTTTTATTGTAGAATTGTACAGTATTAAGATGCTACGATGGTTTATGTGGTATATGTTGTATAGTCTCTGTCTTCATCCACATGCTGTACTTGAAAGTGTGATGTTTTTTGGATGTTCCACCCGTAGGATGTTCTTATGTCTTGTTCCATTACTGGAACATTTAGACAGTTTGACTTTTGCTCAGTCTGCATCTCAATATAGTCACGGTATGTTTGGATCTGTTTTTGAGTTCCATCTGTGAGGCTAGAAAAAAGGTTTTTAGCAAAGGATCACTGGGATGAGGAACCCTGGTTTGAGGAAGACTGCAGCAGGCTGCTGGTTTTTTGTGTGTGCCCCCTATTAATTCATTACCTTTAGTGATTTCGATTAGAGTATTTCTGTATCTAGATACTGTCATCCGGCATTTTAGATATAAATCACCCTTTAACTGAAATATCTCGAAACCCTACTGACTTTGTGGCCTTTAGCACACGTTTCTGCAGCTGTACTGTATGTTTACACAGACATTAATGTACCGCTCTTGAATTAAGCAGCTGGATGGATGGCTGTTTAATCTTTTGATTGAACAAGGAAATCTTATTGCTTAGGCTGTTGTTGGTCATCAGTTTCCCATTAGCACCCTGTGTGTGAGTCAATCCACATTCCTGTCACCTGTTCCTGAATATGACTGGACTCCATTCTGGAATGCATTTCATCTCCCATTGCATAACATTAGGGTTCCATTACAGTGGATTTGCATTATTCAACAAATTGGATCATACCGTACACAGCTTTAAATTCAGCTGCAGGTGCAGGCAATGGTGAACGCCTCTAGCTTACTGCCACACAAAACCTTTCGTATTCATCTGGAATATAGTTGTGCGAGTTGTTTGGCTCCCAAAGCACTTGCATGACTCTTTCCATTACCTGTTAGAATTAAATCAAACAGCTAAGACATGCAAAGCTGCTGAAAGAACAGAGACATTATAACAAGGGCATAGACTGGGGTATGGACGGGAGTGACAGGTCCCTATCAATTTTGAGGGAGGATCGTGTGTGTTTAGGGAGTAGCGGTTTCAGGGCTGATTTGGTCCCTACCAATGCTGAAACCAAACTTTTGCATTTGCATTATAACTACAATAATTTAACAAACACCACATTTCTTTGAGGTTTCTCTGCATCAGCCTCTCTGACATTTATTGTGTGCAAAGTTAGAAATCAAAATGTTTATCATTATCATTTGTCATTGGACATTTTAACAGGTTTCTCTGGAATCTCGTGACTGCAAATTGCACTCTGCAGAAGTTGAAACTCATTTCCTCAGATAACCATGAATTGCTTTTGCCTGTTTAGATGATTGTACCGTATATCTTTACCTGTGGGCGGCATGGTGGTGCAGTGGTTAGCGCTGTTGCCTCACACGTCTGGGACCTGGGTTCGCGTGTCCGCCTGGTCACATGTGTGTGGAGTTTGCATGTTCTCCCTGTGTCGTCGTGGGGTTTTCTCCGGGTACTCCAGTTTCCCCCCACAGTCCAAAGACATGCTGAGGCTGATTGGAGTTGCTAAATTGCCCATAGGTGTGCATGTGTGAGTGACTGGTGTGTGAGTGTGCCCTGCGATGGGCTGGCCCCCCGTCCAGGGTTGTTCCCTGCTTCGTGCCTGTTGCTTCCGGGATAGGCTCCGGACCCCCCGCGACCCAGTAGGATAAGTGGTTTGGAAAATGGATGGATGGATGGATGGATCTTTACCTGTTATTTGTTGTGTAAGGTTTTTTTGTTGTATATCTAGGTATCTGTTCTGAGTTTTCAGGCAGTTTGTATCTTGCATTGGTGTACTCTCTTGGCTTACTGTATTTTCTTTTGTTTTGTTGTGTCTCACATATCTAGGTTTAACACTGCTCCAGATCTGTGGTACTTATTGTGTGCTTCCATTGATGTTCTTTGTCTGTCACTTATGGGACTTCTAATTTGCACTCACCAAGTGTTTGCACTGTTGTCTGAAGTTGATTTATTATGTCTTATTAGAATTAGTGATCTCATTGATACACCCGAGAAATACCCAAGAAAGTTTTTAATGAATTTTTATGAAAATTTCTATTATTCTTATTATTCTTCCATAGGGAGTGTGGTACGCGGAAGGAGCGGATTGGGGCAGGACACATTGTTTTTTTTTAACTTTACACATTGTTTGGATGCATTTATTTTCTTACTTTACAAATTACTGTTTTTATACATGTGCTTAGATGTGTTTAGTACAGTATATGCTCTTTTTGTTTTATCCAGTTCATTTTGTGTTTAAATGCTAAACAAAACATATCTAGGTGTAATTTTTTGGGGCCGGGAACCAATTAATTGGTTTTCCATTATTTCTTATGGGGAAAATTCGATTACAGCTCGAACTTTTTCCACAATGGATTAAATTCGAGTTCTGAGGTACCACTGTACTATAAAAATGCTTTACAGCACACATTGTTCTAGCATTCTATATCCATAGCAACAACAGAAATCTTGGAGAACATCTGAACACCCACAATACAATGCCCCTAGTAACATTTTGACTAGATGCCTGTTTTCAGTTTATGATCTCATATGGTAAATAAAGTGAATTTACATGGTTAATCCTTGGGTTTTAAATCAATGCTTAATTAACAAGGATTAATCTCCTTTTAATAAAATGAATCAGGTGGTCCTAAGTGGCCCTGTCTGTAAAGGGAGCAAGATAGGCTAGCTAGACTTGTAACGTTAACTTTGTCACTTCAGGTCCCTTTCTCAGTATTAACCGTTTATTCTTTTTGACTGATGACCTTACAATAATTAAGTGTGTCTAACTAAAGGAAAGCTAATAAAATTGCAGTCCTTTGGCAGCTATGAATTATATAATGACTCTTATTTGGACCTATATTATTATGTTATTTTCCTGTACAGTGCTGGTCTTTCATGGGAGATACTTTTTGCATATTTAGTGCAAAAAGTCAGACCTTGTTTTCTCAAAGTGGTACAGCAGTCCCTGCAACCTCCCTACAATTGTGTGCAGACTAACAAGTAAAATCCTCAAAAACCCAATAATATTACTAAAACCCTTCTGCGCTATTCAAAATACACAACAGAGTGTTCATGCATCCTGCCTGTGGGTGATGAGATAAAGTTGCGCCCACAAGCTGGCCTTCATGTTGGGGCGGTATGAGTGGGAGAGTGGGCACCTCAGGGACCCGATCCGGCTGCTTTCCTAATCTTACGTCCAGAACATAATTTGGTACTTTGTAGAACCACTGCACTGCACTGATACTGGCACATCATTAATTCAAGCAGCAGTTGAACAAAAGCACTTGAATAAAAGTGAATAGTGGAGATTCTAAGGAGTTAATATGGATAATATAGTAGTAACCAAGCTAGTTATTGTAATTTTTCAGGGAAGTGAAGATTAAATTAGCACTCAACTGAAAAGCAACATACATTCATACATTTGCTGATTTGACTTATTAATTAAATGTTTTTCATTTGTTTCATAAAATGTTAATCGTGACTGCAGTATATATGTTTCATTTGCTCCCTTGTTCTTTGTATTGTTTCATTTTTTTCAAAGATTTTTAATATTCAGTCAGAATCAGAGCAGTTATAGGAGACCATTTGTGTACAATTGTGTACCAGTTGTCCTGAATGTTAAAATATTTTGCCCATAAGGGAAGAATGATATTTGATACCTTAAAGGCAGAGAAATAAAACTAATGTATTAAATGATTGCAGGAAACAGAGAAGACTCGTGTTTTTAATTTTGAAGATTGCCTGCAATGCAGTGCAATAAGGATTATTAGCTTTGTACTCTTTTCGTTGTTATAGAAATCACACCAATGCCATTTAATATGAGCTTTGCATATTAATATGATTACAACACATACAAACTCCCACACAGGGACAGTGACAGACACAAACACGCAGGCAAACAGAAGGACATGGAAAAATTTATCAATGCCCACAGATCGCTATACTGTAGCTGATACTCACACTACTTAGCCTTCTAGGCTTGCATTTTAAAATGGAGAGGTTAGCAAGCTACTAAAGGTTAATACATTATGTTATTTATACATATTTTACTAGGAAACCAGCTTCAGTTTAGCTGGCCCAGAAGTTGTCTGGCATCAAAGACCCATAAACAACCTATGTATTTGTATTACAGGAGGCTGGTTATGGGAAACATTTCTTTAGAACATTTGAATTCCATAGCTCATCTTCAGCAATACTCCATAGCTATGTTTGGCTTCTTAAGACATTTAGACATTGAGTTGTTGCATACATAGTGAATTATAATCATAGCTAACAAACAGTCAAAATGACAGCTATTTTCACTTTTTCTTTGGTCAAATATATATAGTATTATTAGTATAGTGTAGTAGGTCAGAAGCAACTCTTCAGATTCAGCTTCAGTTTCATTTATCATGCGATATCCTAATTTCTCTACTTGCTCTATACGAATTGCCTGGTAAGATAATGGTTGCCATAGCATAACATTTAGTCTTTGCTTCTTCTATTTTTCCACCTGCATTGGATAATTAATTATATTAATATTTGTTGCAGTTGCAGTTTCTTTAAAACTGTGATGCATTGAGTTTTATTAGTTATCTACAGTATAAACATTTTATTATAGTACATTATGTACCTGTTGACAAGCTATATTAACTGATTTTCTTGTCTTTTGAACTTCAGAAATTGCATGATAAGTAGGCAACTACAAAGAACTATTTTAAACATTACATTATTAATTGAAGTATCTTCAGATTCCACCATGTCCCACTGTGTTTGTCATGTGGCACTTTGGACAGCATCTGTGTCTTTGGAAGGGAGTGAATATGTGCTACTGGCTCCCCAGAGCCAGCAGTTTGTCAGTGGTCCGGTGATCAGGGACATTAATACCACCCAATATTAATCAAGTGAAATTAGTGCATCAGCGTGATGAAAGTAGGGCAGGCTAAAAGCAGGTTGCTCAAAATTCCATCAGTTTGTGCTACTTTTTTGATGATAATCGTTGACTTGGGCCGGTTTGGGGTAGATCTCGTTTCAGCAGGAACCTGAATGGTAATCAGAAGAATGTGAGGTGTGGTCTAAAAGTCTTGTTTGATTATGGGTAGGAGGAGTGCCTAACTCAAATCAGCTTAATAGTGCTGTACATCAGTGTTTATTATGGCAGTTACTTTACATTTAGTCTTAGTTTTAGTCTTTAGACAAAAATACATTATTAGTCTTTGTCACATTGTAGTCATTTATATCCTTCATAGTTTTAGTCAACAAGAATTAGTTACATTTTAGTCATTAGTTTTACTGAAAATGTTTCCTCTCTTTAAATTTATTCAATTAGGCTACTACATGTATTAGAAATTGAAATTAAGGTGAAATTTGTATCAAGTGTTGAAATTCATAAAGCAACACTTCAGCCTTAACACTTTTGCTTGTGTAATAACTGGATTCCTTACCTTAGTTGGATATCTCTAGCCTACTCTCCCAGCTATGTGATGCTGTTGTGCTGTCCTTTCCAGTACTAAGGTAAGGATAGTACATTACACACAGATAAGTGGTGTAATGTAAAGTGGTAACATAGTGGAATGTTCTTAACTCCATGTCGAGAAACACAACATTCTTTCTTAGCCCATTGTGGTTACATTTATTTTCTGAAACTTCAAGTAAAAGTACACTGAACACATATATGCCCAAAACAGAGCAATGGATGATGAATATGTATGCTCACTTGACCTTTTCTGCCACTGCACTGGAAAAGATGCAAATTATTAATGACTTCAGAAAAGCAATGAGGTGAAATTTCATACATAAAGTTATGCATATTTGGAAATGGTATGAAATAAATATGTGTATTTAGCATCTTGTCCTGGTGACATAGCTTTGTATTTAGATGCTGAGGAGAATGGTGCTGGGATAGTTGCCTGGGTTTGTTCATTTTCTGCAGTAGGTTGCTGTTTTTGAGGAATTCTCTCTGGGATCTAGGTTAGGGAAAAAAATTGAATTGATACAATTGCTCTCTGTATAAAATTTTCCACAAGTCATACAGATGAATTCCAACTGAATTCAAGATATCAGTTCACTAATAGTATTATCGTTAAAATATATAATATCAAAGTTTTGAAGATTCAAATTTAGCAATAACACAATGCAACTTGCCTATTGTATTGGCTTTGGAACTAAGAAATCATGCATAAAAATCTTCAAAAGAAATTGCTGTGTGAGCTTAGAAATAAATTTGCCATTTGACTAGATAGTAATTGCAACAGAAGCTCAGGTAAGCATGCAAGTGATCTAGAATAATATATTCAATCCAAGTACACATGAATAAACTCTCAGGGTTAATGTTAACAACATGATGCACATTCACACATATTGGGGAACAGAACACGTTTGAAAAGCCAACACAGTTACCCCCTTTATGTTTTACTCAAACAGGACATTATATTTCAAAGTAAACTTAAGGTGGACGTTTTACTTGTTCTGGCCAGAAAAAAACTTAACATTAATTGTCAAGCCCAGCATGTTTCACTTAAGATTTGAAATTAGCTAACACATTCTGTGTTCTGTTCAAGCTGAATTATAAATAAATTGCTCATAAATCTTGTCTTTTTCTCTCAAGCCACCCTGTTTGCATCAAAGACATGTTATCCATCCACTCGCCTGGTTGTCCGTGTAGGGTATTAGCACCTTTATGCCGCCTGACTTGATCTACACACATCCCTCTCCCAATCCAGCCAATGACAGGGATGCATTGCTTAAATATGTAGACAGACAAATTTTGATTTTGATGCATTTTGAATGTCCACAAGTTAACATTTTAGTCTCGTCTCGTTAACCAATGTTATACATTTCGTCACAGCTTTATCATCAAAGATCTATTTTTAGCTCGTCAATGTCCCATCTTAGTCATGGAAAAAAGGTCATTGATGAACATTTTTTTGTCATTGTTTTCATTAATAAAATTAACGCTGCTGTACATCCTAATAATGACTGTTCTCATATTCCACCTAAGTAACAGGTCTCATGGCACAATGGTAGCATATGTGACTCCAGATTAGAAGGTTGATATCGGGTCAGTATATACTTGAGGTGGTGTGTGGCAACTGTAGGTTAGGACTCACTGGTTCAAATCCCATGGCTGGCTGAGTGATGTCACCGTCGCGCACCTGTGCAAGGCCCTTAATCCCAATAGCTGGAGGGGTGCTGGGTGTTAGCCGGCCCTGAACTGTAACCTCCAAATTTGCTCTCACCTGTATAAACAGTGGGGTCCAAATTTTTTTTCCTTTTAAGTTTTGGCATGGGAAAAGGAATACCAGCATTTCACAGTGGATCACTAGAAAAAAGTGATGTTTAAGGTTGAATCCAAGTTTGAAATTTTTGGCAGTAACAGGACGGTTTATGTAAGGAGATGAATAGAAGGGAGATTGATACCACAGTGTATCAAAACAACAGTGAGACTTGGTGGTGGAAATATTTAAGTGTGGGGGCGTGTTGCCACTTGCACTGAATTGACTACACCATGAAAAAAAGAAGAGTACCACACTTCAGAGACATGCTGTACTCTCGGTTTTGGATCTTTGTGAAGAAGGGTTTGTACTGCAGGATAATAACCCCAAACATACATTGAAACTTCTCAAGAACTAAGAAGAGCAAGGAGTACTGACTCATATGGACTCTCCTCCAGAGTCACCCAACCACAAAGACGTGGAGCATTTATGGGGGCATCTGATGACAATGAGAACCAAGCATTCAGTGACATAACAAGATGATCTTTGGAACATTTTAAAGTCATAGCAAATGCTAAGAAATTATGACATTAGAATAAGAAATTATACATAAGAAATTATGTACAGTACTGTGCAAAAGTCTTAGGCAGTTACAGAAAATTATGTTCAAATGATCTTCATGTCAGGCTCCGGATCCCCTGTGACCCTAAATAGGACAAGCGTTTTTAAAAAATGGATAGATGGACAGATGGATGTATGTATGATCTTCATGTTGGTGTAAAACTAAGACATTATGTCTGTCTGTCAGCTTAGCCATTTCAAAACAACTCCTCAAACTACCATAGTATTTGCAGGAACCGTTCAATACACCCATATATTTTTGGCCTCAACCACTATCCCGCCTTGTTTGGCTAATCAAAATCCCATTGAGTTATTTAAAAAATCAAGTTAATCAATTAATTTAGCTGGTGGAGAAATTTAACGAAGGCTGAGGTGCCCCTAAGGAGAGGTTTGGGAGTTTATCCAGCCATTCACAAGATATCAGTAACTTTTGTAGAGCCGACAAAATTCTTAATTTTTATTGTGTTACCATTAATTTGGATATGTTATGATGTTTAATTTGTTTTCTGAGCAAAAATACACGCTACTAAGATTAATAGCCGTAATATTTTGCTTTGACTGCATAAGACTTTTTAATGGTACTGTAACTGTTTTTTCTCAAAAATTAAACTTTTCACTCAAATCGCAAGGCTGTGTAACTTTTTGTATTAAGTTAGAAAAGAATGCAAAATAGGAGCGTTTTCACTAGCAATCTCAGATTATTGATGCTCACTGTATGCCTCATGACGAGAGAGGTAGTCAAAAGACTATTTCCCCATGAGGTTGAGTAAAGTTGGTCTTGAACATAGACAGACATTACTACATACAGTATACAAACTAAATTAAACCACTATATAAAGATGTTATGTGGGGACCTGTGGCATCTGAATTGGACTCCAGCGTGTGGCGCTCAGCAAATGGGGCTTAATCTGCATTCCCGAGCCCCCCACCCCCAACTCGTACACTCACTGCCTTTGTGTGTGTGGGAACAGCTGGCTGTGGAGCCTCTGGAGACACACTCTATGGAGCCACTGTCATACAGAGTCACGCACTGAGCGAATGGAAACCTTGGCCCGCCACCCCGGTGCCCTTTGTTCACAAATAGAGAGTCACTCTGACTACTGGGCTTGTTGAAAGGAGAGGTATTTGAATTCACATAAAGCCATATGCATTGAGTTAGCCGCTGTGTATTGAAACCAAAGCTTCTTAAATATTGAGGTCTTTCAGCTTCTAACCTCTTGCAATTTCACATACACATGTACCTTACTGGGGAGGGTATAGCCTGTCTATGGGTAATGAGGGACTGTTGTTGGTTAATTTGGTGGTGGAGGAAGGCAGTGGTGGCCTTCCTGGTAGGGAGAGCTTGGTGCTGCGCCTTTTCTTGCTGATTAGTAGCACCTATCCCTCGTACCCACAAACATTTTGTAGTGGTATTTCAGCTGGGAACCCTAACTAGGGGAAATGTGAAATACCACAGATACAGTAGTGGTCTGATTAGAGCTCTAAATGTGTGTATGTGTCTGTGTGCATATACTGATATGTAGTACCACAGACGTTCGCCACTTCTGCTCAACAATAATGCATCTTGGCCTTTTTTTTCTTTTTACATGGCATGTATGAAATATTACTACACTAAATTATCATGCGTTCCTAGAAGGAAGCAGAATGGCTGGAACACATCCAGCATTATGGATCTATGGAAGTAATACAGGGTAACAAAACTGCAAATGGTGTGAAGAATCAGTGCTGTGTGTTCTGATGACCTTTGACCTTTCCTCGGTTGGAAAGCAGCTGTGTCCTCTGGATGAATATGCATGTGAATATTCATAGAAGAGACACACATGGAGCCTTCTTGCATATTCAGTTGGTGTGTGTATGAGGATTTCTCATTTTAAAGAGAATTTCCCCATCGGGAACAACAAAGTATCAATTATTATCGTTACTTATTACTATTATTATTTTGGAAACATGGTCAGAACATCTTAACTGTTGGATTCAGTTCTTGGCAAACTTGTCATACAAGCCTTACTTTCCCGGCTTTGTTTTCTATGGCTGTATTTACTGAAGCCTCACAGTGATGCTAAACGCACAAAAACTGTACTGGTAATAATTTTCTGTTTGCATTTGCTAGAGGTATAACGATTTGGTTTAACTTTTCAAAACCCCAATTCAGCTCAAATTTAGAAAAAAATTTGCCATAAACCGATAAAGCTGTGACAAACATACAGACACAGTCACTATTACTGCATGTACTGTGATGTTTTTCCATCTCATGGTCAGCTTTGGGGTGGCATGGTGGTACATGCACTGTTCCCTCACACCTCTGGGATCAAGGTTCAACTCCCTTGCCCTGGGGTTTTCTTTTGATATTCCAGTTTCTCTCCCATGCCCAAAAAAACATGCTGCAGTTATTGGGGTTAACAAACTGCTTGTAGGCATGCCCTGTGATGGTTTGGTGCCCTGTGATGGTTTGGTGCCCTGTGAGGGTTTGGTACCCCATCCTGGGTTGTTCCCTGCCTTGCACCCAAAGGCTCCAAAGCCCTTGTGACCTTGAATAGGTTAAGCAGTTACAGAAGATGGATGGTTGATCAGCTTCAGTTACCTAGAGGCTCAGATAATATTGGAAGGATAAACTGAATACAATGACTTTTTTTTTTAAAAAAGAAAGAACCATTTTGAATACACTCCTCACTTACCAACCGACTTCCATTCTTGTTACAAGGTTGTTAAGCGAATTGGTCGATCAGCGAGGAGCCGCCCCTTACCGATATTTTAAGCATACTGTACTGGTACTGGGTTTGTATCAACCATGTTTGATATTATTTTAAAGATACAAGCCCCCCGGCTATATCTTCTGCACAGTGATACAATTGGTGTGTGGAGTTCGGTAGAAGAAAATAGTTATTTGTTAAACTGATCACTACAAAATCTGTGGATTATCTCGACTAACTATGTCATGATTTCTGGTAACAGACATTGCTGTTGCATTTTTAACATATATTTTTCTGGCGTTATAATCACTACAGAAAGGATGCCATTTACTCCCATTATATTCGACAGAAGCCCGACATGTCTCAAATCTCCAAAACTCAGCCACTCCCAGCAGAATAACCTAAGTGGGTAGATAGCAATGAAGCTGTTGGAACGAGGCTGAGACTGAGAAAGGGTGATGTGAGATGAGATGCTTGATGCTGATATGCTGTACTGCGGAATCCACAACCAAAGTTCTCCTACAGCGTACAATACCAACTGGTTGTAGAGTATGTTGTAAGCCCATGTGATCATTAAACAGTCGTTAAGTGAGGAGTGTCTATTCGAAAGTCGGACACCTCAATTCATGTTCATTTGATATAACTTGTATCCATCCATCCATCCATCCATCCATCTTATAACTGCTTATCATGATCAGGGTCACTGGGGGCCTGGAACCTATCCCAGAGAGCATAGGGCACAAGGCTATTGTGCACCCTGGATAGAATGCCAGTTAAATCATATCCAATGCTTCAAATCATGTTGGGTTTTACGTTAGAGCATGTGCCTGGATACATATTCATGTGAGAAGAAGACATTTGTGGCCCTTGTATTTACTGCTGTGGTATGTGTACAGCACGTGTGAAAGGGGTAGAAGCAGGACAGCTGTTTTAGATTTTCCCCCCTTAATATGTTATGCATGTAACCCCCAGTGAATGCAGATGGAATTTTAGTGTCTAGCGCAAAAGGACACAGAATGTAAATTTTTCTTGTGCAACGGTCACAATTTGTATTAGCATTCTTAATTTGAACCATCTTAGCAAAATCCTGTTGCTTTTGTATATGCATACTGTATAAGTATATGTGTGTTTAAATTAGGCAATATATATTGTTGTTGTTGTTAATATTATTATATATTTAATGGCTTGCTAAATTAGGTTTTTTTCACTTTCCACTTATACTTATTAGAGATGCACCAATACCGACACCGGCATCGGGTATTGGGCCGATACTGAGCTCATATACTCATACTCATAAAAATTCTCTGATACCAAGAAACTATACCACATAAAAGCATTTAACACGTTTGCAGTTTACGTTAAATGCAGCGTTTTGTCTTTTTTGCTGCCTAATTGGATTTTGGCATCTGGTGAGAGATTTGTCAACCGGAAAAATTTCAGAAGGACAAATGCGGAGAACACCGACATTGGCAAATTGACGGAGGATGTCAGCAGTTTGTCATTTAACAGAAGCAAGCTGATCAAACATCTAAAGATGCATCATAGAAGAGAGTCCATGGGAGTTTTCTAATACTATAGAAGAGAAAGACCGCGACAACAAATTTTAGAAGCGAGAGAAAATGTAGAGACAACCCATGAACAGTAAAAATAACTGAGGCCCTCAGTACATTGCTTTCAATGACCAGCCATTGTCAGCTGTTGATGATGTGCAGGGCTCCAGACTGCAACCAAAATGGTCGCAAATGCAACGTTTTATTGTGAGTGTGCGACTATAAATTCCACTTGGTCGCATCTGATGGAGAGAGAGTGAGCCAGAGAGGTCCCGTGACAGATACAAGTGGTGATGAGAGTAAGGTTGTAAGGTTATTAAAGCTAATATTTATATAAAATATTTTGTACGAACAGTAATTTACCCCTTCACATTCACGCAATTGACATTCGCGGTTTCTGTCATTTGCGAGTTGGCCGTAAACAATTAAAAGGAAATATTTTTGGAGCTTGCTAAAACATCGCTGAAACTCGGAGCATATGTAAGCCAAAACAATACTGAAAATGATTTGGGTCACACAGCCAATATATAAATGATGCTGTTTTACCAAAGGTGTTCGACGTTGTGAACATTAGTGGCATGCTGCGTGACGATACAGCCCTCAGTTTTACAAGTCTTATATGGAGTAGCAGATCTCTCTCCTCGGTTTAACTGCACAGTGGACAGATTAGAAAGTCACACTGCAGGCAAAGCCGTTCCGGTGCTCGCACATTAACCAAGCTATAGCAGGCGCATTTAACGATATGCTTCAGACCTGAGGCATTCTGAAATTGTTTATATTTGGTTGGAAATGGCCTCATGTTATGCATTTTATTTTTATTCATAAAAAGAATTATTTCTATGAAAATTTGTCTGGACCCCATTAGTTTATTTACAAATTTTCATTTGAGCATTGGTCTGGTTATGCCAGGTTAGGTCAATGCCTAAAGTACTCATATCAGTACTCAGCATCGGCAAATACACAAATACGTGTAGTATATAAAAAATGGTATTAATGTGACCCTTATATTTATTATTATAACAACATTGGTATATATTTTGAGAACTTTGTACCCATAATAGTACACACCATGGGAATTTTGAATAGAGGCTTGACATGTGCATAGTCTCTTCATGAGTCACCGCAAATATAGGTGCATAGGTCACCATAAATATAGCAGAAATGATATGAAATTAAAATAAGTACCTCACTTTTTTGCCATGAAAGCAACACCAACTCCCACATGTTGTCATGGTGCGGTAAGGATGGAGGTGAAGGCAGGCGTCCGGGCAAAGTAAAAGGGCTTTTTTCAAACAAAAGCACAATACAAAAGGCAAAAGGAAATGGACTGCAAGGGGTTAAAACAAGGCAGGGAGGGCAGGGGAGAAGCACAGGGCACAGGGTAAACAGCGGGGCACATGCAGTCAGCAGCAGAACATTACAACGTAACAATACAATGACCGGACTGGGGAGCTCAGGACGTGGAGGCGCACAATATACACCACAGATGAGGGAGCAGACGAGAGGCACTGGGGATCGTCCATATGAGGGCTGAAACAAAAGGCACCGGGGATCATCAACACGAGGGCTGAAACAAGAGGCACCGGGGATTGTCCACATGAGGGCTGAAACAAAAGGCACCGGGGATCATCAACACGAGGGCTGAAACGAGAGGCACCGGGGATGGTCCACATGAGGGCTGAAACGAGAGGCACTGGGGATCATCCACACGAGGGCTGAAACGAGAGGTACCACGAACTGTCCACATGAGGGCTGAAACGAGAGGCACCGGGGATCATCTACATGAGGGCTGAAAGGAGAGGCACCGGGGATCATCCACACGAGGGCTGAAACGAGAGGCACCACGGACTGTCCACACGAGGGCTGAAACGAGAGGCACCGGGGAGCATCCACACGAGGGCTGAAACGAGAGGCACCACGGACTGTCCACACGCGGGCTGAAACGAGAAGCACCAGGGAGCATCCACATGAGGGCTGAAACGAGAGGCACCACGGCCTGTCCACATGAGGGCTAAAACGAGAGGCACCACGGACTGTCCACATGAGGGCTAAAACGAGAGGCAGGGTTAAAGGAGGAACAGGTGTGGCTCATTAGTGCCACACCACAGGGAACCCGGGGGAAAAGGCATGCGGAGCGTGACACTTGTAATAACACTGCTGTATAACCAAATAGCAATAAAAGAATTTATTTTCAGTCACGGACCAATTTTACATTAAAACATGGCTATTTCTTATTTTAATTATTAGTCCATTTGATTGTATATCAATTATTTATATTTTAAGATCAAACTTTGAATTTCAAGCCTGAATGGGCCATTGGGATTTTCTTTCTTTCTTTCTTTCTTTCTTTTGACATTATATAGTCTGTATACCAGGGTTGCCAATATGTAAGTCAATCTCGGTAAGTTTCCAGGTAGATTGCAAGAGATGATTAATGGATAATGCTTTATTTCATTAGTGGCCAACCAGTTGATCGCAACCAGAAGGCAGCAAAAAATACCAAGCCCCTGCCATCCCCCTTTTGGTCTGTGGCAAGTTCCTGGGCTGCTTTTTGTTGCCAGCATCTGCCCTGGTGAATTTGTGTTCGGCAGCAAAACCACCGTTTTCTAAATACTAAACTGAGACTAAGCTGAGGTGCTTATTAATCTATAAAATCTCCTGTCCCCTGTGACAATACTCAGAGTCATGTTCCGACTTTTACAGGACAGTGACATCCAGAAGAAGATAGACCATGAGATCCGGATGCGAGAGGGGACCTGCAAGCTGCTGGGAGCCTGTTCCCAGAAGGACCAGGCGCTGGAGGCCTCCAAGAGTCTGCTGACCTGCAACACACGCATCCTAGCCTACATGTCAGAACTGCAGCGCATGAAGGAGGCCCAGATCTTACAGAGGGCAACACGCAGGTCAGAGGCCTGGGCAGCCTGCTCTGTAGGTGGCTGTAGGGTGTTGGTCTGTGCACTATGGGAGCAGATGGTCCACGATAAGATAAGACATACTTTGACATACATTGATGCCAAGGGGAAGTCTGTAGAGGGAGATGTTCGGCATGGGCCGATACACGATGGTATAGACCAGGGTTCTTCAAATCTGGACCTCGATTCCAAATTCAGGCCTTGTTTTCAGTACTCCCAGGTAGTTAGTTTAATAATTACTGATTCTGATTGGTCAGAGGCTTCACACCTGACTGATAGGTAAAGGAAGGCTGGAAAACCAGCAGTGCTCGGACCTCGAAGACCGTGATTTGAATAACCCTGGTATAGACTCATAAAGGGAGATGCACTACTAGGTGTGTTGACGTGGAGTGTCATGTAGGGAAGTAAAAATTGCCATGCTTCTTCCACAGACCATCGGACTCATCACCACCAGATGAGCGCCTCCCCTGCAAGGGAAAAGTGGCCATCTCAGGTATGCTCCAGACCAACTATGGCAGGGTTCCCCAATTCTGATCTTTCAGGACCAGAATCCAACACAGTTAGCAGTCTTCCCTGTTGAATCCCAATCAGCTAATTACCAGGTTTAGTAAGTTTTGAACAGAGAAGTCTCCAGACTGTGTTGTATTCTGGCCCTCCAGGACTGGAATTGGGGAACCCTGATCTATGGCATACTTAAGCTTCAAACATGTTCATTAGACATTGATATTTTGGGTACACTACCTGAATAACCGAATTCAGAAACAATGTCAAACAACAAAGGGAATAAGCCTCTTAATGTTGGAAAGTATTATGGAAAGTAGTTATGTTGTGTAATCTCTTTTCCAAACTGGCAAACGTGACTTCAGTGACTTACATCAGTTGTTGCATGCATATAGACTTTTCTAATATTTAATATATATGATTATTGCAATAAGACCAATATTTAGTACTAATGAATCACTTTGATATCTATAAAATACAGCAAGGCAGTGAGCATTTCTCAGTTTGGATCTCTGCAAGCAGGGTATGAATATCAATGAGGCTAAACGTTAATTATCTGCATAGCAACAGTTTTTTTTTTCCGGATAAATGCTGTATGCGTACTGTATACACAAAGACGCCGACACATAACAACATGCCCTCCCCCTAGTGCCAGTCTTGATCTAACCATCGTCAACATCGGAATATATGACCCCTTAGCTGGACAGTTCTTAGCAAAGGCCATTGTCTCCCACAGCGTCATTTTGGTTGATTGGTGTCTGATGTTATGTGGCTGCTCTGACAGGCTGCCTGTCTTTGAGTTGTCGGCAGAGTGACTCATGCTGCCATGCCTGTAACACACTTGTCTGGTTTTCATACAGATCTACGCATCCCACTGATGTGGAAAGACACAGAATACTTCAAGAACAAGGGAGGTAAGTTAAAAGGATGGTGTTCTGGTGCATCAAGTTCTCTGGCATTCACCTCATCAGATATCATGTCTCTTCAATACCCTAAATCTGTTACAGACTTGCATTTGTGTGCGTGTTTTGGATATGGTATTTTAGCACCATGTTGGAGGAAACATTATCTGCATTCCAGTCAAACCTCAGAATCAAGGAAAATGAAGCCTTGGTTCCTTCCCTTTGACATCATGTGACCACATCACATGAGCTCTTCTGGAAATGTTAATGTACAAAACTGGGGGTAGTTTTCTTGAGAACTCATTGTCACAGTAGCTTGTAAATTTCAAGATCTGTTCTCATTTGATACTTATTGATGCAGAGCAGAGAGCACGATATTATTGATGCACATACCTAACAAAAAAATTAAATCCATACATAAAACATGCAGTCATTCCCCATACGCAAATATACCTTTGTATTTCAGTCTTTTTTCAGTTCTTAATCTCATTCTAAAACGCTAATGAGCCAATGAAGGTAAAGAGCAAACAAAAACTTCCTATAAATACAGAACAGCCCCAGAGTGTGAGATTAAGATTTGTTTCTTAAAATTTCACCAAAGCAATAAACCATATACATAATACAGTATAAGCTTTACACAAAAAAGTAAGTCATATGCATAAAAACAGTAAGCCATATACATAACACGGTAATAACCATACACAAAATGGTAAGCCATATACAGTATATAAAAACAGTAAGGTATATACATAGGACAGTAAAAACTATGCACAAAACAGTACGTCATACACATAAAACAGTACACCAAATACATAAGATGGTAATAGCTATGCACAGGAATAGTAAGCCAAATATACAAAAACCATATAGATCAAAATAGTAATAGCTATACACAAAAAAAGACATCCACACAAAAAAGTAAGATGTCTCCATATTAAAAGTAAGAGTTATACCTAATTATGCATGCGGCCTTACACACTTTATATTTTGTCTGCATATTACCTCTGCTTTGGCCTCACCAACTCCTTATTTCCCCCTCCTCTGCCAGAGCTCCACCGCTGTGCTGTCTTCTGCATACTGCAGCTGGGGGGTGAGATCCACGACACAGATATGGTGATGGTAGATCGCACTATGACGGACATCTGCTTCGACAGCACCATCATCTTGTGAGTGCCCTCGTGGTCCCACTTGACCCCATCTTTGCAGTGCTACATGGGCCTTTTTCAATAGCCTCCTATAAATACATAAACAGGGATGGAACACCAAAGCCCTACTGTTCTTTTTTAAAAAATATTCCATTTATAATTTGGGTAACTAATAACTGGCTGTCACTCTTGTTGGTGTCTTCACAAATATTTAAATGTTGACCCTATTGTTGTCGCTGTTGCTATGGTGACTCATACAGTTCTTTTTACATTTATCATTTGCACTGCAATAATATGTTTGCATTATACCACCGAATTATTGGAACCAATGAAAAATTATTATATAATGCTATACATGAATAAATGATCGTATAACTATCCATCCATCCTTCCATCCATCCATCAATCCATCCATCCATCAAACTATGCAGCTTCCATAACTGCTTATCTGGAAAGTTGAGGTCACCCAAGAACCTGTCCCAGAAAGCACAGGACACAAGAAAGACGGCACCCTGGATGGACTGCGAATAGCGTTAAGAAAATCCATTGCATTAGCCTAAATTGGTTAATGGGGCAATTTAAAGAACCATCAGATCTCCTCATTTGAGAATACTAAGGTCCTTAGTAGTATATATCTACATACTCCTGTTGTTGCTTTCATTTAGTTCTTGGTAGAAGCATAATTACAGCTATTATGATAAATTCCTAATTTCCTTATCAGGTTTCAATGACGGTGCTTGGCCAGTCATGCAGGTGATCACCAGCAGATGACAAAGCTATTTTGATATTGTTACCATGAATGTTTCCTGACAGACAGCTGACAAACTGTTTCTTTGTCATTGTATAGCCAAGAGGCCTGCCCTGGGTTTGAGCTTCGAATGGAGCTCTATAGTTGCTGCTCAGAGGACGAGTCGTCCACAGGC
Organism: Hyperopisus bebe; assembly: GCA_026777045.1. Classification (NCBI taxonomy): domain Eukaryota; kingdom Metazoa; phylum Chordata; class Actinopteri; order Osteoglossiformes; family Mormyridae; genus Hyperopisus; species Hyperopisus bebe. The sequence goes on from JAODJW010000117.1 coordinate 13,859,180, forward strand.
AGTGCATCCCGAAAGCTGGCCAGCAAGCTCGGCAGCTCCCTGAGTCGCTCATCGGGGAAGAAGTTCCGGTCAGGGCTGGAACCCGGGGGAGGCAGCCCGGTCAGCAACGGGGGAGGGGCCCCACTGCTGCTGCCTGCACCCTCCAACTCGTAAGGCTGCCTGTGCCACCTTGATGGTCTCAGCTGCATGCAGCGTCTTTGAAATGGTTCACTCGATCACTCGCTATTCCCTATGTAGGACAATCTGTGTAGTTCACAAGATGCCAGTTTTGGACACCACATTTCAAGATGCTCTATATTGGTATCCTAGCAACCTTGAGCAGCTGACATTTGCAAACAGCAAAATATATGGATGTGTAATCATGTAATTTAATAATAATAATAATAATAATAATAATAATAGTAATAAACTCTAGATTAGGGTGATCTAGATCAACCTGTCATTGCAGACAAGCCATTATTATTATGATGGTGTTTATGTGAATATCTGAATCTTTACCACCTACTGCTATAGCTACATACATACATGCATACAAAGTGCATATACAGTGATAAGGATGTTCCATCCATGACAACCATGGCTGTCTCACATTTAACATGGTTTCTATGACACTCTTTTTGCAGTGGACCCAAGTACCACCTGCTGGCCCACACCTCTCTGACGCTGGCACATGTGCAGGATGCTTTCCGTACACATGATCTGTCTATCACTGGAAATGGTCAGTTGTCCCTTCCTCTTTTACTTTTTATTGATTTTTTTTTCTCACATTTCAAATTAGCAGACAGTTATGTAATAGCTCGTATGCTAAATGTATATATTAATTTTTGTGAAGCTAATAATAATAATAATAATAATAATAA
>JAODJW010000117.1:13881551-13892441 GCA_026777045.1 Hyperopisus bebe
ACGTTAAAGGACCAGAGGTACTCTATAATAAAACATATGTAAATTAAATTAGTGAACCTCCAGCGCATACCCGTGTCAATGATGAGAGTCGTGCACCTGTACAACTCTAAAACATGCCGCTTAAATACCATTTAACAATGCAACACTAACTTTAGATGTCGTTTTTGTTGGTCAAAAGCAAAATGTCATTTTGCTGCCTTAAAACAGCAACACAACGAAAATGTGGGCAGCCACGCTTCATTTAAAAAACACAAAATTGCGAGCACAAAATCATTTGCTATTTTGACAACATGTGTTCATAGCGTGAAAATTAATTATGCGTTTTTACATGACTAGCAAAACCACTTTGTGTTGCTTTTTCAGCCAGTGGGAAAATAGGGCCCCTTCTGGCACTGTCCATATGGAAATGGTTTGCCTGTTTTTGCGTTGAACTCGTTGACCATATAGCTACTCTCAACTGCTGCATTAGCCAAAATAACACTGCTGCATAGACAGATGTCTTTGAAGTCAAATGACTCATTTCTCCCTCTGTTCTCCCTTGTACCTACCTTATTCCTCTGCAAGTATAATGGAGTAGTGATCGCTGGGATTGTATTCCTCAAGGTCTAATACTTTTTCCTTCCAGGTCTGGCAGGTAGTGGTAGCATTAAACTAAACATAAAAATAAGCTGTTATCCACTTTTTTAGAAAACTGTCTATCCTTCAAGACAATTTTACTTTCATGCTTCAAAAGAGCATTTTGGCAAGGACAAGGTCACATTTGCTGTTACAAGCTAGCATACATGCAAACACAAATTTCTTTTTGTAGGATGCACCATGTTAAGTTTGTTGAAGTCAGATTATATGTCGGCTTGTTATGTGGGGGAAAAACATCCCATTATTTGTTTCTGTTCTGTTTGATGACTATTTGATGACTAGATTTCATTAACAGCAAAACTAAAATGTATAAAGTGAACATTTGATTTGTGATCCAAATTTACATATGTATTATGAACATATGAGGAGCCATATGGAACTGTCGCAGGTGATATGTGGCCCACAGGCTACAAGTTTGAAAAATTTGATTTAGAGAATCAGCAACAGGAATGTACAGAAAGTACCTGCTCTAAATTCATGTATACAGTAACAAACCGACTGATCACTTTTCCTTCTCTATTGATTAAAATTTTCCTTCTCTATTAAATGCATGGGCCTTTCTTGTGGAGTAACACTTTAAGCATGTCAGCTGTGCCCTGGTTATTGTGGCTGAATAGGGGATGATACTGATTGACCTCTTGGCTTCTCTCCTTTCTCTCTTCCCTACATTCTGACCTGTAACCATCTGTCCTGTTTACTGTATCCCATTTATTTCTAATTTTGCCTCAATATTTTACTTATTTTATTTTTTTATGTTTATTGCTCTACATATATAATTAATATTAATTATGAAATCTGGCATTATACCCCCTGCTCATTTGCATATATATTACTAACTCATTTCGCATTTTAAAATAAATTACCATTCGTGTTTTCTTTCCCCTGCCTTCATTGCAATAAACTCCCGTTCCATTTGTCACCTTTGTTTCTTTTCCTGCCTGTTTTGTGTATCAATTCGCCCATCCACATTTGCATTCCACTATGCCTGCCCAGTGAACCCCCTGTCTACTCAATCGTGCCAGGGACTCCTGCTCCAGGATAATACTGTGTCCACTGAGATACGCGCTCTCCTCTCCTCCTACTACAGTGACAGGTGAAGTAACAGTTATGACAGCAATCGTTTGCTTCCCAATCTTTTTTTTTAAGGAGTTTTTTTAATGAGTGGGTCATTACTGTATCATACTTTTAGTGAGCTAATTAGTTATCCCCTGAAGTAATAGTATAAAATTTTATTTTAAAATCACAATTAACTGTCAGACAGCACTGGCAACAGCATAGGCTAATAACGGCTCACCTGTCCTCAATGACTCTGCACACTTCCATCTTAATGTAAATAAAAACAATTCTGCCTTGTCTTGCAACGTATGAAGGGAATTTGAATACCAGTCAGTCAATCAAATAAAGGAGAGTGGAATGGTTTTCAGAAATACCTGTTGTTATATCACTATATAGTTATCTGAATGTTTTATATAATATGTTTACGTTAAATAAAGCAAGGGTCATCAGCTAGTGGCACCCTCCCCCCATGTACCATGACACTATGAGATTCATATTGCTGTCACCAGTTTCATATTACAGATGCTTATCTGATGGAAGATTTCATTAAACTCTCCTCCCTCTAGCTTTTTTTTTGTGACTGCAACTTGTTTTTTTCTTCAGGATTTTTTTTTTTTTTTTATGCCCACATAGTTGCATATTCACTAGCTAAGACATGTTTCTGTTTTCACAAGCCGTTAAACAGTGTTGCACCCCGAGAGGAGTTTTGTCCTGTAGGGCATTAGTTTTAACCAGGATGGTTACACCCTTTGCAAAGCTGAAGGGCTGTACTGTCCTATTTTCTGTTTCTGTCTTTCTGGTGATATCAGAGAGCTCAGCATCACAGCAGTCTGTGAAGTTACTGGTGACATGCTGTAGGCAGGGAAACCTGAACAGGTTTCATTTCTGTCACATTTATGTCATTTTTTGACTATCCTCAACAAACCCCAGGATACTTCAAATAGTTTTGAATTAGCGTCTCACTGTGTGGATATGTGTGAGAACTATTTGCTATGTAAACAAGGGACGACAAGATCATAAACTTGTTATTATTTGTTTGGGTGAGTCTAATAGTCAGGTATTTTATGACAAAAGTTGGTGAAGGGTTTTGCCAACCAGACAGGCATTCTGTCTAAGGTTGTACACAAACGGTAGGTTAATGCAGAGAAAGGATGTTACCACCCAAACCATAACCAAGCAGAGAGACCAGTAGCAGAAGATACTCACAGACCAGGTAAAATTCAGTGATTAAGTTAAACATGTAGGGTGGCATGGTAATGCAGTGGTTGGCACTGTTGCCTTACATTCTGGGACCAGGGTCTGAGTCTCTGGCCTGGCTCCATGTGTGTGGAGTTTGCATGTTTTCCCTGTGTTATCATGGGGTTAATTGGTGTTGCCAGATTGCCCAGTTATGGGTACATGTCAGTGAGTGGTGTGTGAATGTGCCCTGCGGTGGGTTGGTACCCCATCATGGGTTGTTCCCTGTCTTGTGCCTATCGTCTCTGGGATAGTCTCCGGACCCCCGCCCCAAAGTTAAGAGTACAATTTCAGATATATTTTAATATATTTTATACCACGGCACTGTTGAATTCTCAGACCTGAAGGACGTTGATTAATTGTCTATGACTTGACACATGACCAGCCAGGTGAATCACAGTAATAAATCAATGTGCGATTATAATCTTTAATTCTAACTAATGTTACTTTACAGAAATGTAAAAGGCAAGAAATTGCTGCACATCACTTAGACAACCACAGTGCTTCAGGCTGAAAACCAGGACCTGTGGTCAGTGATTAAATACCAAAATGAATTACTGATGTAGTGTACTTGTTGTCATACTTTACAGTCCTGTTTAACTTGCCTAGGTGAGATGGTATGTAAGTCTGCTTTCAATAATCGGTAAACACTAAATAAGTTGGGTTTTACTTATAACGCAGCTGAATATCAAAATGTATAGGTATGCGATTTGACTCCCCCTGCCAGCCCCAGGAGGATGGGCTCCCCCTTTGAGTCTGGTCCCTCCCAAGGTTTCTTCCTTCTCGGGAGTTTTTCCTTGCTACTGTCACCTATGACTTACTCACTGGGGGCTTTGGGTGGGGATGCTGTAAAGCACTTTGAGACAAGACGCCCTGAAGATGGTGCTGCAGGAGGTAGTGCTACCGGAGGGTTGCAGGTTCGACCCCTGGTTCCTCCTGACCCCATCAAAGTGTCCTTGAGCAAGACACCAAGAACCCCAAATTGCTCCTAGTGTGCAGGCTGGCGCCTTGCATGACAGCCACCAGTGTATGAATGGGTGAAAATGTGAGGCATGGATTGTAAAGCGCTTTGAGTACTCGTAGGAGTAAAAAAGTGCTATATAAATGCAGTCCATTTACTAATGTGATGTTGTGATAATGCACTATACAATAATAAATTTGTTTGTTTGTGTTTTTAAAATGTGTACTGGATGGCTCATTGTGCATTAACCATCACTTGTACAATGTACAATGCAACGTTTGGTTGATCTGTCACTGGTATCATCACATCAGACATTCATTTTGTTATAAATTAGTTAACTTTAAATTTAAATGTGTCTGTATTTAATAAAGGAATTCTTTTTAAATAATTGTTACCAATGATTACTTATAGACGCATTTAAAAAAGATACAAAAATATAGAAGTCTGTATACATATTTAAGGTATATTTATATTACACAAAAAAATCCTTGCAGAACAAGCATGCAATTTCAACAACTGAACGACAATATATAATTAAAAAGAACAAAAACCTTATCAAACAGGACTATAATGCCAGTGACACCATGTATCACCAGTAAAGGAACAGAAGATTTTATTTTAACTTTATTTTGCAAAATAGAAAATTATCAGACAGAATATTAATGTCAGATGTAATTTTTATTTTAATTACCTTTTTAAGTGGTCTGATTTACAAAATTACATATTTTTGAATGTAGTACAATGTTAATGATGTATATACAGTAGGAAAAATGAACTTTTTAATACAATTCCAAAAATTTTACATTTTGTATTAAAAATGGGTTTAAATGCTGAAATTTGGTTGTTGTTTTACAAGTGTATAGCCACTATGAAACATGATTAAAAACAGAAAAACTAAACAAATCAAAAGTGTTGTTTAATCAGCACCTGTATGAATGTAATACATGCTGACTCTGCCTAAAATTTTAAGTATGTATCTAAGTAAGGCCTGCATCCTCGTCTTTCTCTCTCGTTCATTAGAACCTCATTAAAATCATGAAAGATGTCAACAAAGTTAAACTTGAAAACAGGCAGCAAAATGTGCATTTGCAGTTGTTGTTTGTGGTTAAATTTGTGTGTTAAACTCCTTGTAGAATATCCCTGGCCAGTTTCTTATTCTGCCCATATGTTCTTTACCTTTCTTTCGACACATAAAACTGCAGAAAAATAAACCAAACTCTATGTAAATTCATGGTGGGTTTCCTCTATAGAGCAAATTGTCAAGAAGGTGCAACAGTGAAGGCCCACTGGTTACCAGTCAGTAATCATGATCACATTTCCCATAAAAACATTGCGACGGGGTGCCGTAATCCAACAGATGCCGACACGTCTGTCATCAGTGCTACGATATTCTCTACGGTTGACTAAGTTGTGCAATATGCTTGTCTACCCGTCTTGGTGAACTCCTTTAACGTCAGCGATGGTACGCAGGGGCCTGTATTGCCGATAGGCCCCTGGTCCCTATCCTGCTGTGATCACAACCTGTACCAATACTACGCATTTATGCTTTGTGGGCCCTGGAATGTTCTGCAACTTCACGTTTTGATTGAGATAGCTGTCTACAGCTGCCTTGCACATGTCAAGTTGTCGGAAGGAATGTTTCTTTTTAGAGTCCCTTTTCATTTCCACAGGTGCGAACCAGTGTTGAGTTGATTTAGGGACACGTTGCTTATCCTGCAATTACCCCTAGCAGAAATTTGCTGTTTTATGAACGCGTGGCTGATGGAATGTATTGTGTGATAAATATCTTTAGATAGGTTATGTAACCAGACCAGACCGTCACTAAGAGGATGAGTGTGTGGATAATTTTGTCTAATTTAGTACATAATGTACTTTCAGGCTCGTGAATGATAGGCTTGGCTATGCATTGTACTTTCTTTGCCATCCTTGGAAGAAATACAATTGTTAAAAAACAAGCCTTTCTTCTTTCTAGTTATTGACACGTCAGATGACATTGGGACGGTGACAGACATTCTGGCAAGGCGCGTGAAGGAGGAGTCGTTTCTGAGCCACCCTGAAGGACCCCTTCATTGGATGTCCTTGTTTGGGGAGTCTTCACCCCCCTCCCATTCTCTCCAGGGAGCTGGGCTCAGCCCTCGTCTCTACTGTCGCAGCCCTCGTAACCTGGGCCCCCATCAGCATGGCCAGCTTTCTGACAGCCCTGGGTCCCCACTATTCCCCCGCTCACGCCCCCGCACCCTCTCCCTGGATGCCAAGCTCAGCACCCTTAGGGGCCGCGGCTATGGGAGCTCGCCGGCTCAGGCCCCCCAGCCCATCTCTTCCTGCTCCAGCTCGACCTCCAGTCACAGCTCCAGTGAGGGCAGCACCGCTTCGGAGACTGACAGCGCGCCCTTCCCTCGCAGTACCACAGCACGCAGCAGCCTGAGAAACCTGCGGGCAAAGCTTGACCCTCGTAACTGGCTGCAGAGTCAGGTATAATGCTCCCCCCTCCCAAAAACCATGTGCTGTTTGCATACCGGAAGATGAACGGAATGGCTGCTCCATCGTGTACATAAAATTGGTGGTCACCTGACCATTATGTCTCCCTTCATCTGCTCTATATTTCAGAGAGCCTGATTCAAACAGAAAGAAATAGAAACAGAATCAGTACATTTCAAGATTCCAGTCGTGCTTTTTAAATAACATTTTTCCCCCTTTGAAAAAAAAAATCTCTTTATATGAGTACGTATACAGTAAACACAGATAAAAAAATGACTTTGCCTGCTATATAGGGAATGAAGATAAGTATGTTCACTCCCCTGCATAATTTTGAAAGGAGTGGGGTAAAAACTCCACAAGTCATGGACCTTCTATATATTTGGACCTCAAAACCGGCACAACTGCATTGATTCCCACTACTTAATGAACTACAGTTCAAATCCTTTTTAAAATAAATATGTATCATATTTAAACCAAACTGCACCCTCAATGCCAAATTAAAAAAATGAAATGAACAAATAAAAAAGAAACGTACAACAAATATTAGATGTTTGTGACTGTAAATTTATTTTCCTGCCTGTTTTTGGACAGCACGTCAGTCCCCCTGAAATTTCAGCTTGCGATCTTGTTCAGATACACCTGGAACAAGGTGGCACTCATTCATCTCTGAAAATACAAGTTGTGGAACAGAAAGTGGATTTCAGGAGTGAAATTATGTCATGCAAAGACCCTGGTGCCCAAAACCTTTGAGTACCATCACTGAAATGTTTCCATAATGTGAAGCTTCTTAATCTGCAAACAGAAAAATAACTGAAATGTTTGACAAATGTATGTCTTGCCAAATGTTTTTTTTCTAGTTTAATAAGGACAATTCTAGTCTGTTCTGTAGTCTGTAGTTTTAACACAGGACAAAATCAGGCATATTGTTGGTTAAATATTGTTTGGGCTTCTCATTTGCTGAAGCAGTGGTGTATATTGATGTATATTGTCTGAAAGGTACAGTAGTTATACATCTTTTAAACAACACTGTATGTACATAGATTCTGGATTTTTCCTACCTGATCCTGTCATTATAAAATATGTCTTGCTTTGTTTTAGTATTTCCCTTTAAGTGTCCCTGTTTTCATCTTATTTTCCATGATCATTTAATAAACAGTGCAAGCACAGAACTAATTATACAGTTTGAGAAACAATAAATGGTACTTCTGCAGAAGAATCGAGTTATTCTTATCTAACACTTACAGTAAATACACTGAAGTCCTAGTGGTGAAAGACTGACAGATGCATTCTTCATAACTTGCTATTTTTCATGGGAGCACACAAAGGATAGACAGCCACTTGGTGAACAGCAAAAAAGTTACGGCTGTATAGAGTGATGGGAAGTCACATTTATTTGTGCTTTTCTGTTTTCAGCAACCTTGCGGATGAAGTAGGTGAAAAATGATCACATCAAGTTAACATCACAAGGGTTACTTATTGTAGACTTGCACTGTAAACAAAACCTAAGAACTTTAAATAAATGAAGATATTTAAATAACTTTAAATATCCATTGTCAATGACAAATCTTCAAAGACCTAAATTTTGTTTCTTTTGCAAGGACAATCAGTTACAGGTATTCTAAAAGCCATTTTAGTAGACTTTATGCTCTGTTCAAGAGAGTATTCAAAAGCATTTAAAGTAGTGTTAAATTATGTGATGAAGTATGTCTTAGACAATGTGAATTACATGATCAAGGCTTACAACGATACTATTATTGGTTTGTTTCCACACTTCCATAACTATTCTTCCTTTTTTAATCACTGGGCTTGTTCATCTATGCCTAGTTAATTTGTTTTCTTTGTTTGACAAAGCATTTTAAATAGTCAACCTACTCAAAGAAAGCCGTTTATGTGGGCATTTAATTTAGTATGTTGTTACGTTGATGTTAACTGTTATCGTCAGTGTTATCATGTGCTTATTCAATGTTTAATTATTATTCACAATTAAAAGGTTAACTTTCATGAGCGTTGCAGTTGATTGACTAAACAACATGGTTTAAAACTGATGGTTCATTGGGGCCTTGTTGCTGGAGGAAGTCGAAAAGATCAACTGAAATCTGTGTATACTGGTATGCAAGGAGAGAAGAACCTATGGTACTATTTATGTTCATTTTAAACAGTTCTCTCAGTTTCCTTCTCCGTTTTGCACTAATCACTTAATGACAGAATTTTGGAAGATTTATCATTAAAGGATATGCCAGTATTCTCCTGAAGTCATAACTGATCATTGTGGAATAACCAATATTCATTTTTTTTGGGTTACCCACTGACCCACCGTGCCACACCTCAAGTATAAAAGTATGTGACACTGACGTATTCTATACTGATTTATATTTTAAACTCCATGTCGGGTCCGATGGAGTCCAAACTCAGATGGCTTGTTTTCTCCTTATAAGGTTTATCATAGGTTTAACCAAACCTTTTCATCACCAAGCCTTCACCAGTGTGTTAGTTATATAATATTCACTTTTTTTTTAATCCTGCTTGGATGAATGGTGATTCTTAAGATTTTCAGATTTTATTATTTTCATTTCACTTACCTAGAAGATGCTTTTACCCATGTGCCATTAGCAATGCAGGATCAGCCGGTCCCTGGAGCGCCTGGATGTTTGGGCCTCACTGAAGGGTCCAGTTGTGAATACAAGTCTTAAACTGGTGTCCTTTATTCACAGGCACAGAATCCTTACCCACTGAACCACAGACCTTCCTCTTCCTTTCATTTCTGTCTGTGGCTTCAAAAATTTTAAATGAATCTCCTGAAATTACCATACAGGCTGCTTGTAGAATACGCTGCCATTCATCAGTTACTGTTAAGCATTAAATATGTTCAGATTTTAAACATTTTATGAACGCATAACAATAAACTAAACAATGCCTATTGATGTTTGCCATAAAGGAGAGGGAAAAGTAAAAAAATAACAACAGAAACCAGGTGTCAATGCAATTGTTATAATTATAAACAGGTTAGCCTTAAGGTCCTGCCCATCTCTTAGAGCTCAGAGCTGTTCTTAATTTATGCGCTATAGATACTAAGCTGTAATAAAATGCGCACAATGAATACACTACCCTACCTTAATAGAATATTGCCTCAGTCCTGAGTAATTAGTTCTAAGTTATAGTACTTGGAATTTGAAATATATTTGTGATTCAAGTACACGCCCTGTCTTTGACTTGTCATTAAATTAAAAAACAATACAGAACATGTGAAGTCAACATTTTTCTCTTCAAATGAGTACCTGAATTTGAAAACAATTTTCTGAGAGGATGAAAAATCAATTAATAATAATTTTCAAGAAAATTTGTAGGTGTATCTATATAAATAAATTAAACATTTAAACACCGATCTGCTCATATGGCATTTTTTCTTTTTTCTTGTTATGGTTGTGCTTCCAGTCTGGTCCCTATATTCATTACTCATCCAGCGTATGGTTTAATATTTAGTGAAACTTAAATCTAGGTACTTCACTGAGGTGAACATTTAAAATATTTGTTAATATTCATTCATGTAATTTTATTGGAAACCTAAAATTAGTGCCATAACTGTAAATGCGGACCTTGTAATATGATATATCAGTTAACTAAAAAAGTAGGTTCATATAAATGCAAATAATTCAAATTACTATACATAAAAAAGTACATAATTCTGATTTAAAAGTATTTAAATTCTTATTTGAAGTAAATTTACCCTGTTAGTACGATTCCTGTTTTGCATATATTTCAGCCAAAAAACTAACAATTTATATTTTATGTTTAAAATGTGTTATTCCAGGGCACAAAACACAGTAAAGTGATAAATAACAAAGTGTGTTGGGAAAAAAAAAAACTACATTTTCCTTTCATGTAGTATGATGCAAAATTAAATATTACAAAGTCAAATGAATGCTTTGCTATTGCCTTGCTTTTATTACACAGAATAATGCAGGATAAAAGGCCAATTGTTTTTTTTTCCCCAGGAGCAGAATCTAGAGTCACCTGGAAAGTTCACAGTAATTTGATCACATACTTATAGTAAAGTAGACATGACTTTTAGAGATTGTGTTTCACCTTTCAGAATTTGGGAGTGTGACATGTTGAAACAGTTCCGAAGATATAATTCTGAGAACTGACAATTTTGCACGCTTCACAAGGTTTGCACTGGGTTTTAATTTCACACACGCACGCACGTACATGCACGCACACACACACACACACACACACACACACATGTTAGGTAAACATATCTTTATGGGGACCGCTCATTCATTTCTATGGAAAAAATGCTAATGCTAATTATGACAACTTTAACCCTACCCAGCCCTAACCATAATCATAAGTACCCAAGCAATTTTCCCATTTTTAGTTTTTTCATTGCAGGCACAGATTTCTATTAAATTGAAGTTTCCCGGTCCCCATAAGGGAAAAAAAACGGGTATTCATCATGTTGTGGGGACATTGTGTCCCTCCCTATAAGGTAAGGTATACCTGCTCACACACACACACACACA
>JAODJW010000117.1:13892541-13908215 GCA_026777045.1 Hyperopisus bebe
GGTATTCATCATGTTGTGGGGACATTGTGTCCCTCCCTATAAGGTAAGGTATACCTGCTCACACACACACACACACAGTGGGTTTCCTCCATAGAGCAAATATAGAGTGTGTGTATATTAAGAAACAACAAGCAAGTTCATGCATGTTTCATATTTTTATGTTTATTTTTATTATGTTTCCTTTTCAATATACTCCTATACAGTATATAAACATTTTCCATTGTATTCATATACATGGATACATATATAATAATTGATACTTTTTATTGATCCCTGTTGGGATATTCTCTTTATACCTCCACCATTTTAGAATGAGCTTGGTTGTGCAGGGGGACTGACTGTTGTGGTGCTCAGGGAACTGGGGGTCAAGGGCTTTGCTCAAGTACCCAGAGATGTGCTGAAACCAAGCTTAAACCACTGACCTTCTAATCACAGGCAGAGAGGCTTGGCCCACTGAGCCACATGCTGGTCCCCAATATATCTTTATTCATAAAAAACACACTTGACATGAAAGGTATTCAAGAGAAAAACCTAATGGAAAAATATTGAACTCTTACTTTAAGTTCACATTTTACCGTATGTGGTAGCGTTCGGCTTCAGTAACAAATGTTTATTGCTTGTTGTTTCTTAATAAAAAATTATATTTCTTTTATATTATTCTAATGGAATACATGCATGATCTTCTCACATTCAGTTGGTTGTTTAGAGAAAATTCAACTATATACTCCAAATACAAAGTGAAACCATCAACTGACAAAGGATGTTTTCTTTTCAAAATACTCATTTCAGTTGTGTGTAAACACTGTCCATGATTCAATTGAGTTAATTCAAAGAATGCATAGAATTAAAACATTCATTCAAAACATTCATCTAATATGTATTGTACATCAATATAGGACATGCGTTTGACCGGGGTAGCCAATCTTATCTGCAAAGGGCCGGTGTGTACGCAGGTTTTTGGGATAACCTGTAGGTCAGCTGTTCAAACCCAGGTGTGAGGACTCTTCAGCCAATCAGTCCTCTAATTAGTAATCTAATTAGGGACTTGCAGCGAAAACCCCCATACACACCGGCCCTTTGCGGATAAGATTGGCTACCCCTGCGTTTGACAAAACATTTATTTAATACAGTATGTATTCTACATCAATAAATGGCATATACGACTAATGACACATTTGAGACTAATGACACTAATGGTACATTTAATATGGATTTTACATGAATGTACAGTAGGGCTCATATGTTTGCATAGTACTGTATATAAATAATTAGCAAAACCAGAAGTGAAACACCATTACAGTCATCTTCCAGTTTCTTTTGCCCGTCACAATTAAGTGTTGATTTGATGTTACTTTGCTTGCCCCAGACTGTTTCCGGTCACTGTTGCTTCCTGTCAACCAGGGGAGTTTCTAGCTATTGAAAAGATCAGAGGCTAAGTCAAACTTACCCGGGGCTTGATTTTTATTTATTTATTTTTTTTGAATGAAGATAATTGGCATCGGGGCTAAAATACTTGGGCCTCGAGTGATCGGACCTATTGATGCCCACGCAGTCAACCTTTTTCTCTGTAAGTCACTCCATGCTTAGAAACATTTACTTTCTACCTATTTGGCAATGAGAGAACCCTTCTTAACTCAAAATTTTGATTTGAGCCCTCTGTTCAATTGTTAGCCGTGCCTTTCTAGCCATTACAATCATAAAAATAACAAATATTAATGAAAGGTTCTGACTTATCAGTTGTGATACAGTGTAGAGGATTGAAACAAGGAGCAGACAATGCATTAAACCTGTCACAAACTGACCTGAGACAAGGCAGACAAGTGACTATTGTTTACTTTATTGACACAATCAGGAGAGGCCATTACATTAGTTAATAGAATGTGAATATCAATGCACTAAATACAGATCTGATATGTCTTCAAAACCAATAGCTTCAGCCTTTATGGCTAAATAATGTGTTACTGCAAGCTATAACATACTATAAATATTCAGGTACATTTGTTTTAAGTATTCCTAATATTTTCTTGTAGTAAAAGTTTCACAAAGCAGTGTATCGTTTATTTTTGAAAAAACATCTGAGGGTGGACCCATCTGGCCTTTAGTGTGTGTGTATATTTATATCTCACAATGATACCTGGAAATCTGCTAAATTTATTCATGTTCAAATAGCTCAAAGTTCAACTACACAACAGCACCATTGTAATAATAAACAATATGCATTTCAAATTGACTGGACTAGAAGGTGCATAATAAACAATATGCATTTCAAATTGACTGGACTAGAGGGTGCATACTTTCTTTTGTTAGACATGTTGATATTCTTTGTATAATACCATGGAATTTTTTTGCTTGAGAACAAAGAAAGCATCAATTGCTGTAACTGCTGAAAACTACATACCCTAGAGCCTAGATAATCCATCCATGTTCTGTAACTGCTTGCCCTGTTTAGTGTTATGGGGGGGTCTGGAGTTTATGGGTGCAAGGCAGGGAACAATCCAGGACAGAGCACCAACCCAATGCAGGACACCTTCACACCTATGGGCAATTTGCTAATGCCAATGAACTTCCCCATGTTTTTGGATTGTGGAAGGAAACCGGAATACCCGGATGATGACTCAGTTAGAGCATGCAAACTCCACACAGGGAACACTGTCAGGGACTTGAACCCAGGTCCCAGGTCCAGTGCTAACCACTGCACCACCATGCCACCCCATGTGAGCCTGATCCACAGTCTGATTAAAGCCCTTGCTTAGTGGTGGACATTCAAGTTACAAAGCCATTTGTAACAGACAGAATTAACAGGAGACAATGATTTCTCACAAGTTAATTAGATATAAAATATGAGGCCCAAATTCCTGAATGAATTTGTGGTAATAAAAGATAAACTACTTAATGTACAAAATCCTATGAACGTATTTAGAAAGTGTCTTTTTTCTGCAGTCACTGTATAGTCCAGCATAATACAAACAGGTTTGGTAACTATTTATTTGGTAAAACAAGTTTTGTAACCATGAAATATGTCCTGTACTAGTAACAAGGAACCTGTCATACCATGTGTGCAAATTGTGTCACAATATCCAAAATGTGCCATCTACAAATTTCTTTCTCATGATTATGATTTACAAATAGGAAACACTGATCCATTTTACACCCTTTTCATAGTTTCATAATAAACTCATTTGGGAGCTTAAGCTTAAGCATTGTCTCATTTAGCATTTCAGTCTGTTTCACCTGTGACTAAAACGAGAATGTTTTTGATCAGCCTAAGGTAAGTAGGGGCGTAAGGCCTAGTATGATACTAGCAATATATCGATATGATTTGCCCGTTATAGTGCTCATATGGCGGCTTTGGATTTACCCGTCATAGTGCTCATTATGTTGTACCGTGGGGCATGACAAAAAATAGTGACCAGGGTCCCTTTCGTTAGAACTCATGGACACTATAACTACCACTCAGAATACAGTGTAAGTTGTAGACAATAAATTACATTACACAGCAATCAGCCATAACATTAAAACCACTGACAATTGAGGTGACTGACATTGATTATCACATTACTATTCTTGAAGTTGACATGTTGGAAACAGGGTAAATGGGCAAACGTATGGGTCTGAGAGACTTTCACATGGGCCAAATTGTGATGGCTAGTCAACTAGGTCAGAATATTTCCAAAATGGCAGGTCTTGTGGGGTGTTCCTGGTATGCAGTGGTCAGTATCTACCAAAATTGGTCCAGAGAAAGTCAACCAGTGAACTGGCAACAGGGTCATGAGCCTCCAACACTCATCGATGCGCATGTATCAACCCATCTGGTCTGATACCACAGGAGAGCGACTGTAGCACTATAATTGCTGAAAAAATTAATACTGGCTATGATAGAAAGGTTTCAGAACACATGAGGAAGAGATCACACCAGGATGCACTATGAGAAGAAGGCAAGCTGGTGAAGGTAGTGTAATGCTTCAGGCAATGGAATCCTTGGATCCTGGCATTCATGTTGATGTTATTTTGGCACGTATCACCTACTTAAACATTGTTGCAGACCAAGTATACCCCTTCACAGCAGCAGCATTCCCTGAAGGTAGTGGCTTCTTTCAGCAAGATAATGAACCCTGTCACACTGCAAATTTTGTTCAGGAATGGTTTAAAGAACATGAAAAAAGACTTGAAAAAAGTTGACCTCCAAATTCCCCAGATCTCAATCCCATTACCCATCTGTGAAATTTTCTAGATGAACAAGTCAGATCCATGGAGACCCCACTTCACAACTTAAAAGGATCTGCTTCTATCGTCTTTGTGCTAGATACCACAGGACACCTTCATAGGCAGAGATATGTCTAAAGGGGTGACACCAGCCACCCCTGATATATGATTGCCCCCCAGTGAATATGTTTGGCCCACAGTGACCCTCCTATACCTTTGGTAGAGTACAGTCAATCTGACAATGGCCAACATCATTGCTGGCAGCACTGTAAATCACTGCCTGATTCACTGCCAAACGTTGCCTGTAAATTTAACAATGCTCAATGCCATTGGATTAGAGCACAGTCAATAGCTGCTTGATTTTGGATGTGGAATCACACTATACCACATTTTTTCAAACAGGAGGTGAGATATGATGCAAACTACATGGTATGTACACATTAACGCCTATGTGATGTTTTTTTGTTCATTAGGTCATGATTTTCATATATTCAAAATGTCATTACATTTGTCATTGTCACGTTCTAAGTCAATTTCCAATGCTGTATTTATTCCTGATAGATATAATGGAATAGAATTTTCTGACCCCCCCCTCCCCCAAACTGGTGCTTGGTTGGCTCCTGTACCACTTCATTTGAAAAATTCTAGAATCTCTCCTGTTTTGTGGAATCCATGCCTCCATGCCACGACAGGTAAGACCTGTTTTGGCAGCACGAGGGGGACCAACACAATATTAGACTGGTAGTTTTCATGTTATGGCTGATCAGTGTAAATATAAGTAAATTTTAACTTAAAAAAATAGAATTCAATTATATATTTCATTTTGGGCAGATTTTAATAATGTAAATTTATCATGTAATGAAAGCCTCAGAGTACCGGAATGCTGACAGTGTCATGGGACAGGAATGTTGACAGTTGTTTCCTGAAATAATTATAGTTTGCTCAGTACTTCCTGCTAAAGATCCTTGCAATCTTAAACAATACTCTAAGCCATGAACATAAAAAATCTGATGGGGGAATTACCAGTAAATAATACACCGAATAAAAGAATAACTGGAAAAAAAATTAGTGGAAAACATTAGACTGCCAATGTATAAATGGAAAATACAAACAGGCATAATATTTTGCAATATCCCACTTTTTACAGAAAATACAGGATTCATACAGGACGTGTGTGATTGAATTGCCATCATCACCTGCTTTTCATCAGCAAAATCTGTACCTGAGTAGTGTTGAAAATGCCAAGTCAGCCTCTGAGTGGCTGAACTGTTTGAGGTTGAAATTCTGCAGTACACTGTGTCTTGCTAAAGTTGTTCAAATCCCTTCAGAATTACACATCCATTTGGTGACATGTTCTTATCATTCCAAGTGACAGTTCTAACATAGAAAAATGTTATAATTTGTTTTCCCTTAATGCGTCGGTCAAGTAGCATAACGAGAAACCTTGGTCCATAAAACACATATACAGTAGGCTTTTAACACTTAAGCTTGATGTTTATTATTGAGCTGCTCAATGGAATTGTAAAAATACTGTATCAGAGTAGCCATCCCAGCTCCCCCCTTGTGATGCAAGCATACACTTTAGAAGGCTGTTGTGTGCGCTTGACAAATTTCCCAGCTACGCAGCTGCGGTGTAGGCTGAAATATTTATTAATGCTGACATGATTATTGTCGTGTGGCCACATATTTGCATAGTTCCATTTGGTCATTTTACTTTGTTGTCTTTTTATAAGGAAGACAAAGTAAATGAAGAATTACCCTTCACTCTCCCTCATGTTTAATTACCTACTTGTATAAATAAGCAAAGTATATAACTGAGAGGTGGCCATTGCACTGAAATCAGAACCAGGTAATTTAGATACTTTATTTAGTATTCTGGCCTCACTCTTTTGAGATTCTGAAATGAAAGATGTGATGCCTGCATTGATACACAGTTAGAAAAATAAGGAGTGAATACAGATAAAATACAGTAACTGGATCCAGTCACAGGCTTTTTAAGCTATCCTCATGTGCATCTCTATCTACCGTTTTATTTGACTGGCATATTTTATCTGGTTTTTATTATTACTTATTCTGTTCAGACCATTTAAAAAAGGAAGGTTATAAAGGTGTCAGAAAATGGTAATCTTGCACTGAAGTCAAAAATTCCCTGCGACTGGAATGTGGTAGGAAGGAAAACAAAGAACATACCTGATGCCTGACAAGTATTCCCTGAAAAATAACTGTCATTTGCTTTTTACTTCCTGCTAGACTCCTTATTAAATAGCTTTTGAGTAACAAACAAGTAAAGAGAAAAAAACAAACTTGGACGTGCGAGGCAACTGTGTTCCCCACTCAAGCACTATGCTACCCATTATTATATTATAAATTTATAGATAGGACTCATTGAAATGACACAGAAATCTCTTGCAGGTAACTCAGATGTAGTCCAATTTATCTGAAAGGCATTAGATGTTTTATTTGTGACAGAAAACCATAACTCTCATAAACACAGGGAGGAAATTTGAACTCCAAATACGCACAACTGAGCATGAACCCACTAATCAGGATAGACAAAAAAACTATGCTGTCCACTTAGCCTTGGGTTACTTTCCACTGGTAATTCTTTATATATAGTTTGTATGCTTTCCCTATCATGGACTTTCATCTTCATTTTCCTACAGTCCAAAAAAACACTAAGCTAAATTGAAGTTGCTGAATTGTTCGGAATAGATGATTGTGTTTGCCCTGTCATGGGCTGGCACCCCCTTGCTTGCACCCCCGTGACACTGGATAAGACAAGTGAGTATGGATGGATGGTAAATGTTTGCTGATTATAGTTGATAATATATCTGGCAATCTACCAGAAACCACCCTGAATCCTGCTTCTTTATTTTATGGATAAATCTTGCAAATGGGGATTCAAATCACGCAATGTGTGGCCCCTTGCAAATGGTTGCCTGCAAATTTGGGATGAGGTGTTAGGCCTGATATTTTATCAAGCTGAGATGAAATTTACCACTGTAGGAGGAAAAAGGTGAAGGTTTTTTATTTGGTTAACAACATGTTTAAAGGTGTATGCCAGCCAATAAGGAAATAAATATTTGTCATATCAAACTAGAGTCTACGTTGCAAGTACATTCCATTGGTAAACACAAATAGCAAATGCTTGATTATTTATGCAATTCATGTGTTTTTATCCAGCTCCTTTCCAATGTGCTTTTGGCTATATAACTAGATGATTTAATTTGTAAATGCAGTCAACACATTTTGCATCAACATATTTTCTAGCCTTCCTTCGGAGGCTTAGGGTATAATATATTTAACAATGCAACACTGCATTGTTATATAACACTGTGAATTAAACATGGATATTATGAGGTTAAGGTAATCAGTAAGGTAATTCCTAGAACAGAATAATCCATTTTTATTTCTCCTGTGGTCTATAATTTACACAGCAATCATTAATGAATTTTAAATTATTTTCATACAGAATACTGCACCAAAGTATCTACTCGTTTACTTCTTGTATTTGAGAAATATTGCAAAGGTCTTTTATTGCAGTGATGTTTCAGTATAAAAAATCCACTATTTAAAATAATGAAAAAATGATTTTTATTTTGTAAAACAACAATTTTATAAAACTGAATAGAAGACTTCATATGATTGGACCTAGCATAACACAAATAATACAAAAATGTTTCACACAATCTTATACAGTTTCACTACTGCCTGCTCTTTTACATGGGATATAAAAGTGGGAAATATTTGGGAACACAAGGAAATATTACAAATAAGGAGAGGTCATCCAGTCCTTCTTGTTTGTATGGATATGTAATATCTGCTGTTAATATATTGTTGATTGTGAAAATAAAATAAAATAACTTTGCCTCTATCGCTAGCTTACTGAAAACCAATATTATCGTTTGAAATTGATTTTTTTTATGTAATCTACAAATATTTGTGGCATTGTGTATCAAACTGTAAACCATTCATTGCAGCTTTGCATATTCCAAGACTTGGGTAGTAGAATTAGCTATTCTTCAATTATTATATATTGCCTTTGTTCAAAAGAAAGAACATTTAATCCCTGAACCTGTCTTTGTATAGACAAGAAAATCACTGCCTGATTCAGAAAAGGGTGTTAATGTATCCCAAGCAGAACATAATTCTTAACCTAAATCTTCATTGATATTAACAAGATAAAAACATATAAAACGTATAACGTATAAAAAACTGAATTATGTATAAAAACATTACAAACATGATTTTAATTCTTACCTGTCAGTTGATCAGGGTGTACATATGTACATATCTAACAAGTTTCATATACTTCAATGCTACTTTCATTACTGTGACAAAATAATGTAGGTTAGGACCTATTCCTAAAGTCAGCCAGTCATAAAAAAGACACTTCTGCTTTACATAATTTTTGTCCATAACCATCTAGTCATCTTGGATAATTTGAAGTCTTCTTACTGCTTAATAGTGCGATCAAACAAAAATCTACATTAGAACTACTTCACAGAATTACAAAGGATATTTTAGCAGCAGAAAAAGAAGTTAATTCATTTTTGTTTTTTATGTATTTTTGTTGACTTTATGTGTGTACGTGTGTGTTTGTGTGTGTGTGTGTAGGCCATCAAACAGCTTTTAAATTAAGCATGTAGGTCTTCACCATAAAACAGAATAGACATAACAATGCTGTGGTATCGTTAGCTGGAATATTTCTTCAGTTAGAGAGTGGTGCATAATTCCAATGTGTCAGAAAAAAATTTACTCAGTACACTTACGGAGAGCTAGAAATAAGTCTTCGGAGTTTCAGGCATTCCTCCAGGGTTAGGGGCATCAAGGATGGCGAGGCGGAATTGACCATGAGCATTGAATGTCTTTCAGGTATTGCCAAGGGCATGCTTTGAAAATGCCTGGACAGAGGGTCCCGGCTATGTAAAGTATCATTTACGTAAACTGTTGCCTGTGGCTGCTTAAGCTCGTGCTCTGCCACATGTGACCCTGGGTTCAACCACATGCGTGCCAACTGGGCCTGGCTACAGTTCCTGTCCAACATTAAGTCCTGAATCTGGATGTTCCTGATGGCGGAGGGCTTCTGAACTTCATAATCCCTGTCTTGTGAGCACATCTGGTGGTACGCAGCACTACCAGCTCCATTACTTATAGGCATGTTTAGATGGGGCAGATTCTTCTTACATTCTGATGCAGATTCCCAGTCATGCGCCTGGATTCCCAAAGAGACATGGTAACTGTTTAGGTGACTTTCCCTACCAGAGGGGCTGGCCACATTTGTCTTTTTCTTTGGGCTGCTCTTTATATGATCTGCCTCTTCCATTGAACTTTTCCTGTCCTTCATTTGGAGAGTCAGTGGTCTGGAGCCATTTTCCTGGGGAATGCTCTCCAAACTTGCCTTGTGCTCAAACGTGTCTTCATTAATGATGACCTGGCCTTTATCAGGCTGTGATACTGGGCTACTTGACAGAAGTTGGGAGCCCACTCTAAATTTAGCGTTCAGCAAGTCCTGTAACACTGCTAGTGGGATCTGGATCTCCATTTTACCGGTGGGGTCCTTAGGTGAAGTAAGTATGGGATTACTCATATTGAGGGGAGAAAGAGCAGGCTGTGAAGGTCTCTCAGCTTCCTTTTGCATCATAGGATATTTGTTGTCTGAATCATTAGGTCTGGAGTTCTGTGGAGACATGCTATTATAGGCCTTCATATGCACACTGGGAGTTGTGGCTGGAGAGGTATTCTGGTAGGTGGTAGAGGAAAGATCAATGACATTTGGTTCTTGGATCGTAACTGGACTGTGTCGTGGGCTGGAACTGTTTGGACCTTTTTCATTTTCCATCCCATCAGATACCTCATCTTTAGGTAAATTCCAGGCTGGATATAAAGGAACTACTTTGTTTAAGAACCTGGGCATCTTGTTGCTGTTGCTGCCAGTTGGGGTGAAAGAAGATGGCTTCTGATTGAGAGAGTCTGCACCTCCATCTTTGCAGCTGAGGTTCAGTGGCTCGGCAAATCCCGAAGATGAGATGTACTCCTTGGCTAAATTTCGGAGCAGGACCAGCTGTTGCTTCGGCCAGTCGCTCTTCTCTTGGGGGGTGTGTATGTGGGATATGGGTGGGGAGAGATTAGTATGAGGGGGCTGGACCACTGGGGTCATTGGGTGATAGGGGGGCAATGAAGGGTGGTTGTGGAAGTACTGCTGGAAATGCACAGGCACAGGAATGACCCCCATGCGGCTGTCCACTAAAAAGTCATGAGTGTCCTGGATAGAAAGAAATATAAATAACCTTAGAGCTTCGCCTCCCAAAACAGTAGGCAGAATAGTGTACATTTGGCATTATAAATGTTCTTAATCAAAGTATGGGGAACAGGATAACTATACAGAGATAACATGAATAATCCTCATTTGGTCCTGGCACACTTGATGATACCTGAGAGACCAATGCATGCCGGAGTCCGTAACTCATGCCCCGCTTGGCTCCCCTCAAGACTTCCTCTTCCTCATGCGGGAAGCTATGGAGGCGTGATCTTTTCTGTTGGCGCGGAACCGGCAAGTCCTTGTCGTCCTTCCCTCTCATGTGCCATTCAAAGGGCAGTATAAGCCTGGGTATACACAAGACACCCTGAGCAAAGGCACACCTCTACACCTACACTGAATACCCTAGTATCAGGCCTCATCCAGCTAATACATCAAACACAGGACAGTAGCAAGGTTTCAGGTGCTATAAGATTAAATGAGCAGAAGTACAGCTTGCTCCAGAATTTCCGAAAACCATCACTCACTTTTCATAGTGCCGGCGTGTGCAGGTGGCTGCACTGGTACTACGTGGGTTCCCACCTAACTCGTTATACACCTGCTTCCATAGCTGATGTGCCGTCACCTGAAAGAAGAAAAATCAATTCAGAGAAGTGCCTCAATTATTTTGTTTTACCTCCATTCAAGTCTATGCAGCCACAGATTACAGATTCACAAACCCCTTTCCTTAGACTGATATTAAAGGATAATCAAGGAAATACTTGCACACATTCAAGTCACTATGTATCTTTACTATTTTGGATAGTAGTGTTACATCTTGAATACTGTAATAGTCCCCTGAAACGTTCCCCTGTATGACATTTAAGTTAATATAAATTGAAGAATGAATTGAATTTGGAGAAATTGCATTATTAAGTAGTTTGCATCATTGTATCAAATTATTTTTAAGCCTTTCAAGTGCTTATCCTTTTGATGGTAAATTTACTGCCAAAATCTTTGTGAGTCTGCCAGTCTTTAATGGTTAATTTTGATCATCATTAACTTGAGGCTCCATATAATACTATAATGATGTTTCATGACACCAGCCACTGAGGAGGATGCATTCTTTAGAATCTATTGCCAGGTAAATAAGAGTAATGTGATAGCAGTATTCGTGTCTGATAGGCTGTTCTAGAAAGTTGTTTTGATCAAATTGTAATGGAGAACAGTCTACTGTTGCAAAGATGAACTCTAATACTACTGTACATTCTCATGCCATAATGACAAAATAAACCCACCTGTTTTGCAAGTAAAATAATTTCCTGAAGAATTCAGCTTTTTTGCTTAATTTCTTTTAATCTTTTAACATTTCATATGTTAACATTTCACTGAAGCATTGAAAGAGATTACATAAAAATGCATTTTCAAAACCGTAAAAGACAGCAGAATTGCCTTTACCTTACTGTAGCCTCCTAATTTTTGCACTGTCTTGTACATCAGAAAAAGGTCAACTGCAAAAAAAAAGCATGCAATTAAAAATTCAAATTACATTCCATCTGTAAATGCATTATGTGCACTCATTGCTGTGTTTCTGTGGTATATTTGGCCGATTATACTTGTACATTTTGTTGTGGTAGTATGTTCATTTTTATGTCCGTATGTGAGCATATTTATGTCTCCACTCACTCTGCTTGAAGCCCAGATGAGGTATTCTCTCGATGGGTGTATCTCTGCTCTTCATGAAGAGATACAACTCTTTAAGAAAATTTTCCTCATTTAGTTCTGTCTTATGTTCTGATGATGGGCCTTCAAGCAAACTCTCCTGCGACATGGCAGCCTACACAGGCACAAACAGGTTTGTGTGAGCACTGCAGATATTCATAGACTGGACAGAATTTAGCTAAATGAAAAATCCACCAATGTAACTGTCTTTAATCTGAATTGCGCAATCCATTTTTAAGAGCTCATTCATTGAATTTATAGTTAGAAACAGAACAAGAAACAAAAGACAAAGGGGCTGCTATAACGATGACTGGAAAAACCTGGTTTAGATAACGTGTCACAGAATGAGGAAGACAGAAACAAACCTATACACCCAAGAAAACAGGCAATTTCCACTATATGTGTTTCTTCTAAACATACATAATAAGGACAAATTCTGTTCGGATCGCAAACCACATCTAATGATTTTGTAAATACATGCATTTTACGCATGGCAAGTAAAAAATCCAGACAGAAAAGCATCAGCAATGTGGGGCCAATGTGGTTTAGTAAATGCCTGCATATACTATCCTCAACGTAACATGCCGCAACAAACTGAGCAGTTCTAAATCTTTGTCGAGTAGCACCTTCTCAGCCCACAAGTTGTACAGTTTGCAAGATGAGTTGGCAAGCTTAGACACTAGGCATGTCAAGCTGATTTTAGGTGAATACAGCCTTTAAACTAACTGTAACAATCACACATAAGTATAAAGGTCACACAGATTTCCACCTCCTTTCTGTCACATTGTTCCCACTGCTGCCTAGGAGCCAAAGCATTATTTTACATCACCCTGTTCATACTGTTTCTCTAAAGAGAAACGTATTTCTGTATTCACTTGAATCTTTGGAAGATTGTATAGTATGTGGGCCTGTGCCAGGCGATGCAGGTGTTCGAAGCTTTGGCAGAGACATATCTTGTAATATTTATGTACTGCAAATAACAAGATATCATTATGGCAGTCATTACATGATTTTTTGAGCATTGTGCCAAGAAGAACCATGACTGGCCATGAGTACCATTCAGTACACACCCACCCTTTGTGTGAAAATCTCATAAGCAGTCAAGCAACTCAGTCAGTACTCAGCGTTACAAATTTCTTTTCCAGAATGCTAAACACACGCACCTTTTCCCTGTTTTTTTGGTAGTGTTGGGGTGGTAAGCGC
The DNA here is from genome assembly GCA_026777045.1 of Hyperopisus bebe. Lineage (NCBI taxonomy): Eukaryota > Metazoa > Chordata > Actinopteri > Osteoglossiformes > Mormyridae > Hyperopisus > Hyperopisus bebe. Next base: position 13,905,908 of record JAODJW010000117.1, read on the forward strand.
TGGTTATTATCCAGAAATCATGACAGTGCCACATTTTTGATAGCAGAAAAAAATCCATACAAACACGATAAAATGTTTGCAATTGCAAGTACATTCATCCAGCTACAGCTATTTATCCTGAATAGGGTTATGATGATAAATTTTGCCTTTTTTTTCTATTACTGCATCTTTATAGGACGATTGTCGCTTATATCCACATTGTTTTCATCTATTGTAAAATAAAATAGAATAAAAAATAAGAAAGCACTTCCTTATTGTTATCTATCACAAATCTTTGAAGCATATGTGGCAGCCATTAATGTAATAAAATGCCAGTAATATTACAGGTTTCTCAGTTCTTCGTGTAATAAAATTCAGCATTGTAATAATTGGCCAATAATTTAATAACAAAAAATTATTGGTTCAAAAAACGTATTAAACTATTGGCCAGATATTACATTTACTGACTTTTATTACATTAAGAACAGAGAAATGTATAACGTTATTAGCACATTAAGAACATGGCTGTAGCATTTCAATGTTATGCTCAATTTTATTGCCAAAGTCTCTAAGTCAACAGAGCAACAGCAGTTGCATTCTAAAATCGAAGTAGCCTTTTGCTACGGCTAAAATAAAACACATCCATCTTAAAACCACCTGGTTAGGGTCATGGTGGGGCATGGGACTACATGTGGCTGGGGTCCACCTTAAAGAAATCGCCAGACCATCATAGGACACATACTCACGTTCACATACTATGGACAGTTCAGAAGCACAAATAAGCATACAGTATCTGCCAGTTTTTTGACATGCGAGTAGAAAAACCACACAATATAGAGAGAATATACAGAGGAAGGATTGGAACTCCTAACCCTGGAGGTGTGAGATAACAGTGCTTCCCAAGAGCCACCATAAAATAAGCCAGATAACATAGATAAAATAAAAGTGATTGCATTGTATTATTTGTTACATAAATATATGTATTTAAAAAATACCAAAAGAAATTTAGTAAATAATGCCTGATACTCAACCAAAAATCTACCAAATGGTAAAAAATTAGATAGTAAAAAACTAAGGATGGTCTTAAATCAAAATTAAATGGGAAACTGTTAGTGTGAGTGCGTGAAATTATTTGCTGATAAACATGGTACTTCTTGCAAATGTCATAATATTTTGGTTTTGTGATCAACACCAGGATGTGTAATAATAAATAATAAACAATATATGATAATAAAACAAAGAAGTCCTATTATTATTTATCATTATATTTGTGCAAAATATAGCTTATTATATAAATTTTCATCAATATAAATTAAAATATTACAATATACTGGCAGTTTATTTGGATACAAATAAACAACATTATTTCCTACCTATAATTTCTAAATCCTACTTAATATGTATTACCAAATAGCAACTCAAAATTAAAAAACATTTTAATATTAAAGAAAAAATGCATGCACCTAAATTCATGACAGCACATAGGCATGTCAGGTTAAGAAATATGTCCATACGTATCCACAGCAAAAATATCCCAGATTTCAATGCAAATGCAATCACCAATATTGAACGTTTTTCGTGTCTCTGCCACAAAAACATTGACAAATATTGTTCTACTTACTTGAGTTATCAGCAGAACTTCAAAATGAGTTATTAAACACCTGTCTCTGGTGATGAATAAAACACTTTACTTTCTTTCCTCGGGACTGATAATAAGACGAGTGTTCGGTCACACCTGTGTTGATTACCCAGTGACACTTCTGCGGTTTGAGGAGTGTATTTTCCTCACTACCCACACATGTGCTTGAATCAGGTTTTTCCTGCTCGTGGAACTAAGTTCAGTACTGAACAATAGAGTTATTCATATAATTAGGCAGAATTTGAAGTATTCTTAGGATTAGGGTATTGTGTTAGGTAAAGTCATCTAGTTCCATATTCAGTTACATATTGAAAATATATTTGGGGGTGGGGGGTGGGGTGGACAAAATAACAGAAGCACCGCATGAAAAAGTACTTTCAAGTAATTAAATCACACTTATACACGTAGCTATAAAGGTGAGTCATATTAGGTTGAATGCCAGTTAGTAGTATGTGTCAGTAATTAAAGAGGTCTGGTATGAGTTTTAATAGCAAAATGAGGCACTTAACAGAGTTCAAAAGAGTTTTAATAGGTAGTTCCTCTGAATTGCAGGTACATTAAGAACAGCAATATTGTTAATATATTCAATTGAATGAGGTGTGTACTGTGTGTATGTGTGCGTGTGTGTGTGTATATATATATATATATATATATATATATATATATATATATATCAAATTAAGGGTATAA
>JAODJW010000117.1:13928030-13951575 GCA_026777045.1 Hyperopisus bebe
AGGCCATTCGGCCCATCAAGCTCATTTGGGGAGAACTTAACTAATAGCTCAGAGTTGTTAAAATCTTATCTAGCTCTCATTGAAAGGAAGCCAGGGTTTTAGCTTGCGCTACACTAGTAGGAAGACTAGTCCATACTCTAACTACATGCTATGTAAAGAAGTGCTTTCTCAAAATCATTTTAAAATGTTCTCCCACTAACTTCCACTTATGGCCACGAGTTCTAGTATTTAAACTAATATTGAAGTAGTCATTTGGCTGAACAGCATCCAGACCTGTTAAAATCTTATATACCTGGATCATGACCCCCTTAGTCTCCTTTGCTCAAGGCTAGACAGATTCACCTCAGCTAACCTCTCCTCATAAGAGATTCCTCTAAGACCAGGGATCATTTTTGTAGCCCTACGTTGCACCCTTTCCAAGGCAGCAATGTCCTTTTTAATGTATGGTAACCAAACCTGCACACAATATTCTACGTCTTACCAAGGAATTGTACAATCGTACCATCACCTCCCTTGACTTAAACTCCACACACAGAGATATAACCCAACATCCTATTGGCCTTTTTAATTGCTTTCCCACACTGGCGAGAGTGGGGCATGGAAGCATCAACATACACACCGAGGTCTTTCTCATTATCAGCTACCTTTATTTCAGTGGAACCCATAAAATATCTGTACTTTATATTTCTGCTCCCTGCATGGATTACCTTACATTGTTCTACGTTAAATTTCATCTGCCAGGTATCAGCCCAGTCACTAATTAAATCAAGATCCGATTGTAGCCTCTGTGCTGCTAGTTCAGTATCTGATACACCACCCACCTTGGTGTTGTCTGCAAATTTAACCAGTTTACTGTCAGTACAGTATGTATTGGTGTCAATATCATTAATGTAAATTAGGAACAATAGTGGTCCTAAAATTGAACCTTGCGGTACCCTACTATGAACACAGGCCCACTGTGACATTTTGCCTCCTCTAATAACTACTAGCTGCTTTCTGTCTGTTAACCAGTTTTCGATCCAAGCTGCTACAGTTCCTAAAATCCCTGCATCTTTGACCTTAAGCAAGAGCCATTTATGGGGGACAACACCAAAGGCCTTCTGGAAATCTAAGTAGATCACATCGTTGGCCTTTTTGTGATCCATTTCACTTGTAGCTTCCGCAAAGAACTCATGTAAATTAGTTAAACAGGATCTACCTCTCCAAAATCCATGTTGGCTATCCCTCAGAATGTTATCTGAATCCTGGTAATCTACCATTTTCACTTGGATTATAGCTTCCATTACTTTTCCAGTTATACAAGTTAAACTGATTGGCCTATAGTTTGCTGGATTACTTCTATCCCCTTTTTTGAATATGGGCATTATATTAGCATGCTTCCAATCAGTAGGTACCATACCAGCAGATATCTGGAATAGCATGATTTCTGGAATAGTAAAGTTACAGTTTGGCTAATAATATCCCTCATCTCTTTTAAAACTATAGGTAAGATGCCATCAGGGCCCTGTGATTTATTTAATTTGAGTTTAGCTAGGCTTTGTACCATATCAGCCTCAGTTATACATATATTGGTCATAGACAACGCTGTATTCATACTAAATGGTGGTAAGTTACTCATGTTCTCTACTGTGAACACCCGTGTAAAACAATCACTACATTCATTTACTATATCAATTTCATTTTCAATTATAAGGCCCTTACTATCCTGCAAATGAGTGATTTCAGCTTTCAGAGCTCTTTTTGGACTTAAAATATTGGAAGAAACTTTGTTCATCCATAGCCTCCAATGCAATCTTCCTTTCTAAACTCCTCTTGGCGAGTCAAATGTTATTTTTTAACTCAACCTGTAGAATTAGATACTCCTGCTTTATTTTGAAATCATTCGTTATTTTCCTTTTTTTGAACAGAGCCCTTTTCCTCCTGACTTTATTCTTAATTTCCGTAGTAAAACACCTTGGTTGCAGTTTCCTAGATTTAGTTTTGCGGGAAACAGGTATGAAGTTCTCTTGCACTTGCACCAATGTGCTTTTAAAAAATTCTTATGCCCATGTCAATAGATATTTAACTCCATCCACTTTACAGTTTCTAGTTTCAGCCTAAACATTAAAGTTAGCCTTCCTAACATTATACACTTTTGTTTTTGACTGCTCTTTGGACACTAAAATTAACCTTGAATTTAACCATGTTATGATCAGTACCGTTCAGTGGTTCTAAAATCTCAATCCAGTCCTGGTTATTAGAGAAAACAAGATCAAGAAGGGCTTCTCCCCTGGTAGGGGTATTAACAAACTAAGTAAAAAAACAACCCTGTACTAATTCCACCATCTCAAGTTCATTTACAGAAGAGCCAGAGAGTATGTCTCACTGTATCCCAGGTAAATTAAAATCACCCATAAGCATCACATGATTTTTTTACTCATAATCCTGATATCGTCATATAACATTCTGCTTTCCTCTGGAGCTACATTAGCTGCTCTATAATAAACACCGACAATTAGGCCATTTGAGTTTTTAGCATCTAGTTTTTTTCCATACAGCTTCTATACTTTTATTTTTATCAGTGAGTTCCCTTGCCTGCGATTTTTCTTTTACGTATACTGCAACAACACCTCCCTTCTTGCCTATCTGGTATCTATGGAACAACATGTAACCATCCATATTAGGGCTGGGACGATTATTCGATGTAATCGATGATGTCGATTATAAAATTTTAAAGTCGATGTGTTGTGTAAAACTACGTAAATGTTTTGTAACTGCAATGCATTACCTGATAAGCTAAACGTATTTTAAGGGAAAGTACTTTATCCCCTCGGGAGCACGTTAATGCTGTCCTTTTAAGAATCGCAAAATAAAACAGTCAGCTGATAACTTTACTGTCCACCTGATGATCTCGCCACTCGAGAGCTACAATATTTTATTTATTGGACCTGCGGCATGGTTTTCATTTACAATACAAAGTAATTTCACTAATAAGTTGGCTAGTTGTGTCACTGCTGGCACTTAGTAGAGCCGCACTATTTTGTAAGGCTAATATAGTTTTGTCTAATATCAACGGTGCCAGCAGTGCCGCAGTATTTTGTAAGGCATGCACTAGCCAATCAAGTGGCACTTAATTCTCTCATAAATCTTAATGAGACATCTCCTACCACCCTGCAAAAAGGAAATTTGCCGGAAATTACCAGAACCATGGAATGCGGTTAATCAAAGTTATTTTTTAAGTCATTTTTTTTGTTGATTAATTAATCAAAATTAACGTGTTATTTGATACAATATTATCCCATTGCCACATGTAATAAAATGAATACATTTACTGGAATTTAAAGAAATAAATCTGAGCTATATTATATTCAGTACGATTGACTATAATTACTCTTTTGCTTATAAAGAGTTCAATCATCAGGCCTGTGCTTTACCTTGAAGAATGCCTTGATGGCAGGCTGATGGCTGGCATACTCCTCTCTGCGGCATTTATCCACATCATCACCAATCTGCACGTGCGGAATCAGATGTCATGCTGGATCGGCAGGATTGCCCAGTGTTCGCAAAGGTGGTTAAAATTCACTTCAATGATAAATACATGCCCACTGATCATCAGCTACACCTCCATGATATAGCGCATAATAAAGCATTTCATGGGTCACATGGAGACAATTACTAGTTTTTTTTAAACAGACAACAAAAAAGACAGCATAAAAAAAACATTTTTTCAGTAACGCTTTCTGTGAATGCCAAGTCTATCAGAATCCATGAACACATTTGTTACACATTATAATGCATTCATAAAGCATCATAAACATGGCTATAAATATTCATGAAAAAGGCATAACATATAGCCATGTTAATTATGTTAATGTCTACAATGCACTACTGATATCTTCATAATGCAATACAAAGCCTTGTTAATTCTTACAGTAACTTTTATAATGCATAATGAACATATCTATAGTGCATTACAAACAAGAGCTTATGAAGTATTCTAATCAACACTTATAACTGTCAGAAGATGCTGTAATGCTTTATTAATTCTTTTAGCAACCAGTATAATGCATTTTGAAGGTATTTATAATGCATTATAGATGACTGCTTCAAGTAAAGTGTTTTCATTTTTTCCTTTCAACATGGTTTGCTAAACATCAGTGGTGTTTGGGGGAATCTAAGTTATGCAGAAAGATTACTGTATCCCTTCAAACAACTGACCCCATTCAAAATTGTCTCTGGTCTTTTTGCCCCAAAACCAAGATTTTGCAGACTCACCCAGGAAATAAGAACAATATGCTGGTGTTCTGGTTTCTTCGAGGCTACCTGGCACAGTCCATAAAGTGCCCTATTTCTGTGGAACCTCTTCACAAGCTCCACCAAACCACCCACTACAAGAGCATAAACACAAGAACAGTCATTACCAAACTACAGTTTTCAAGTCTTGGTAAGGTTCCTGCTTCTGTCACATGTGAAATAAAAGCATCTGACAAGAAACAAATAATATACATTATCTTCTGACAATATCACCCCTAACCCTTATAAAAAGGACACAATATTCTTAAAGTAATCTACTACTTAGTCGGTTGGGCATATTATACTATAGTATAAATGGTATGTTCTGCATTCAGCCAGTCCAAATTAATTAAATAAAATTAATTAAAAATGTTTTCTTATTTTATATGTAGAGACTCACATCACCTGCAGTTATAGCCATTGCATTGCAGGAAAATGATCAGCTTAGCAGGAAACACACTTTAGAAGTGCAACAAGGGATCTCTCTTTATCACATTAACTGCATATATCTGTGTTCCTGGAAAAAGGAATATCTTAATGGCACCATGCATGAGATCAGGTAGAAGACATGTTTGACAAATCATGTGAACTTACCTCCTGAATCTGACAGTTTTAAGTTATTGTTAAAGCCATCATATCTGAACAATGCCCTGAAATGAAAACAGAGATGCATTACTTGATTTATTATTATGTTTTTTTTTAATACAAAACAATTTACGTACAACAACACTCCTGGGATGCAGCAACTGCATGCTTCGAGGTTACAATACCCACTTACTATCCCAAACATTACAGAATAAGAGGCAGAATTATCTGTGTGGCAGCTAGGGTTACGAGATTTCAGAAGAATATTTAGTTGCTGGTTTCCAGTTTATAGTAATGCGTGACTAGAAAGCCAAAACACAGTGTTAAGTTAAATGGCTCCCAGATGCCATTTAAAAAGACAATAACATTAACATTAAAAACAAACAAACACAGACAGTAATAACTGAATATGTTATTCAAAAATTGTAAGGTGAAATTATTTTAATTAATTATCTAAAAAAAGCCAGTTTCAAAACAAAGATTTAGCCTTTGTTAAACAACATGGAACACATATACAGAATTCAAGTACGCGACTAAAATCTTTGAAGTCAGGATCAGAGAATGCAGCCACAAGCTATACTCAACGAGTCATAGACTTATATATGTGATAATAAAACTCTTTATATTTCATAATAAAATAACTTAATATTTTACATTTAAAAAATAATATAATGTAAAAGCATTTTTCTACATAAAAAATATTAATACAAAAGCTATTTATAAGATGATTCTCCTTTTTTCAGATGTAGATTTACATCTAAATCTAGTCTTAAAACCTGGATTTTTTCTTCTGTTTCTGATCTGCACCATTTAACTAGTATATAAACACAAGGCCAACAACCACCCTCACAGCTATGGTAAAATAATTCTATATTTGCTTCTAAAACACACAGACCCATCACTTTGGACTAGGCTAAAAGCTGGGCTGCACACTTGAGGGATTTACTGTGTGAATCATGACCGCTGCCAAGCTTTAACATTCCTTGATGGGCTCACGAGCATATTGCTCCCTACTCCTCTATGATGGGTTACTGGGAAGGGGATATACACCCAAGACACGAGGCATCCTAATAGTTAATTACTAATATTTCTTACTGAAAGTTTGCTGCTTCATATTCCAGAGGGCTATAGGTCACCAACAGGTCCATTGTTGTTGACTGCAATCAAATATCTGGGGACAGGGAGGGGGTCTGAGCAGAGCAGGAGAGGACCCAAGTAGGAGGGGTTGCATGTCATGTTGGCCTAGTTAAAATATTTCATCCTGGGCCCAGGAATTATGCCTGGTAGGCCTATGCACCAATATAATAATACTAACAAACAGGCAACACAGAGCACATGCACAACGGTGTAAGGGAGGGGCTAATATTGATGGGGACACAACTTAATAATTAAAATACAAGGTTTGTTTATTAGGGTGATGAATGAAGCCAAATTAAATATTAAAGACACACATCCCCCTGGTTCCTATTCCCATGAACATAAATGCAATCACAGGGCAATTTAGGCACATCCATATGCCTAACTACATGTCTATTGACTGTAGGAGGAAATCCACACAACACAGGAAGAACCCATAAACTCCACACAAAAGTACTGAGGCAGTACTGAACCCCAATATTGAGAATGGCTATAAATATGCATCAGTATACTAATTAAAATTATTTGAGTGTTTCTACTGAAAGTCAAACCAAACTCCTAATTAAGCATAGATAAAGATTCTCAAATGGGTAGAAGAAAACTATATGGATATTAAGGTTCATTTTAGTTCCCATAAAAACTGAACAACTCAATACACAGCTTTAGAAGAATTGTGATGGCAAAATTTCACGTTGCTCACAGGTGTGTATGAAGAAATATGAAACAGAGAAAGAATTTTCAGTAACACTGTCCGAGTGCCATGTCTATAAGAATTTATGAACACTTTCATAACACATTATAAGGTATTCATAAAGCATTATAAACATGGCTATGATCATTTATAAAAAAGGTATAACACATTATAGCCATGTTTATTATGTATTACGAAGCGCTCTCCTATAATGCACTATTTATACCATCAAAATGCAATATAATCATAACTGGCAATAATAAAACTGATATTTTTGAAAGTGATATTTTCATCTCTTCAGTTTAGCAGACAGATGCAAATCCGCATTATACTAAAATACCTCCTTTTCAATATCCCTTTGCAACTGCTATTTAAATAATTAGTCCAATTTCTGTATAGCTCACATGCTTCCCAAATAAGGGCAAGCCGTGACTGCTTTAACAGAAACACATTGTAATTAACTTCCTGACTTCAATGACTCAGTGGTACTTTTGCAACAAACAGACCCTGTTAAATACTTTAATACTTATGTTACTCATTTAGCAATTTTTCTTAAAGTCTGAGAGCTGGTCAAAAGCATTTGTGATGTATGTAAATCCCAAAAATTCAGCACTTAACAGTGGTTTCCTTGAAGTGTTTGAAAGACTGAATACTCCTTTAAGCAGCGCAGAGCCCAGGAACTATTTCAGAGCATTCCTGAAGCACAATCCATACGGGTTTTAGATAGTAATCTATGACAGAAACTGTGAAACAAAACAGCGTAACTGAAATGTAGGAGGTGGTAAGAGGTATGAGGAAGGTATATGGCTTTTAGGTGCTGAAAATATGTTGAGGCATTTCAGCCCACTTGGTACATTGTTCCTATTTTGTGTATGCTTGTTTTTGCAGCAATGGTGCTATTACATAAGAGCAATACAAATATTATGTCAGAGAATATTTGTAGGATTAGGATTAGGATTTTAAATGATCAGTATGTTTCCATAAACAGACCTATTAAAAAGTTTAGATTAGTAAATGATTAATGACATAATGAATGCATAATGACAAAATAAATTTTCAAAAAGCGGGAATACATACAATCTCACATAATCTCACATACAAATCCATCCTCTGTTAAACACCAATATTTCCAAGATAGTAATAGTGATAACAGCAAACTGCTGCTCACAGACTCCAAACTCAGAACGAGAAGAAAATTAGTTATCTCAAATATGATTACCAATATGATTATTTCCTTGATTTATTTTGCTTTTATTTAGTAGGCTGAAAGCAGTCTGAGAAGATAGAGAGTCTCTATATCATTCCAGCTCCAGATTAAATTCCCATGGGTTCCCAACATTATCTGTCTGTAAACTAGAAGAGGAATTAACATGATTCTTTCAGACTTCCTGTGAGGAAGGGAGACAGAGTCAAATTGCTTTCTTGAGAATGCAAAAAGAAATAAAAAAGAAAAAGAAGGAAATAACAAAGGAGGGAAAATTAAAAATGGGAGAAAAGGAAGTGCAGGATTTGTAATGAAGGGAAGCATGGAAGAATGGGTGGCAAGAATTTGGCGACACAAAAATAAGCATAAATGAGAAATCCTAGCCTGAAAAAAGTAAAAGAATGAAATATTCATTAAAGTAACAGAAACCATTGAGACTTTTATAAATACTCAACTGTTTACAAGTACAGGCAGTCCCTGTTTAAAGAATGTCCAACTTACAGACAACTCGTGGTTACGAACAGACTGCAATAAAGTCTATTATATAAAAAATTTGGGTTAAATATAATAGTTCATAATAAACACACGCATGCTCAGGAAAACATTGCATGGCTTCAGAGGTTTGTCAACTCAAGGTATAGTACAGTACAATACTGTATGTAGTTACTTTTATTTTAACAGAATATATTTTTTACTATGTATTGCATTATTATTTTACCTACCAACTCAACTTAAAGACAGACTTGGGGAGTGGATCTCATTTGTAACCTGGGGATTGTCTTTACTACATTTTATCCATAGTCCTTAAAATTCCAAGAATATTCTAGGCAATATTACTGATGAAAAGAGTTAATCAGAGAGGCGTATAATAAATAAACAATTACAGATGTGGGTCCTCCTGGAACTCTTGGTTTAACCCCATAATCCAAATACAAGTAGTGAGATCAATTAACTTGTCTAAATTGCCCACAGTGTATGATTAGATATGCACTTCTGATTGGCACTGATTAACAGACATCCCATCCAGGGTGTTCCCCTGCCTTGTGCCTTGTGCTTTTGGGTATGCAGTAGTTTGTCATATTTAAGAACTCTTGGGACTGCAGGATTAGTTTGATTTAAAAATTATAAACCAACAATGTGAAAAGATTGTGACTAATTATCTTCTAAACCTAAATGGACTGAAAATTATGTCACCACTTCCTTTCCCGTCATAGGATGTTCCAGGCATGCCCTATGGTAATTACTGTATTCTCCTAGTAACTGTCACATGTTCATACCAAAGACTTCACCTAATATGTGATGATGGAGAGGTGTGACAGGGGCTGTCAGGAGTGCTGCCATGTGAAGAAGCGTTTGATTCAGAAAGCGTTCTTTCATAAGATGTTTACATCATGTACAAGACCAGATATTGGAGTACTGTTTATAGTATTAATAAATAATACATAACTACATCTCACTGTTCCCTTTACATGTAGACTTTTTCACATTGCAGTAAAATTATTCAAATGATCTAAATAATTAGATGGAACAAACTGCACATGTAAGTACACTTGTAAAAATACAAGTATATTTGATGCTTTCTCAAAAGTATAAAGCTTCATTTCAATATTAGCCTTCAAAATTTGGGCTTTAATATTAACCTTAACTTTTGCATCCCTGACTCATGACTACTGTACATTCCTAATTTTAAAATTGTACCCTTTTTACATGCCAACTATGCTGCAGATATGACATCAGGACATTCCTCCCCGCGCTTGACTGCCATCAGATTAGATTATTCGGGGGGTGCAAATTCCATTAACCCCCCCAGCCTTGAGAATCCACTACAAAGTCACCCAGAGACATTGCCTAGAACCATCAGATATCAAACCCAGTCTACAAAGGAAACCCATGCTCAACTCTATGGAGAGGAAATTAAGTTCCTTCGGTATGACTTCATTGTCCTGCAATGCTACCTTGTTTATTACTTCATGATGCATACTTCTATGAGGAAAGAGTGGCTTTAGACACACAAAAGTCCTATAATCCCCCACCAAAAAAAACATACACACTTTTCTGTCCTCCCCCCAACATTCTATGACAGAGCGGAAAGTGCCTCTGGCCTGTATATTGTCCTTGTAAGCAGGAGGTGATGAAAGAAAGGCTGAAATTCAATACCCAAGTAGATGTAACAAAGAAAATGCATCACAATTAAATATAGTATCATTTCCTCCCTGACTGGACCGGCAAGTTAACAACCACAGATGTCAAGCTGAGGGGTGTACAAGAATCAATACCGTAAAGATAGGAGTAGGGTAAATACTTTTCAAAAGGAGTTATGAGTGAAGTAACCCCATTACATCTTTAGCTTAGCATGAAGTAAGTTAGTCCATACTAATGAACAGCCTATTCAGTCTTTACTAGAAGAGTAACAACTGTTAAAATGTGTTCCCTGACTCCCTGTCCATATCAGCTGTTAATGAAACACAAATATTCCAGTGGTGTGATATGAACAGCACTGTTTATATGTCACAAAAGTAAGCTGCAATGATGCGCCACCCCCACTCCCCAGAGAGATCCCTTGCTGATATCTGAAGGTAGTTCAGGTCCAGAAAGTAAAAATCCAGACCAAGATTTAAAAAAAAAAATGAAACAGTTAAGTACTCTGTGACTATGACCTTTATATCGAACTGTACTTAATCCCTTCATGTCCTACCACAAATCTTGCTTTATCTTTGTTGTTCAGTTACTTTATTTTTAATACTTCAAATTTATTTTGCAAGTGGATTCCTTTGTGCTTGAGCTAATAAATACAGTGGAAGAGACCTGAAAAAAAATGATTAAACTTAACATAACTTAATATCTGATACATCTGAATTATCAACCCAAAAATATTTCATTATGGTGAATCCATAATACCACAACATAAGCCACAGATGGGTGTTGCATATGCTGACTTTCCTCATTTTGTAGGTGTATTAATTCTTAACAACTAGACGTTTTTATAATTTTACGTCTGGCTCCATGACTTTCCATGAGGCTGCATTGAAAATGTTTTATTTCATTATTAAAATTTATTAAAATATGTTTTACTATGCTGACATTTCTACAGGTTGTAGTTTTTGTGCTTTTTAAATTAAAAATGTTATAATTCGAATTTTAAGACCCGACATAAATTGATTCTGTATTGTGCCAAACTCATAGGGTGATGACATACAGGGCCACTTATTGAGAAATTTGCCAGGCAATGCTGCTGACCCATGTTGTTCGGTCACTTTCCCATTGATGCTGGGCAACAAATTTCTATTTGAAAAACTTTGGTCGGCAGTGGGCAACTTTTCATGATCAACCAGATCCAGATGAGTTGCACTTTGTCTCACCTGCTCGGCAATTGTCCGGCAACATTGCTAAAAAAAGTTACCCCATGTACCATCACCTTTAGGTGGTCAAAAAAAATCTTTATATCTATTCATCTGGGTTGTTAGTGTATATTTGCACATTTAAAAAAACACAATTTAACATAAGAACATATGCAAATTTACATTAACCAAAGAAATTTACAACACTTTCTTCTTTTCTTCTAATAAAGTTACCAATACCTTGGTTCCCTTGGTCTCATTGGTTCCCAAACCTTTCCTCAGGAGTACCCCAGCCATTCCTTGTGTTAATAAAATTTAACCACCAATGCATTTAATCAATTTAATTATTTATGTAACACAACGAGATATTGATTATCCAAACAAGGTGTGCTAATAGTTCGGTGAAAAGGTACATGGGTATATTTTATGGTTGCTGCAAATTGCTGACTTTGGGAAAGGTTCTGAAATGGCTAAGCTAGCACACTTTGACAGACCTTTACACCAACATGAAGATCATTAAAATATCATTTTCTTTGCCTAAGATCCTGGCCTATCCATCTCCAGTTCCTGTCTTCAGATATCAGCATTTTGCAGTAGGCTTATTGAACTGCACACTGGAGATGCATGAATGCTGGGGAAATGCCTAACCACTAACTACATTTAGTAACCACTTCCTTTGACTACTTTGCCATTATAATGGCAACAATGTGTTGAATTTGTTAAAAGCTTTTTGTACTGGGAGTAAAGGAGTAAAGACTAAGTAGAAATATTAGCAGTTGTTATACCCATTTTACTGCTGCCACCACTGCATGAAAAATGCATGTGATACTTCCTGTTAATTCAACTGAAATTTCTGTCTTTCACAATTTATGTGTGGAATATTCTCTGGAAATTCTTAATATATTTAACAGGCCCTTCATTTGCTAACCCATTAATGTATGAACAAGTGTCTCAAAACGGAGTGACACAGAGATGCATTTTATCATAAGGATATGTATAATGCAGTGAATCGCTTTATATAATTTACATATTATTAGTTAATCATTATGTCTTTGATTCAACTGTAAATGAATTTCAGTGTAAGTTACATTTTTAGGAAACAGTCACTAGGTTTGTGCAACACAAAGGAGAAATCATATGTACTTGTTATATATAGCAAAACAGTTTTTGCTGACTTTCTATGTGTTATTAAGTAAGTTTACCCAGCAATGTCTTATACTCGATTATATTATGCATCACCCCCATTCCATGTTTGCAGTTTACATAATTGTCATTTTGTTGAGCTAGCTTACCCTGAATTGGAGGCCTATATCTCGCTCCTGTTCTTGACACAAGCCTCCACTCCACATCCTGCCACATTCTTTAACCAAAGGCCTTTGTTGATGTGCTATATTTTTACAAATATTTATTTTTATTTTTACAAATTTTTAGTTACCACCATCATAGTAGCTAAAATGATATTTATTCTATGACAGCTATTTGATCTTGATTTTCAGCTATTTGATTTTCAGCAGTCATCTGTCTTCAACTGGGAGGTTGGCTATGTATCAGATAGATTTGAAATTAACCACCCATTGCCTGTAACCACTTGTCCTATTCAGGGGGGGAGGGGGTCCAGAGCCTATCCCACAGGCTACAGGCACAAGGCAGGACAACACAGGATGGGGCTAAAACTAATTGCAGGGCACACTCACACACCATTCACTCAAACATGCAGACCTATGGGCAACTCGGTAACTCCAATTACACACATGGACCCATGGCAGATACTCAAATTCTGGTCCCAGAGGTGTCAGGCAACAGTGCTAACCTCTGCACCACTGTGCTGCCTGAATTTGTATTTAGCCACTGTTAATTTTACAATGCATTCATCCATTTATTAAATTCCTTAAATTATTACTTACAGTCCAGTAAGTAAGTAACCTGAATATTG
The DNA here is from genome assembly GCA_026777045.1 of Hyperopisus bebe. Classification (NCBI taxonomy): domain Eukaryota; kingdom Metazoa; phylum Chordata; class Actinopteri; order Osteoglossiformes; family Mormyridae; genus Hyperopisus; species Hyperopisus bebe. The sequence goes on from JAODJW010000117.1 coordinate 13,941,191, forward strand.
TTACATTGTTAATTTGTTATTTTAAAAGGACCTCCCTCTAGTGTGTATGAATGATAATTCTTTTTTCCTAAAACGCTTTCAAACTTACTTTCACTAACAGCCTTCAAGCAAGGTTTTAAGCATGCACTATGAGCTGTTTTTAAGATAATTTAAAGTTTTGAAACAAACAAATAATCTTAATCTGTTTGTCTATGCTTAAAGCAATTCAAGGTATTAGATGAAGATCATTTTTCCAGTTTCCATACACCTGTATTTTATGTGGCTCATATGTCATGTAAAAAGTCTTTTTTGTTATACAGTAATAGTAATTAAAGAAAAAATGATCTACTTAAGAAATATCACGATCATGACTAACATAAGCAGTCAGAATATGACTAGATGGAAAGATAAATGCATGGATATGGACAGACTGATAAATTACACAACAAATGTGAGACGTTACAAAAACACACCAGAGGAGAAAGTCACCTTCATAGTCTAGGAAAACGGTGAGACCAAAAACGTCTATCCAGGATTAGTTCATTGACAGGGAATTTGGTGAATCTATGTTCAGCAGTACATGAAAGGTTAATTGATACAAATCCCTTAAGGCCTGAGCTTAGTATAAAAAAAGAGTTACATTTACAGGACACACCTCTGCAGCATGCTTCCTGCACTAACATGGACATGTGATAACATATAGGATACCTATTACAGTCATCTTGACTGATCAGTAATTCCATATTTGCTATATCCATAATGAGGTCAGCTAGCTTTTTCAAATTAAAAGCATGAAAGTATGTAAATAGCTTGTGTAAATAATATTATACAGTATAGTCTTTTTAACAATATATATGAAATCATGGGCGTCGCTGCCGTTAAATCTGAGGGGGGCGTGTCCCCCTCACATTTCATAATTATTCGTTTGGACCCCCCCACATTTAACATAAAATATTAGTTTTATTCCAGTGTGTCCCCACCACATTCAAAATGCTTCTGACGCCCCTGTATGAAGCAACATTGCACTTTTTTTTAACCATATTAACTGACAATATGTTGTCTGTGCCATGCAACTGACCACTGAGTGTATATGCACTCTATATGTATTTTCTTTAACACTCACCTACTAAAAAACCGCAATAAAAACTGCAATAACACTGTAAATAGGCAATAAGTAACCCAATGGTTAGCCTACTCGTGTATAAACGTAGGCAGTTCAAAGTCTGCAGTACATGTATAACGGTCCTGTAGAAAATACCTATATAACGGCACTGTACTTCGCGATTAAGTTGTAACACCGTCTTATACAATTATGCAGGCTTTTGAGCAATCATAAAAAGGCAAATTTCATATAATACTCCTTGTAAGGCATCAATTATAACGACTGAGACAAAAAGATTAATGGCATATTTTGTGCAACTACTGGAAATTTAAATGATTTATAGTAACCAAATGTGTTGCACACATCAAAAATCAACGTCCAAGAGAACATGTACACGTCGGTTTAACATACTTTATTACAGAGATCAGCGTTTGTTCAAGAAAACGTTGTTTAAATATTTAAAGCCGGGTGAACATACCAGTCGGTTGAAGAACGAGGGTTCAGGACGTCTTCTTTGGCAGTCAGCAGGGACAGGTTGAAAGTATTTAGATTAATCGCTTTCATGTTAACGGGAGATTTTCGAGTCAATGAGTTTGCTTCACTAGCAAATAAAGTTCTGCAATAGCTAAAAGAAATTCTACACGAAAGCTAACGTTTATGTAAATTGTTTCAAGCTCTTAAACTTTGGACACTGGTACCACTCTAGCCAAACAGCTGGAAGACTGGGGTATGAGGACTGATGGGCATAAAAAAAGGTCCCGCCTACTTCGATAGAGGGAATCAAATGTAACGGAACATTACAAAGTTTACCCCGCTTCCTCCAATAGAGTCTCCCAGAGATGCCAGGGCCGCAGTTTTTTCGCTATTTCGAAAAGAGTAAATATTAGGAGTTCGGGGGGTGGGGGGTTTGGGCTGCTTTCATAATGTTACACGGTAGCGGACTGTACGGGGAAAAAGTAAATTATTATCAATGCAAGTGGTTCCTAATCCTGAGTAATCCTGAGCTTCAGTCTCAAGGAGCAGGATATCTAGACTCTTACAGAGCTCTGTAGCATTGGAATGGTCTCCCAGTAGATGTGTGAGATGCAGACTCACTTTTAATATTCAAGTCTAGACTAAAAACACACTCGCAACTCTAGTTCTACCTCTAGATAACTGCTCACTCTCTGTTAGACCTAGAGCATGAGGTGCAGAGCTGGATGGGGATTGGTGCTATTGGCTTTGGATGAACTGAACTTTCACTGCCTACCTACTTATGCTGCCATAGCCATATCTACTGGGGCTTACATGTTACTCACCTAAATGTTTGCATTTCTTCTAGTCTCCCTTACTGGTTAATGCACTTTTTATTTCCCCTATCCTTCTTGGGGCGTTCTGCCTGGAGACCTCCTACAAAAAAAAAAAAATCAATAAACTCTGCCCACCCTGCTGCCTGTGATGTCCTCCCAGCCTGCCCGCTCTTCTCCCTGTCCTTCCCTGCTGCTGTACCACTGTTCATCCTGCTTTCAGAAGAAGCACCAGCACATGCATGCCATCACCGGCCTGCACCCCACAATGAGACTCAAATCTTAAATTCAGACAGTGTAAATTATGATTTAATAACAACACAGGTCTACAGAAAAAAAATTCAGGTGCCAGGGTTTTTTGAATGGATTTAGGGTATTTTGAAGGTACTGATTTCAAAAATCCCATTACTTTTGCTGAATTGGTTCTAGTTTTTGAGATAATGGACATCCATGAAAATAATGCATTCCCCCAGTGTGACTTGTGTGTGATAACAAATGCAATAGTTTTGGTCTGTCTTTTTACTCTGTAGCAGTGTCTTAGTGTTGTAACCACGCGCAGGGCAAGCGAGCGGGAAACGAGGAATCAGGGTCGGGTACTCGCAAATCCAAAAGGCAGGGGTTTTATTACAAGAACGGCACAAAGACACGGTATAGACGTCAATGACAGACCTGGTTATAGAGACTTAGACGCGGACTTAAATACACAGGACTGGACGGGTAAAACAGGAAACAGCTAGTAACAGGCGGGATGCACACGGGGTAAATGAGAGGGTGTGGTCCACATTAGGGTGGTATGAGCAGGTCCTGACAGAACCTCTCCCTCAAATGTGCACACTCCAGGCATGCCTCAAGGGGAGCGGCAGGTGAGATAAGACCGGGAAAACAGGACCTGAAAATCAAGGCAAAAGCATCACCTGGGAACAGGAAACAGAATAGAAACACAGAACAAGCACAACGCAAAAGACAAGACAGAATCTGGCACAGAACAGGAAACGCCGACAGGCAGACCAGGAAAGGAGACACAGGGGGAACAGAGAATGGAGAAACAAAAGGACCAAGAGTGGACAGAGGAGACACCAAGGGATGAGGAGCAGAGACAAGAGGGAGAAAAGAAGGAAGCAGAGACATCGAGAACGGTGGACAGAGGGGAGCCCAAGGGAACCGCAGCGGGCGAGGAGTGGCAGCGGGAGGGTCCGTAGGTGACCATGAGCCCAGAGCCGAAGGAGACCTCGCATGGGGCAAGGAGGCAGGCGGAGGGACAGGTGGAGCAGGTGAGGAGGGAGTCAGAGGGGGCACCAGGAGTGGTGAGGAGGAAGTTGGAGGGGACCACAGCACAGGTGAAGAGGGAAGAGCAGCCACAGCAGGCGACGGTGCAGCTACAGCCGGAAAAGGCGTAGCCGAAAGACGAGCTGTAGTAGGGGGAGCTGCAGATGCCAGACAAGCCGAGGTGGGGGAACCCACAGGTGACTGATTAGGGGATGGAGGCAGGACTGAAGGCGGTCGACGAACCCTCGGAGGGGGACCCGTAGGCAATTGCCAAACAGGAGCCGAAACCTCGGGCGGAGCAGGAGGTGGAGTAGGAGGGAGAGCCGGGACCTCGGGTGGAGCCGCAGCAGGAACCTCGGGCAGCAGCGGCGTAGGAACCTCGGGTGGCAGAGTCACAACAGGAGCCTCCGGCAGAGGCGGGGCCGCGACAAGAGCCTTGGGCAGAGGCGGAGCCGTGACAAGAGCCTTGGGCAGAGGCGGAGCCACGACAAGAGCCTCAGGCGGAGCCAGAGGTGCAGCCGGGGCCTCAGCCTCACTGGACAGCATGTCAGCTAGGGCTGGGACCTTCGGGACCGGCTGGTCAGGCTCGGGCAGCACAGGCAGGGCAGAATCGGGAGCACAGGCAGGGCAGGATCGGGCAGCACAGGAACAGGCAGATTAGGCAACTCAGGAACAGGCAGGGCAGAAACTGGGAGAACAGGTGAGTCAGGGACATCAGTTAAAGCTGTCAGGTTCGGTGCCGTAAAAGGGAGTGGTGCCCCTTTAAGAGCCTTCAGGATCCGCGGGATAGCGTCCCACACAGCTCTGGCCCCTTTACTAGCATGGCGTGCTTCCTGGGTCCAGGGTAAGCCAGGGTGAGCCCTGCCAGATTCTGGATTGGGAGGGGTTCCTCCAAATATTCAGCAAGGAGATAAGCTGCAGAGAGAGAGCAGGCCCCCAGGAAGATTGTCGGAGAATGCGGTATAGACGTCAATGGTAGACCTGGTTACAGAGACTTAGACGTGGACTTAAATACACAGGACTGGACGGGTAAAACAGGAAACAGCTGGTAACAGGCGGGATGCACACGGGGTAAATGAGGGAGGGCGTGGTCCACATTAGGGCGGTATGAGCAGGTCATGACACTTAGGTAATAAAATTTCCCGCATAATCAATTTGTAGGCTTACAATGCTGTAAAAGTGACTTTTGAAGCCAGAATTCAACTGTGAATTTGCAGAGGAAAGAAGTGGCCTACAGTATAAGTTTGTGAACTCAGTGTTGGTTTTTACCGAAAAAGATCTGTCTTAATAAGTATATACACTGCCCGTCCAAAAAAAAGATCGCCATTTGAATTTTTCGTTTGGCTTTGATTATGGCGCACATTTGTCATGGCATTGTTTCCACAGGCTTAAGCAACATCTCACCCTTTTATTTTCATCCAGATTTGCATTCAATTCTCACCAACATCCTGTATTGACAAGTGAGTTGAACCACTCCATAAAGCCTCCTTCAGCACATCCCAAAGACCTTCAGTGAGGTTAAGGTCATAACTCTGAGGTGACCAAGTCATGCATGAAAATGATTCCTCGTGCTCCCTGAACCACTCTTTGACAATTCAAACCCAATGAATCTAGCCATTCTTGTCCTGGAATATGCCCATGCCAAAAGGGAAAAAAAACCCACTGATGATGGATGGAGGTGTAACCTGACCATTCAGTAGATTTAGGTACTCAGCTGACTTCACTTTATTGCTGCATAATGTTACTGAGCTGTGACAATGATCCAGTCATTGGCTCTTAAGTATTTGCTGATATAAATTCAAATGGCGACCTTTTTTTTGGACGTGCAGTGTAAATACATGTAACAATTATGACTTCATCAAGAAGAGCCTGCATCAACAATCCAATTTTATCAAATGCATGAATGACACTGAGGCTTCTGCCTGGAAGAGTTTTGTCTCTGTTGTGAAGAACTACTTGGGTAATCACAGGGCAGACAATTATGAAGAATTGGTGCAAGATATGCTTGCTAACTTCAGAAATTTGGGAGTTAATATGAGCATAAAAATGCACCATAGCCATTTAAACAGATTTCCAGATAACCTTGGAGACTTCAGTGAGGAACAAGACGAGAGGTTCCACCAGGATATGAAGGTGATGGAGGAGAGATATCAAGGCAGATGGGACATATACATGATGGCAGACTACTGTTGGAGTCTCCAACGTGATTATCCTGATGACACACATAAAAGGAAATCACATAAACAGCATTTTTTGAAGCATTGACATTACTAACAATTAATAACTTATTAATAATGTATTAATCAATTTAAAAAAAAAAATCCTGTCAGATATTTTTAAATTCTTTTTCTGTATGATGTTAGACTGTTTACTTACTAGTTGCAACTAAAATAAAAATATTCTTGCAATTCTGAATGCTTTTCAAATGTGTTGCTTTGATTAATTAACTATTAAATATCTCAGAAACTAGAGCCAATCTGGCAAAACCGTCATATTTTTAATCAGTACCATAAACTTAATATAAAACCGTTCAGACATCGTTGGCACCAAAATCACTGTATACAGTATAATAAATGCTTTATTGTCCCTGTGGGGAAATTCTTTTTTACACTGTCCGCAAAGCGCAGTCACCTGTTGGGGTGTCCAGGGAGCTGGGGGTTAAGGGCCCACTGAGCCACACGCTGCCCCCATTTTGTTTTCTTGTTCATTTGACTTACCCTGCCAGCCCCTGGATGATGGGCTCCCACTTTGAGTGTGGTTCCTTCCAAGGTTTCTTCCTTCTAGGGAGTTTTTCCTTGCCACTGTCACATTCGGCTTGCTCACTGGGGGCTTTGGGCATGGATAATTCAAGCAATTTGAGAAATGTAATGAATTGAATTGAATTGAATTGAATTGAATACTCTGGATAGGCACTTAATGAATTAGCTTTAATTGAATTATTAATCCAATATCTATCCTACATTACCAATAGTTCAGCGAGGAGTATAAAATGTTCCCTTAATAGACTCATTTGTGAAACACAGGTACATCTTGTTGAAGCTGTCTCCAGCCGGTGAGGCAATTCTAGGGACAAAGAAAAAAACTCCATGGGCCCTCCAGCTCACCATTCCCTGACATGGTCAAATATGTTGCCATTATTTTAGCGTGAGGTCTAAATTTATACTATTAACAACAAGAATTTAATAAACATAAGTGCTAATCCTGGGTATGATGTTAAATTGCATCCAGCCCTGCAAGCAGTCCTCCAACTTGCAGGGAAACCATTTTTGGGGGTAAAATAACTCACAACTGCTCCATTAAAACAAGCTAGATACTCTTCTGCTGTTCGTGGGAGTAGCTCTGCTGCAGCCAGCCCACGGGAAGGTTGCACACATCTTGAAGGGGATGGGGGAAAGCCTTTGGCAGCCTCATCCCTGGAAGAGTCGAATCCGTCAGAGAGCTAATAGGGTCAGGCTTGTTGCGGATCAGGGCTGGTGTGGTGATGAGGCATGGCGGCACTTGGGTCCCAGTTTGAGGCGACCCATCCGGGTGGGCGCATGGAACATCTTGTCTCTCCGGCAAGATGACCATCTTCCTCTGCGGTCGGGGGAGCTTCATAAAGCCCACGTTACAGTGGCAGCACTCTCTGAGGTATGCAGACCGGGGAGTGGCCACATCTCTGTAGGTGGGTATACCTACTTTTGGTCTGGTCGGTCTGACGGCTGCCATACTCAGGGAGTGGCTGTTGCTGTAGTGGATCAGCTCCTTCCGATGCTGTCTGATGTCACTCCTTTCAACGAGTGTATTATGAGACTCAGGCTAAGGCACTCCTTGGGTGTCTTGTCTATTGTCTCACTGTATACTCCGACTGCAGTGAGTGATGTCTCGTTGAGGGAGACATTTTACTCGCAACTTCGCTCGGTGGTTGAAGGGTTCCCACGAGGTGACACTCCACTGGTCATGGGTGTCTTCAATGCAACAACTGGCACTGACAGGGTTGGCTTTGAGGATTGTGTTGGTCCTCATGGGTCTGGAGACTGGGATGAAAGTGGCTCCATGTTCCTTGACTTTGCGAAAGGTCAGGGACTGTAGGTCGCTGGATCCTGGTTCCAACGCCCTGAGCCGCATCGTCGGACTTGGTACTCTAATACTGGTGGTGCGCTGAAGGAGATTGATCACATCCTCGTGGGCAGCACTGGAAGCTCCTGCAGAACTGCAGGGTCTACAGAAGTACCCAGTTTGTGAATTCTGACCACAGACTTGAAGATTCAGCTTAGATCCAGTAGGCTACGACCTACCAGGAGATCTCACTGAAATTGCACGGGTGGTGAATCTGCTGGGGAGAGGGGAGTCCGCAGGGATCTGTGGTATCCGGGGTGAATTTCTCCAGGCTTGTGGTAAGGCTGTCCTCCTGGCATTGCAGGCAATCTTTGCTTCCATTTGGGAGTCAGGCGTCATCCCAACTGACTGGAAAACAGCAGTTGTAGTCCTTATCTGAAAAGGGAAGGGTGATTGCTTGGATTGCAGCATCTACAGGGGGATAACACTGCTTTCAGTGCCAGGTAAGATCCTTTCTAGGGTCATCCTTAACAGGATCCGTGATCACTTGTTTGCCTGTCAGTGACCAGAGCAGTCGGGTTTTACGCCTAAGAAGTCTACCATCAATCGATCCTTGCACTGCGGGTTCTCATGAAGTGGAAGGGTAAATATCGGCAGAGGTTCTTTGCAGCCTTTGTTGATTTCTGTAAAGTGTTCACCTCAGAGTTGCCCAGTGGGATATTCTGAGACTTTGCAGGATCCCCTGAAGTTGCTGGGCATCATGGCCGGCCTGTACACTGGTACTGTGAGTGCTGTGCAGAGTGGAGGGAGAACCATCTGCATTCTTCCCAGTTGATTCTGGGGTTTGCCTGGGGTGTGTTCTTGCTCCCACTCTGTTCAATGCTTGTATAGACTGGGTGTTGGGCAGGGTGGTGGAGTCCGGCAGCTGTGGGGTTGGTGAAGAAAGATTTACTGATCTTGACTTTGCTGATGATGCCGTGATCTTACAGGAGTCAATGGAATCTCTGACTGGGGCTCTCAAGAGACTGAGATAGGAGTTTGTGTGTCTGGGACTGCGGGTGTCCTGGATAAAGACCAAGATCCAGGCATTTAATGACTTCTCAGGCACAGCCTTCAGTAGTGTGTCTGTCTGCGGGGAGAATATCGACCTTGGCGAGAGATTTACCTACTTTGGCAGCGACATTCAAGTCTCTGGTGACTTTTCCTGTGAAGTCAGCAGATGGATTGGAAGAGCATGGGGGTCGTGAGGTCACTAGAAAGGGGTGTGTGGCACTCCCAATATCTTTTCAAGAGGACGAAAGTCCAAGTCTTTAGAGTCCTGGTGCTCCTTGTCTTGCTGTATGGCTGTGAGACATGGACACAGTCCAGTGACCTGAGAGGAAGACTGGACTCCTTCGGTACTGTGTCTCTTTGGAAAATCCTTGGGTACCGCTGGTTTGACTATGTGCCGAATGAGCGGTTGGTAGTGGAGTCCCAAATAAGGCACATTACCTGCATAGTGAGGGAGCGTCAGTTACGGCACTATGGCCATGAGGCATGTTTCCCTGAGGGTGATCCGGTTCACAGGATCTTCATTGCTGAGGACCCAAGTGGCAGGACCAGGCCAAGGGGATGCCCACATACCACCTGGCTGCGGCAGATGGATGGCCATTTTTAGAGGGTGGGACTGGACCATGTATCTACCTGGGGGATCGCCGGCTGGGATCCTGAGGAGTTTCGCAGTGTGGTGGGTGCGGCAATGCGCTGCATCAGCGCATGCTCCCCAACCTGACCTGACCTGAAGTACTTTATTTGCACTTTTCTGAAAAACAGAACTTTGCCTGTCCTATCGCTAAGCCTCTGCTCAGCCTTGTCCTCTGTTATCCCTTGAATAGAATACAGGCTCACCCTGACCCAACACTGGATACAGTGTCACAGAAAATATGTGTATAGATAATACTGAATCCTGTTATTACTGTTCAGGGGGTAAAACAAAGATATCTGGAAACATGTAGTCATTTTACACCACTATCACTACTCCTAATAGCAATTTAGTTTAACATAACAGAAAATTAAAGTGAAGAGTTGAAATAATGAATATAGTTCTTAAAATTGTGAAATTGAATCAATTTGTTCAATCAAATCACAAACAAAAATCAACCTAGATGGGCCAGAAACATGCGTACATGGTTGGTGAGGATCAATGTCACAACCTGTTTGGTTTGTCCCCCTGTATGACCAATAGGGGTCGCTGCTGATCCTCCATATCATTTTTGATTTTTCTCAGATGTGCCTTTCTCATGAGCCCCAACCCTTGTGGAAACTATCCTCACCTGCATTGTTTCAGCCCCTTATTAGTCCCATATATATGTGCTTACCAGTCCTGTCTTCCCCAGCCTGGTCATTGATGTCGCTCTTCTTGTCTGCCCATGGCTGTCCCCATACTAGCCTTCTCGTTTTGACCCCTTGGGGTCTTATTTGTTTACTTGCTCCCATTTTGTTTAAATAAAGCCCTTTTTTGCTCTCCCAACACCTGCCCTCGAGTTCTTTGTTTTTGGTTACGACAATCAGGGCTAGGAAATGTTGTTCTATTGCTCTTTAATACAATGCAATAATCAATGTCTTCATCATACAAAAGCTGCAACATAATTCCTGACTAATGTACACTCACCTAAAGGATTATTAGGAACACCATACTAATACGGTGTTTGACCCCCTTTCGCCTTCAGAACTGC
>JAODJW010000117.1:13962964-13979274 GCA_026777045.1 Hyperopisus bebe
GATTGGTTGATTAGATAATTGCATTAATGAGAAATTGAACAGGTGTTCCTAATAATCCTTTAGGTGAGTGTATAATAATTATTAAAATATACCTGTCAAAATCTTTTTTGTTCAAATACTATTAACCTGATGATTTTTGGCACATAGAAAGGAAAAAAAAACTAATTCCAAATCTACATCATGAGAGCAATATCTAAACCAGGCTATCACAAGTAGCAGCACTACCGCGTTCATTCCAAGGCAGCATGTTCCAGACCTAGTCTGACAGATGCAGTTTTAGGGGAAATGACACATACAGGAATGAGCAATATATATAATAGTGAAGCACTATTGCCATTAGCAATACTGAACTAGCCACCTTTAAGTGAAATGACGTACCATCAGTACACAAATGCATTTGTTAAGATATATAACTCCCGTCAAATTAAAGTCAAGGGAAGAAGTTGTGAGGAAACACAGGCCATCATCAAGCCATTTTGATATAATTACAATCAAAAGTCTGGGCACACCTACTAAAAATCATTGTGTTTTCAACAGGGTAACAGCCTCATGCATACTTGAGGTTACAGAGTATCATCTTAAACAAGAAAAGAGATAGAAGGGTGCGACACTGTGACCTGGCCTCCACAATCCCTTGACCTAAACCCTCTACAGCTGGTTTGGGATGAACTGGATCGAAGAGTAAAAACAAGGTAGGCAACTTGTGCCCAGAACTTGTGGGAACTCTTACAGGACAGATGAAGAAGCATTCCAGGTGGCTACTGTACATCTGGAGGCTAGCTGAAAGAATATCAAAAGTCTGTGATGATCTCATTGAGCAAAAGGGGTCTATTTTGAAGAATCTATCATTTGAGAAAATTGAGATGTTGTTGATTTCTCTTGGTTGGTGCAATATTTAATATGTAATAATAGGGGCATCCTGTGGCTCTCTACCTATCATCGGAAGGTTGCCAGTTCAAGCCCGGCTTTGGCTCAACATTCACATGCCCTTGGGTCCTTGAGAAAGGCTATGAACACCCCAACTTTATGGGCACCTCTGCAGGTGCCCTTTGCTGACCAGCTTGCTTTCACTTATAAATGTGTCTGTGTGTCAGAGAGCAAGATGAGGTAGGTGAAAAAGAGAATTCCCCCACAGAGATCAATAAAATTATTGCATTATTATTGTTATGTCATTGCTGAGGCCTTTATCTGTTATCCACCATATAGCAAGAGACAAATGCATTAAAAGCGGGTGTATCCAGACTTTTAACTGGTTCTGCACATCGCAGGTACACTGGTAGCTTCAGTACTTCAAACGGCAGAGCAGACAAGTGAGAGGACATGCAAATAAAAACACGGCTGGACAACGGGCCATACCGGAAAAAGTGCCCTTGTTCAGGCATTCTTTGATGCGGTTAGCTCGCCGCACATGGAAGGCTTTGGTGATCTCCTGGTTCATGAAGCTCTCATTGTTCAGCACATTTGCCACCATCATGCGCAGGTCAAACACCTCCAGAAGCTCAGCGATGGTGGCCACCTGCTTCAGGTCCCCCCGGCTCTCATCCAGGCTTCCTGTGTACAGATACTCCAGCACCGCCTGAGAGTGAAATTAGCAAAGAGGAAGCCGTGGGGAAATCTCAAACTGCATCACAATAAACATGAAAACCACAGCTAAGAAGTACACAAATCACAAGCTTGGTTTTATAACTGTGACACAAGGGGGTTTCAAGGAGAATTTCTATTTGTGCTATATTTACAGCCAACGCATTAGGGATGGTGACTTACTATCCAAATAATGACATCAGTTGGCATCTGTTTAAGTAAATAAAATCTGAAGCAGAGAGAAACCCTGTATAACCAGTGACCTTCAAGGATTAGCGTTTATTAACCTCTGTCTAGACATACAAAAATACTACCTAGTATATGTTTCAGTGCATACCTGGAAGGGTCCTTTTTGAATGAGTTCATCCATAGTAACCACAGTCATGACTCTAGATCGCCCAGTGACAGAGTCCTTCACATTCTCCAGGGACACACTTACAAAGCCACGCCCCCACCCAGAGATTATACGGCTGCCCCTCAAAACCCCTGCAGAACACTGAGTCCTAGCAGGGATTGCATTATCACTCTGTGAAGTTCTTAGTGAAGCCTGCTGAAGCAGGAAGTGTTGCTTTGGCTCGTGGAAACAGTCTTCCTCGTCCTTGTCAATGTCCAGGCTCTTAGTGCGTCCTGCCTGTTCTTTTGCGCCACTCCGGTTCTGCTCATCCTCCTCATTGTCCACCCTGCCCAGATCCACCTCTGCCGCCTCCTGCTCCTCTCGCTCAACTCCAAATTTACTTCTGCCCTCTCCCATCATCCCAAGGTCCAAAGTGAAGATGTCATAGAATTTAGAGCAAGAAGTGGCCAGATAAACCTTATGGGCAAAGACCTGAGTGGTGCCACCCTCCAGGAGAAAGAGTACATCAGCACATAGAGGTTGACAGAAGAGAGAGTTGGGCACTCCATCAACAGCAGGCGGGTCTGGTCTGCTTACGATTGGGCGAGGGGGGCGTGGGGGCAAGAAGGGTGCCTGAAGGAGGGGACGCTGCACCTTTTTCAAGTGGGATTTCCAGAACTGTAGGTGGCGACGCGAAATGAGAGCTGCACGGATGGCATTGTCGAAAACATCTTTTATCCCAAACTGTGCCACAACGCTGGTCTCGTAGTATGGTATTCCCAGTTCCTTGGCAACCTCGTGGCCCTTTTCTGGGTGAAGGATGTCTGTAGGCTTTATGGGTCTAACAGGGGAAGAAGGAGACCACTTTGAGGAAACAAGTTAAATAAAAGGAACGGCCAATTATTTACCATGAATTGAGCAGAAGAACTGTTGGCGTATGTGTGAAAGTGCTATAAATCCACTTGAAAGCTGTGGAAAAGTTACCAAGCAAGTCTAAGAAAATAAACAAAATAAAGATCTGCTCTGCTTATTTAGATAGAAAATTCTGGGCAGCATGCTTATTAAAACACAAATATTTTACCATGAGCTATTTAGAAATCATTCCCATTCGTAATATAGAAACATTCTGTTCTTGTTATTACTTCAATAGCTGACACTGGGGCTACTGAATAATTAGCTAGTTTACTGTATTAACTATAGCTAACAATAGCTTTTTAATGTAAATTTATACCATAAGGTATTCAACTAAGTGTTGCCAGCATGCTACAAGCATTCTGTGCTTTTATATAGGAATTACCTTAATAGATCGTCTAAGAATATTTAAATTCCAGAAAGCATTTTTCTTTTTTGCGGGTTAAGGCGCTAGGTTACGAGCAGAAGGTCATGCCGACAAGCTTCCTATGCATTCTCACACAGAGAAGCTTAGCGATTATCTCACTTCAGACTCCACTCCCATACCTACTGACAGGGTTTGGAAAAGCTCAGGAAGCTTGGCTGCCTGTCCTAATTCATTTGCCAAAATGGCCAAGATTTGCGGACAGAGGTTTAGCTGGCGCTCAGTAATGAAGGCGCAAGGGAGCCTGTTTCAAGAAAAGAATACTCATGTGGTGCAAACTCAAAAAAAAAATCAGCAATGGGGATATCATCATAATTTTGTATCACATCTGAAGTACCAACTGGAACAACTTTTAATATTTTAAAGAGCCACAAGGACTGCTTGAATGCACTGTGGTCAAGTTGTACAGATTCTTATGATTCTTCTCTGCCACCTGGATCCTAATTCATTGAGACAAGCCATCTGAAGGATGGAGGAGTGCGACACATACTTGGCCAGGGGTCGTCTAGCACGGTTAACAGCATCCAGATCAGCATAGCGAAGGTCCAGCTGGCAGCCCACAAGGATGATGGGGGTCCGAGGACAGAAGTGTTTGATCTCAGGGAACCACATGGTGCGGACATGGTGCAGAGAGTTTGGGTTGGCCAGAGAGAAACACAACACAACCACATCAGACCTGCGATAGATGGAGATAAGGAAAAAAAGAGGCATATATGTCAGAATAAACAGAAAGGTGTAAAAATTGAATTTTTATAATGTGGTGATTTAACTGAAATCATAAATTAAGTGGTACTATTTATATGCGATACACCAACAGCACTGATATCTGTTCTTCATACATACAGGGTTTCAGAGATCATATTTTCATTGTATTTTCCTTTGCAAGAGGTGATTGGGGTCATTGGTCAGAGAGCACCTGACCGAAGGAGGTCAAATATTTTAACTTATTTGAAACAATCTTGAATTTTGATCTGTAAATAACCTGTATGATGCATGCATGAATGAGATTATTAAACTTCATTTCCACACTGTTGACATTAGCACTACATCCTGTTCAGTAATCGCATAGTTAATTATTACTGATAATTACTTCACTTTCACATTAAAATACAGAATGGTTTTTGGTTGACGGTTAGTGAGAGGTCATGTGCTCGGAAACGGTTACAAGCGGCTTATTTGTTCGGGCTCATTATGACTGATTTAAAATGGAACAGCCTCAGCTGTGAGCAACGTGTATTAAATACTTCACATAGTCCAGGTCACTAATTCAAATTGAAAAAACAAATAAGCCTGATTTGGACTCATTGCAACTTGGCAGTAAAGTGGGAAAAGGGGCAGTGGATAATAAATTCAGGTGAAGAGGGGAAAAAAAGCAGGAGGGTAATTTTGTCTGGACAAGCAACAGGGAGGAAAGCTGTGCAGCACCCACATTTTAGATGATACCGCATAGCATTATTAAATAGGCTGGGAAGATCAAGACCAAAAAAGAAGAACTGTGTCATGCTATAGCAGCCGTGACAGAATAACACTGGCTGTCAGCTACAAGGAGATGTCATGTTAGTGATGCAGACATAAACAGTAAGCTTCTTTTGGGGGGGTGGGGGGGACAAATTTAACCACACCTCACCTACCAGGCAGCAGATGGAATAAAGACTCCACGCAGGGAATGGCCCTGACCCAGATCAACCACACTGTGTCAATGTGATCCAAAATCGTTCCGTCAGCCAGCCGACGGAGACACCCGTACTGAACACTGCAACCCTTCTACTGTGGCAGGCGAAGTGTGTGTTTTCAGACTAACGTATGCCTTTAGGGTAATTAAGAGATGCAGTTGTGGAGACACACGCACACTCAAATTACGCTTTGCGAAAAAAAAATTATATGCTGATGGATATAAAATTGGTCAATTGGTTTTTCTATAGATTTCAATGCAGATTTTAACCTCAGCCGCACATGTGCTTAAAAACAGAGTGTAAGAAAAAAAGTCTGTTTCAGGAGAGCTCCTGTCATTCATTACAACTTAGAAACTCCCACGGCAGAACAAAAACATCTCCCTTCAGTTTCAGTTACTAAAGACGTTCTTCCCTCTATATAAATATTATATCTATTTTCTTTTCCAGACAAACAGGGTCAGGTTCCAACGTATCCATTATTACATTTAATAATCTTTCAATCACCCCATTTTTTCCCTAGGAATATTTGTTGCTGATCAAAAGGTTAACAGATTTATTACCTGAAGAAACTTCAGAGCTGCCCCATCAAACTGTCTGGACTACATGTACTAAAGACAATTTTATTCTGAAATGTTTATGCATATTATACCATACATTAAATAACATTTCTGATACATAGCAAAATGACTATTTGATTACCAAAGCAGTGGATAAACTGACCTTCATATGGTGATACTGAAAATGCAGGAATAAAAGATACACGCATCAAGGGTCCAGACACATGTCTACAACCCTGAGCAGTGCTTTATCTGAAGAAAGCTGGCCTCCTCCCTGTCAGCCCCTAGAATGCCAAACTACTTGATCTCTGATTAACTGGCCCTTCCTTACTGCTCAGGCCAAACACTGCAGTTTACTGATTACCTTATGTTATGCAAGAGGCCAGAGTTACATATGCAACGATACGACCTTGAATTAAAAACAAAAATGTTGCAATGTTAATTGGGTCCATTTCATTAGCAGTTGCTATATTAGTAGTTCTTACATAAACGGATTAAGTTGTTAATAAAGCTCTGGTTGGACATCCAGTCTGAACTATGGTACCAAGTTTTAGAACAAAAGCAGAAATACGCAAGTAATTTTAAGTAAGGAATGGTCTGTGCAGGACAGGACTCTCAGAGGTTTTGATGTTGGGAGATGGTGCTGGTTCATTGTAAGGCTTCTGTCAGCGTGTAACACACCAACACCTTACCTTCCATATGCGAAGCGGCGGTCTTTGTGATGATCCCCAAAAGTGTCCCAAAGCCTCAAGGAGACGCTGACTTCATCCACCACATCCCGGGACCTCTCCAGGACCTGAGGGCCCAATGGGAAAAAGGAGAACGAAGGAGTTACATGGTGCACTCGCAGCACCTGATGGTATACACATTAGGAACAGCTCACGCTTTTACCTCCTGGCAGACGCGGTACTGATCAATGGCCCAGACGGTCGGCACATGAGTGGCCAGCAGCTGGTATTGTGTGAGGGTGGCGTTACAGGCCCGGGCACAGATCAGCCGTGTCTTGCCAGCTGCGTTGTCCCCCACCACCACGCACTTTATCGTCTCGACATTAGGCCGCTCATAGTCTGAGTCAATATCCATGGAGAAAGCCCTAGGAAGGGGAAAAGCGCAATGGGGGTGTCATACACATGCATGTGTTTACCTGAAGCAGCTGAAGACCATAGACACAAAGGGCAATGAAGATCAACAATCACTTTCAAAGCTTTCAAGCTCAACAGGAAGCCACTGATTTGGATGGTGCTGGGGATAAGGAGAAAGGATTCCTCAGATCGATGATTTACTAAAGTACCACAACTTACTGCAAACTGTTGTTTTTTTTCCCCATCAAACACCATGAAGAGGTACTGTTCCATGTCTAGTACCATCAGGAACAGTGACCCACCCATCAGAGTCATTTGTATCTTCTTCCCTTCCCATTCACCAAAACAAAGAGCACCAAAATCTGTTCCATGCCGTACACGTACACACAAAACTAGACTCACAACACTACTGTCCTACTACATTTGATATATGGGAAAAAATATTTGGCTGCGGACATCAGATAACAGAGAAAACAATAATTCTCATACTAATTAAAATTTTAGAACACAAATGACTAATTGAACAGATGGAGAGCTGTTCCCGCCACAATTAGCAGAATTTGATAGTTTGCCCAGAGAGACCCCGAGTCTGACTCATAGGCAGGCAAATATCATGAGATCTTTCCTCAATGAAAACACTAGCCTAGTCTCAGGTTCATTCATTAACTAGGGATCCTGACACAGCGACTCTTACAGTATGTTCCATTCAGCATGGCACCGTCTCAAGCACGTGGACAACGGAGCAGGCCACTATAACCACAGCAACCAGAACCCCTTACACAACCGAGAGACTTCAGCCTGCAAGTGGGTTCATGGAAACAGGAAAACAATGGCAAGCCTAACCCCGCTTAATGCTTCCCGTTTCTCACCTTTCAATATACATTCACTGCTTACGCCACCAGAACAGTAGTAAAGAACAGCCTCACACTCCTGAAGTATTAGTAATCTGGGGCACCGCCTGATTTATGTCACCTGGTCCCAATGGGTCAAATTTGCCTCTAATTTCTCTATCATCCTGGGTGTTGTGCCCATAACTTGTATAGCTGGACCAATGAACTCTGGCCTGCTATTTTGCCTCTGGGATCTGTTTCAGTTCTGTAAAATGGTTGAGTTATAGGTAGTTGTACGGATTTGGAACATCAAAAAATGCCTTTGGATTGTGTTTCTCAAGGGTCTGCCGCAACTGAAGCAGGTCACAGTGCTTCTCAGCCATTAAAATGTCATCCATACATCTTACATTGACTTATCCTGGTCAGGGTCACAGGGAGGCTGGAACCTAATCCAGGCAGCACGGGGCACATAGCTGGGGCACTAGACCTTAGATAGGATGCTAGTGCATCAGTGGCCAACCAGTGACACTAGGCAGCCCCAGTGTGAACCAAAGTACCCACTGGAAATCTGCAAAACACCAAAACAACATGGAAAACTACCCGCTGAGCCATCGTGCCAGCCCAGATAAAATTTGGCAATAATTATATATTTATTTTATATAATACTTCAAAAAAATCTTCTATTAAATGTTTTTCCTTATGTCAAAAGTATCAATAACACTGTGGAATCTGGAAGACTTTCATAAATCAAAACTTAGAAATAGATAAGGGTCCAACAGACCAACTCTGTATTAAGCATATCTAAGCATTTTTTTCATTGATCTAAGCATTATTTTCATTGATCTGTTTGGAAAATTGTTCTGTCTTTGTGTTATACTTTCAGCAGAAAAAAAAGAATTATAATTATTTTTTATATATATATATATAAATCTTATGTCTACTCTGACAAAGTACAACCTAAAGCAAGACTGGGCAAATCCTCAAAACCTTCCTCGCTGACAAGCACATGCATTCCTAACATACCTGATATATGACAGAGGAATTCCCTTTAAAGTGATGTGGGGAAATTTGACCAGCTAACCAGTTTCCTCTGCACATGTGTACGCACAACTGGCTGAAATTTCATCATCTCAACTTAGAAGCAATAAGGACTTCACTAAAGCAACAGCTCTTTTACCCAGGACCCCCCCCCCCGCCCCTTTTTATCAGTGCCAGAAGCCAACAAAACAAAAAAGCTACAGGCATTATCTTCAAGAATGAATTACAAGACAAAAATCGCTTAATTGAAAAGAAATTATTATTTCTTTAAAATTATCATTGTATGATATCATGTAGTTAGTATGCCAAATTAATTTATTCACCTGCCAAATTAATTTATTCACCATAAATTTATTTAGCATGACATGTTTCACTTTTACTATCTATACTATTGGGCACAGAACTTAAAAGTACTCTAACCTAGCCGCTGGTTCTAAATTCAGTTTAAGTGGATCAAGTGACACGCTACTATTGCAAATAACTTTATTGTAATATTATAGGGTGTTAGAAAAAAAACAGTTTCAGTAAAATATCCACTCTAGCTTTCACATGAAAAGATATTTTTAGCGCACATGGGATGCACTGGAATTATATCTGCTCATAATACTAGGATATGTAAGCTAGAGGGCAGTCATAAACCTTTTCAGACAACATCTGAAGGCCAGTAGTATCCCATCATACAGCACACACCCTTATCCTGAACGACTTACGTAACTTACAGTTTTATCTATTTATACAGCTGGATGTATTGTTTCAATGGGTCGGTCTTACCAAGGGGGAAAGTCTTGAAACATTTATATACTTGCGCTGCCCCTTGACCACTCTACAACCGGCTGCCCATGGAATCATTCTGCCGGCATACGTAACGAATACTCTTTCAAAAACCGTAACAGAATTTATTTTAGTTTTCAGAATATATTCTGCTGATTAATCTCGTCTGAAGCTAAATCATTAATACCCGCGAATCAGTACTAAAGTTTAACAGAGGACTTACTTCTAGCTATACAACAAAACACCGTATTGATCAATTATGTGGTATTATAGTGGGATACACGAATATTCAATATGCTAAAAGCAGTGGGTGTGGAAATGCATGTCAAAGTGCATTTTATCCGTACAGGTACCCTGATATTTCTGATTTTATATAAGTAGACATGTTTGTTCATAAGTGTGGCTGTGGGTGTATAGTACGCTACTTTTAATCAATACATCCACTATCACGAACACGTCGTAATCGTGCAGTCGATTATTATCAGGAATCACATTCAGACCAACAATACTTAACTAAATCGAAAGCTTGCAGAAAGATAACAATACGAAGCAGATGATGCGCTTTGTTAAGTGAAAATACCAGGATCATTTTCACAATGGGAACCGCAACAAGGTTCCCATAAAAACCATTAACGTTTATGAATGAAGTCTTACCTTAACCCTTAACACCGTCACGTTAAAGCGTCATCTCTTGCACAGAACCAAGCCCATCTAAGCGCCACCGCAGTGGCGAACAGGGGGGGATATTTTGAAGGGAAATTCTTCCTGACTGGCCTGCATTGTTACAAACACAATCCATAAGTAACGTGATATAGATGCCTCGCATGGGCGTTATTTCGCACAGCCATTTACAGTTTAAGCAAGATCGCATCGCACAACGTCGATACAGGAGACGCCTAAACATAACAAAAAAATTTTGGCGTTCAGTTACGGAACAGAATTGCATGCGGAAAAAAAGAACCTGACCCGTATCTCGTATACTGAAATGCATTCCTACCTTCCGACTGTTCCAGAATTGACCCACATGCCACTTAAACAGCCTGTCACTCCAGGCTCCTGCTACCCGGGC
Organism: Hyperopisus bebe; assembly: GCA_026777045.1. Classification (NCBI taxonomy): domain Eukaryota; kingdom Metazoa; phylum Chordata; class Actinopteri; order Osteoglossiformes; family Mormyridae; genus Hyperopisus; species Hyperopisus bebe. The sequence goes on from JAODJW010000117.1 coordinate 13,973,236, forward strand.
CCTGGAAAAGGAATTTCAAAAGGGCGAGGTGCTGAGAAGCAAGATTAGGTAAGTTTGAATTCCTCCTAAGAAATAAGCACGGACTAACTGTGCTCACAGACATAGCATCTTGCCACTCTTTTACACATCTGCGACATGCGCGCCTGGCGTCTAGTTTGAGATCGCAGACCGCTTGCAACTCGCATTCTCCGCCATGCATGTGAACTGACGCTCTCCGCTTCCTGTCCTAAATCTACCCGGGCAGCGTTTTATTCTGGTCAGATGCAGAACTGCTCCCGGAGATCGGGCACCCAACGGGCTTTGCTCCTGTTTTTCCCGTTGTCACAGCTTACACTCCCAGAAACCCGCCCCCCTCCCCATTGCTTTTGCGTCACTATTCCAACCCAACCCACTTTCCTGAGATCCAATGATCTCGCTAAATAATTGAATCATACTGGGTATAACTGGAGCTGCACGCAAGGGAAGCTTATCTAAGGCAACGGCGTTACGAACTTGATTAGTTGTACAAAATGAAAATTTCTTTATTCCTTCTGATAATCTCATGTCCCCACACCCGATCGCTGTCTCCTAAACGTTTGCAACTGGTATAATATTGTGTTTTGATCTTACGCTGATAATAATAGGTCATTTAGATGCTACAGTGAGATGCATGCCACATATCACACACGGGATCCAGTGTCTGACGTGTATTTTTCTTCCTTGCTATATTTTAACATTTCACCAGACGCAGTATAGTTTCCCTTCCAGCACTACACCTGTTGTAGTTAAAACATTTGAAACACAGGAATTCCATCAACACCTTATGTTTAAGATGTAAATCAAGTACTAAACAAAACATAACTCTTCTTCCACAGGCAGCACTGCCCACAAATTCCCCACTAGTCCTTTGATAGATGCTACGTTATTTATTACTAATGAGTACAGTTGACTGCACGATCCATGTAAAAGTGGTGGTCTTTTGTGTTTACATCTATGAGGCAATTAAAATCGTGGCAATCTTATTGAAATAAGAAGTGCTAATCGTAGCGAAAAATAGGGGGCACCTTAAGTAAATTATTAGACACAAAACTACTTTAGCAAATAAAGTACAAGAGAAGACCAAACTACAGCACACCTCGAGGCTCTAGTGAACTGGAACGGCTGACAGCTGAAGTAACATTGAACCTGACGTACTGTACAGTTCCAGCCATGCAGCTATACAAAGCACAGTTTTCAACAATAAACAGCTGGAATGGCGTTTTACTTCCTGGATGTTATTAAAATGTCATGTTAAAAAAATCTCCACAAAGATCCCATTGATCAGTTCTGTAGCCTTTACTTTGCACTGCTTTATGCTGCGCTAGAAATGTCAAAATTGGCGCCGTTCTTTACGCTGTATTGCAGCTGTACTAATTGCTTAATATATCTCCGACTAATACTGCGTTCTCTTTTAATGTCAGGGTTGATATATGTTTAAAGGCTCTTAAATTCACACTGGAGGTCGCCCACACTCCGGGACATAGCCTGAAGACCTCTCTGCACACGCGCAAATGGTTTAGGTGACCTCTACTGGTGGATTTTGATGGGCTTTTCTAGAAAAAAAAAAGGTTAGGGCAGAAAATTATGTTTTTAAGCATTGGTAGCAGAGTGGAGAAATTAAAAAGTATAATACGAATTTAAAATTAAACTAAGGATCTGAATTTACTATGTGTATACAGAAACCAAGGTATAAAGTCACATATTTTTATAAACATTTGTGAAGTGCTATAAAGAAGCCCTACCCACCTATATTGTATTATGCTGAATTAATGTAGTGCCTTATCTACAGGTTTTTTCAATACCACCATTTGTACTTCTTTGTTTTCACATAAACTACCTCCCCAAAATTTGTCTTTTGTGGTCTTCTGTTATTCCATTTGTCCCTACATTAATACTGTGATGAAAAAAGCCCAACGGGTAGACCCTGCCACTCCTTGGAGTTTTGGATTAATGTGAAACTTATCCTTGTATGGCAAACCATTTCATATTAGGGATTACTTATGTGTGTCTTGGTTGAAATCACTCTAATGCAGCAGTAGCCTCTTTGAAGTGTGCTATACACAATATTCTAGAAAGTCTTACTGGTATATCCATCAGCTTCAGAATGAACTTTTCTACCATCCTTTTTACTCAAAAACTAAGGTTTTTAAATGTTATAATATTGTGAGAAAGGCATAAAGGCATCTATGTAAATTCTTAGGAGAAAAGACATCAAGAAATGTGTCCCACACATCCTGAAATACTATGTATATTTTTATTATCTAAGTGAATTCATCTGATCACTTCTGTGTCACACCTCCAGGGTTGGTGGTTTTAAGCCTGTCCCTGCTACGGCTGTGTGGTGTTTGCAGGTTCTTCTAGACATATGTGGGTTTCCCCTGGGTTGTCTGGTTTTGCAGTTCAAAGACATACAGTTAGGTGAATTGGATTTCCCGAATTGCTCATGGTGTGAGAGTGTGTACATGTACCTCATGGAATGACTGGCATCCCATCCAGGGTGTACCCCAGCCTTGTGCTCGATGCTGCCTGAGATAGGCTCCAATGCGCCCCACTGATCAACCAAGTGTCCCAGGAGATGGTACAGCAAGGTTCCATATGGGGTGGAACAGGTACCATGTCATATGTCCTCATCCTTGACCGTGTTGCAAATTTCAGCAACATAATAAATGGTTATACATGCAGTTATATAAGTTTAAGTAAAAGTTTAGATGAAGTGATCAGAAACAAAATGCTTCATGAGTAAACACAAATGTTCTCACATTTTTTTTTCTGCCAGTGCTCTGTGATGTCTCCTTCCCTGTGAGCTGAAGAGGAATCAGAATTTCAATGGCACTCGCAAATGCTCACCATGAGAAAGCTAAGTCCTTTGGCCCTTTTGGCACGGCTTAAATAAGGGCAGTGGGTGTACTGTGGCAACAGTACCCGGGTAAAAGGGGCTCTTGGAGACGAGCCATGGTGCTTGGAGATTCTCCCATGCTGACCTCATTGAAGGCACATGCTCCACATAGAGGCCCTAATCATGATCCCCCCCCAACAAAAAAAGATAGCCACTTATATTTCAGTAAGTAGAATACTGGTCCATGATCAGTCAAGGCCAGGAACACTCTAGTTCTTTTTATCACTTGTTGTCTCACCGAAATATAGGAAAATCCAGGTTCAGTGCCAACAATAGCAAAAATGAAATAAGGGCAATAGTAATAGGAAAATACCAAGCAGAAAAACAGGTTATTACAAGGTGTACTTCGACATCAGGTATAATCTGTGAAAGCACAGTAAATTTAACTGCAGATATATAGGGAGCAGAACTGGACGCAAACGTGCAGCTGCCTGCTGCAGTGGTCTGTCATCCGTGCTATAAATGTTACTTGGTCATCAGATCTTGGTATCCTAATATAACATTGAGGACCGAAGCTCCAGAATGGTTGGTACAAACAAGCGACAGGAAGCCAGTCTGACAGCAAGTCCGTCACTGCTAAATCAAGCAGAGGAGCTGGCACGGAACGCCAACTTACATGGCACTGTGGCACAGCCTGGTAGCTGCGTATGCCACAACCACCCACCTACAACTCCATCTGCATGCTTCCCGCCCTTATTCTGCTACTGTCTGCACTAGAAGCCACTTCGTCCAGCCACATCTGCCTTCTAATTCGTGACACATATAGGTCACTTCCCTAGGGGACCATCACAAAAAAAAGAAAAAGACAGAGGGAAAGAAATAATTCTAAAAATTTCAACCAAAAGCCCACAGAGAACTGCTGCTAGCAGTAAATACTGTTTTTCTGCAGATATTCCTTATACCATATGAATTGAATGGGCCACTACCTTGGTATAAACATTTCAAATGGCAATTGCTCTCTACACCATGCAAGTGGCATTGTCTGAGCCACTTCCACCCTACATGATATGCTGCCAATGGCAGCCCGTTTGCAGATAGCTGGTGCAAGCCAGCAGCCAGAGGGGAGTGCAGGAGAGAAAGTTGTATGGCCTCGGGGGGTGGGTGAGGTGTGTATGCATCGCGGGGGGGAGCCTCCTGATGTAACGCGAGCTCACGCTAGGCCACCTAGTTTGGCTCTAGGCACTGCTGCCCGTGTGATGTGTCTGGCAATGTTTCAGACCTCAGGAGATGGTGGCGAAGTAGATAGATTAGGAAGCACCCAGACAGAGTGGTGGAAATGAAATCTGCACATGGTGAAGGGTTATGTGACTGTATCGCGATGACTATAATTGGGAAAAGATCGGGGGACCTGGCTGGCCACAAAAGGACCTCAACATGATGAAGGCAGTCCATAGACACACGTGCCATGTGTCGACAGGCGTTGTCTTGTTGAAAGACCAGGGGGCTGTTTCAGCAGGGGTAAGAGATGCAGACACAGGATGTCACTGATGTAGCGCTGTGCCATCAAGGTCCCCTGAATCACTGCCAGAGATGAAGTCATACCTTATTGTTCCCCACACCATGATTCCAGGAGTTACACGAGTGTGACTCTCCAGAACATTGGCAGGATTGGTCCTCTCCCCTCGGGACCACCATACGCACAAATGATGGTCATCCATGGTAATGCAGAACCGAGATTCATCTCTGAACATGGTACGATGCCACTCATCATCAGTCAGTGAACCGGTAGTCCAGCTGATGCCAGGCATGAAGATGACACGGGGGGTAGAAGAGAGTCCAATACCTGTGTCTGGATGGCAAACACAGATGTCATGGGGTTCTATAATGCTTGGCACACGATACGATGATCCTCCCTTGGTGTGGTCTGTCTTCGACGACTAGAACCTTCACGACATGTGTGGGTGCCCTCATGTGCCCATTTTTTCCAATATCAGGCAACTGTGACATTTGCATGCCCCACATGCCGGGCAATTGCATTATATGACCACCCGGCCTCATGCAAACCCACAATGTGACCTCTATCAAACTCTATCAAGTGCTGGTAATGCTGTCTAATGTATCTACGATGCATCCTCTGTGTCTGGTGACTAGACGCGCCAGCTCCTTGCAAATCGAATCATTTACATACCCATCGCTGGTCTGCATGTGTATCAAATTACATCCAAGTCAGACCATTACTTCTGGGTGCTTAACTTTTTTGTCACTATGTGTATTTTCAAATAGAACCACAGAGAGGAAACAATTTAGACTTTCTGCCGAACACTAGAATTTACATGGATATGTATATGTATGGTGTCGTGTGGGTCTGCAGTCAGACAAGCTGTTAGTCTGATCATCTCTAAATTGCTGATAATGGGTATGTGACCTTTGATGGACTGGTCTTTTGTACCTCAGCCGTATGCTGCCTGCATCATTTCACAGACACTCTCCAGTTTTGCAGCAATACAAACTACTAAATTTAGAGTAATGGATACACTCTTACAATATTTCAAAATCAGTTTTCAGTATTTTATTCCTGTAAAGCAGAAAGTGGTGGGGTTTCATTGCAGGCATGTGAATTCATGTTTTATACAAACATTCCTTTAATGGGTAGATTTCTGATTTTTGAGCTGTCAGACTTTTTAATATTGGCAACTCCTACCTCCCTCCCCATGAAGACCAGAGTGGTGTCTTGTGGAGTTATGAGACTCCTTTTGCGTGAGTCAGACAGCTCTTTATGAACAAGCTGCAGGCTTGCATGTCCTTGAACTCTGCTGCTCTACTTATCATGTGAAGGCCCCATTGACAGACTATATATTCCATCCATCCATCCATTTTCTGAAACCACTTATCCTATTCAGGGTCATGGGGGGGTCCAGCGCCTTTCCCGGAGGCTACTGGTACAAAGCAAGGAACAACTCAGGATAGGGCACCAACCCTTTGCAGGACTATATATTTTGTAGGCTAAAATGACCTTCTCATATCTACAAACTCAGACAGGTTTGCTTTATAAGTCCAAGTTGTGTATCTGTCCCTAGGTTTAATTGACTCATAAGACATTAGACAATCTCCCCACGGGGATCAATAAAGTATCAATTATTATTATTATTATTATTATTATTATTATTATTATTATTATTATTATT
>JAODJW010000117.1:13979374-14006233 GCA_026777045.1 Hyperopisus bebe
ATTATTATTATTATTATTATTATTATTATTATTAAAACAGATTTAAGAAATGGTTGATGATGTAAAGGACATATTATATATATATATATATATATATACACACACACACACACACACACACACACACACACACACACACACATATATAGTAGTACAAGTATATAGTATAGTATTAAAGAATTGCATGTTTGTTCATAATTCAGTAACGCTCCACCCAGTCTACCGAGTAAATGTACAAACTTTAAACTGCCACTGTAATATGCACATTGCTATTGTGGTGTCTAAATGCCAGTGTGCATATTTCCACTTTAAAAACCAGGCAGCTACATTTCATCATAAATATGCAGGAAAAAAAAACACAGGGTTTCTAAAATATTTCTAAAGTCATATCTAAATAAACAGATAATGAAAGCAAATATTAGCACAAGGCATTAAGCACAAGCCAAGAACTAAACTTGATGAACAGGCCCATGCATTACTTTTACAGAAAATGTTTCTTAAGAGCAAAATAAGGTTTTCCTCCTAAGGTCTTTGGTAACAGACTAACAGCAATGTTGTAGTCTGAACACATTTTTGTGGGACACACAATTTTACAGTCTGAACACACCACAAATTTGAAGTGCAAATGTTGTTTTTCCATCAAGAATGGACAAAAAAAAATTCAAACACATGCACATTTCTGCTCTTACTTCTTTCTGAACAATGCGCTGTCTAAAGTTCATTGTGTCCCTCACATCGGCAAGAATGTGGATGTGGACGGTGTTGTGCTTAGGACTAAGTGTCCGAATCACAACGGAAAAAACCATAGTGGTGTTGGGTTATTTCTGGACAGTGTAGGAATGAGCAACTGTCTGTAGCTCACCATGGTCTGGCAACGGCTATGTCAGACTGTGACCACAATGACGAGCTTCAGAGCTATGATGATAATCCAAGTGGGTAAAAGACAAAAAAGGGAAAGATGAAGAATCAAACCATGCAGGAATGAGGAACTAAGTGCTAGTGGACAAGCAGGGAAGTAAGGATGCACAATGGCACAAATAAAGTTTTCGAGGCATTGGAGCCAAAGTCCAAATGCACCACTTATCATTTTGTAAGCCCCTGTGTCAGATCATCCTAGACTTGGGAGGACTGCCATCACACCTGAGGCAGAATGTGCAGTTAGACACGTAAAGTGCCAGCTCCTCTGTATTATAAATCAGATCTTTTGTGCCTGTCTTTCACAATCAGGCAAGGTGTGTTCATTCTTCTTTATTTAATACTGGTTTTGCTAGGGAATGGCTCAACACAACAAAGGCAAAGACCGCCCCACTTGCTGTGTTTGGCCTTTATCCACCCTGTAGCATCCAAAGTAAAGAGAAAAAAAACCTGTGGTTCTGAGCAGTGATTCAGCTGGCGTGTCAGCAGTGTTGTCTCAGGGCTCAGATCTAAAAACAATTTGCCTGGTTTAGGGTGTCACATAGTAGAAAGGTTGTCTCCAAACTCACAGTGCCTAACACCCTTTGAGAATTTCATCTGTGAGTAACTCTGCCTTCAGCTCCTAGGAAAGTTACTCCTCTGATTGTTGTATTAATTTTAAAACATTTAAAACTTTCAAACTCTTGATATCTTATTAATGTACGATCCTAAATCACATTTTAATAAATGTTTTTGTTCTGACATAGCATGCAAATAGAATGGAAAAATGCGGGCTGAGGTATGATATCATCTTTGCATTTACGTTTCTTAATTCCATATCTTACTCTCATAAATGTTTGTCCACCGTTCCCACTCCATTTAATCTTATTCAGAAATTCAGTTAAATTCCTTTACGCCCTTTCAATCTTACCCTCAAATTTTCCTGTATTTCAATATGCCATCCAGCTAATTAGAAGAAACACTGCTTGTAAAATTCTGTTTTTCTGACATCAAAGTATATATTTTTCAGTCCAAAAATGGTTAAAATCTCTTCTTCTTCTCTTGCTACTTTTGCCCTCCCACTTTGCACACCGCTCATAAGAAAGTGGGCTCACTGGTGCAAAGTTTGTCGCTTAATTCTAATTTAATTAAACCCACGCTGACTTGACTAAGCTGAGCAGGGCCTTATTATAAGCAACCAGGAAGCCACAATTTACATGATGCTTCTACAGCAATGTGTTTTTGACAAAAAAAATCCTGATAAACTAATCCCAGATGAAAATATATGCTTCTCAAACACAGACACACAGACACAAACACACAGAGAGATTAGGTATCTATATCATTCTGGGGACTCTCCATTCATTTGTATGACATAACCCTAATCCCAGCAATGATAACCATAACCCCTACCCAGCACTAACCTTTAACCATAAATAACCAAACAAAACACATGATAAATCCTTCTGCAAATCTTAACTATTGTTAGTGTAGGAATAATTAAATTATCTAAGCTTAGTTCATTATCAGCCTTAATCAATAGAAGTTAACTTGGTCAATGACCCAGTGTTATACTAAAAAAAAGCAGCAATGTGTCTACCCAGAAGAGGCTGAATAAATATCTGCACTTAGGCTTTGGTCAATACACGTTGTGTAACACACAGACCTAGCTGTGTGACCCCGCTTACAGACAACCTAATTTGTCCTCTGTTTATCTGTGGAAAATATTTAAAGGTACAGGAACATATTACGGCTGTGTCGATCCTGTTTTCACTGAGAAACCACACACTGTTCAGTTACAGCTTGGTGTTTCAATGATAACGTTTCCCCATTTTTATGTTGAACTTATTCACCATACTGGAACAACTCTTGACCCAATTATGGTGGATATCTATAATAATGGACTGATATTTGCTCCAAACAGTGAATTCTTTGTCAGGCTCTTACCTATATGAAAATGTAAATAATTATTCTTCTACACCATCTCAGACAGATAGGTACAACTACATCATCAACTGACCCGGTAAATAGTGCTCCAGTGTGGATGACCTTGGCAGTAACAAATTGAGCATGAAATTAGACATTTTTAGATATAACAAGATTAAACAAATAAAGCCATTTAGGCATTCCTTCTCAGTTACTAATGGAAGAGACTAAAAAAACAAGGGTGTGGGCGTTAGTCTTGGTTAATTGCACTACCATTATTTTACAGTGAGTAAGCAGAAGTGCAGCCTTCAGCTCCAAGCATCACAAAGTATCCACAAAGACAAAAGAATCCATCATATTGGCCTTATCTGAGTGAAGTAGAGCGTGACATCAAATGAGCAGCAGAGTCAACCTGGAATATACAGGCAGCTGAAGCCCGTATTTGTTTTACTGCTCCTCCTCTAATCAACCCCCACATTCACATCTCTTCCTCTTTTTGCGCTCCTCCCTTCATCTTGTCGGCAACCTAGTGCCCTAGCTCCTTGCACAACTTTCTGCCAAAGGACATACTGCTCAACAACATTAGCAGCAGCCAAAATACATAAAGAGATGAAAGTTTTCAAACACCTTCCTTCATTCAGTTTGTAACATTCTCAGTTTTATGGATTGCAACTTACCCAACAGGTTTGTATAATGTTGTTTTAAAAATAGACCAGCTGAAATGTGGTGTGATGAGACATTTACATTTAACACTATTCTGTTATTAAGCTGAAATTCATATAAGAGCCCTTCTCTATGTATTTCAGAGGGAGATATTGCTCAATCTGTCTCATATGCCTTCCAGCTGTGTGGGACTAGCAGGACCCCAGATACTTGTAATAGGGAGGAATGTGTGATGCACCAAAGCAATATTAGTCCAGTTTGCTAACATGCCAACGTAGCACTAGCTCTGCCCAACACAAAACGGATTCCTCTGAGCCAGTTTCACCACTAAATTTTCACCAGTTTTAAATTCTAAAAGTAAAAGAAAATAACATATAATTAGGTATGTGAGTATATAACTAAAAGCAGTTTTCAGCCCAAAGAATACAATATGGTGCCTACCAGATTTCCACAGCCATTCAGTAGCTATTTACATAACAAAAGCACACAATGCTATACAATCGTCCAACAATTAATACCTATGGTGATATTAAATATTAAACAGATGGTAAATCACACAATTTTTGGAGATTAATGCATTCATGCCATACACAGACTTGTTTCAAAACAGAACTGAAGAATTTTAACTCAGTGACTAAAACATTAAATAGCAATGATCAGAAAACATAGATTAATCAGACACTATTAACGAAATATTAAGTCTGTCTAAAACCCTTCACTTTATAAATGTCTGTACTTGTAATTATTCAGTTCATTTATACAAAGCACGACATTTCCGGTTACTTTCACTGTAATAGCATCAGTTTGTAGGACACAAAGGTTTTACCTGATTTTCCTCATAGAAAATAGCATGAACATTTCTGCATTAAATATAATGCTAAATGGGCTCCAAAGAATACACTAGGAACATAAAGAGCAGCCACATTTGATATCAAGCTACATTATACGTGTTGAACATGATGTAAAATGCGTTTGATATATTCATGTTAATTCACAGCATAGATATGATTTTGCATGATTTTTCTGTAAAGCTGTTTATCCTATTAAACATCTGAGGATTAGTACCATCATAGAACAAAGCAGCACCATATTTTTCTGCCGAAAAAGAAAGAGATTGACAACTTGAACAGACGGGTCAGCTGACTTTTATTCTAACTTAGCTCAGCACAATTTCATCAACTTCATCAGCTTGGCCAGAGGGGAGAAGCCAGGGCACTGATCAGCTAGGCCAGAGAGAAGGAGCCATGGCACTGATCAGCTAGGCCAGGGGGGAGGAGCTAAGGCACTGATCAGCTAGGCCAGAGGGGAGGAGCTAGGGCACTGATAAGCTATGCCAGAGGGGTGGAGACAAGGCACTGATCAGCTAGGCCAGATGGGAGAAACCAGGGAACTGATCAGCTAGGCCAGAGAGAAGGAGCCAGGGCACTGATCAGCTAGGCCAGGGGGGAGGAGCTAAGGCACTGATCACCTATGCCAGAGGGGTGGAGACAAGGCACTGATCAGCTAGGCCAGATGGGAGAAACCAGGGCACTGATCAGCTATGCCAGAAAGAAGTGGCCACGTCACTGATCAGCTAGGCCAGGGGGGAGGAGCTAAGGCACTAATCAGCTAGGCCAGAAAGAAGGAGCCACGGTACTGATCAGCTAGGCCAGGGGGGAGGAGCTAAGGCACTGATCAGCTTGGCCAAACGAGAAGAGCCAGGGTACTGATCAGATAGGCCAAATAAAAAATATATAATACTGCAACCTTAATGAGATTTTGTGCCATTTTTAGACACAAACCCACAGAGGAATCAGATATAGTGCACATCATGCTAGCCCAGGTGGCCTCTGCACTGTAGTATTATTACAGTATATGGAATACGAGGTGTATGAAATCAATACACAAACATCTGTATATAACTTTGTCGTACATGTACTAAGGCAATGTATCCGACAGGTTTTGGTTTTTAGAGGGAGTCCATTTAAATTTCAGTAGAGGTAGTTACAATATCTAATGAAAGCTTAATGTTTGCATAATTTAAGCTTTACCTTTGTGCTCATCCTAGTGTCTGACCTAAACAATTTCAATACCAGGAGAGAAAGAAAACACTGAGAAAACACTCAAATTAACTAATAATTATTGTCCAAAATGTTGTCTAGACAGGAAAAAACAGTACAAGCAATAAATCGCCACTAATTGTTAAATTAGTCAGAAGGATTTATTAAATGATTATTGTATAGGCTACTTAGGATGCTAGGTTGCACTTGACAACACAGTAACACCTTTTATCACTATTCAAATTCAAATAATGTCATGCTCTACTGGTAATTTTTATAAATTGAACATGTTATATATTAAATATTTACACGTTATCCGGTGTAAAGAACACATTTGTCTTACTGTTGTTCATATTTATATTTTCTGTATGTATTGATCACAGTTATTCCTACAAACGCCATTACATGCAATCTGGTTAAAAAATACTAGCCAGGACCGAGGCGTTGTTAAAAGTTCCGTGCAGAAATAAATGATCTTTCAGGCAAAGTAATTTCGATGTGCTAAATAAATTCCCGAAGCGATATCATGACCGGAAAACGGCACAAGAAATTCCGTTTCTGCTGTAGCACAGCCTACCGAGCAAAACAACAACATAGGCAAAATGAAACTTCAGTGAACCCCACCTTCGGACTATAGAGACAACAGGCTTTCATTTTAATAATAACACGAATGTTCACAATATTTATTATAGTAGCATAAACAATTTCGACATAAAGTATGTACATATATAATATTTTAGCCAAATAGGCTACGGGGTTTATGATTGCCTCAGAAAATAAAGAAAAAAACTTTTTAGTAAATAGGGGCGGATCGTATACAAATCGAAACACTTTTTTTTTCAATCTGTGGTCCATCTTAATTCAATCAAATCTTAGTTCTAATTTATTTACAATAGGAGAAAGTTGATCAATTCTTTTCAATAGTAACGAAATGTTTCTTTCTTTGGAGATACTTTTGTAAGTGCATTGACACTTGCATAAAAATTAATTCCCAAATCATATTCAGTTTTATTTGCAATACAGTTGGACATTCTTACCTTCAATGGTCTGTTACTGCAGGAATCTGCGCGGGTTTCTCCGCCACGTCCTCCACGCTAATACGAAGTAGCAATACTTCACTACTCTCTCCACCCTTCTTTTAATAGTTCGCGATTCTTCTTCTAGTGTGTCTCTTTTTTTCCAAATCCTCCCAACTACGCTGATCCAATTCACCTAATACGGTTCTCGTTCATGGTGGGAGGATTATTGATTTTTGATCGGGAAAATAGCCATCTGGCTCTCTGTCCTATTTTAAATATGCCTAAGCTTTTATAATAAACACAAACTGCCTGTAGCAGTGGGCGACTTTATGCCCTGGTGCAGATGTGGGTTTTTACCTCCTTTTGTTGCTGTCACGCCTAAAAAAGAAACACAGCACGATTGTCGTGGTTTTATAATTTTTTAAGATGCATTTAACAAATTGTTAGTCGTACAAATCATTATTCATTTACGAGTGAATTAATGGTATGAATATTACATGGTTTATGTTATATAGTGTAGTTTATGTTACAATTCTTTGCTAAACAAAACAAGCAAAGCATTGACTGACTAACAGTTTATTATTGACCACATCGTTGCGTCATTTAAGTACCATATGGTACTTTCTCTGTGCCTTGGCAATATACAAACTATACACACTGGCATTTTTGACATTAGAAATACAACATGAAGTAAGCTTTGAATGATTTTTTTAAGATATACATCATCATTAGTTAATTTGCTAAGTCATGGATCTTTTATCTCACCAGCTTCATACGGAGAACTCACACTGGATTCGTTTGGGGTCGTTGTCTCTCTCAGTGGCCGCTACGCCCGACAGTCCCAGCCTGTCTTCAATGAAACACGGCTAGTCATTCCTCCGTCACTCACAACAATCACCACACCCACCCATTCATAAAGTAGAGCACCAGACCCCATCCGGTTATATTTTGCATACTACGATTAATAATGCAAGTTTCAAAGTAATTTTATTAGCGATATAAAAGAGGGATATACTTCCATCCATCATCCATCCATCCAAATCCAATGTAATCCAAAAAATATATTACTTACAATATTCCTTTAACTTTGTTCAACCTTAGCCACCTCAAACAAACCCCATAGCCGAACCCTAAACTTATGTAAATTATTCACACTAAGCAAAACCAATATGCAGCGAAAATGAATCTTCACAAACAAAAAATAGAGACCCACAAGAGACAGAGAAAAAACACTGGACAAGGTCTCAATTGACCAGAAGAAAGGTGGAAGATGGGCAAGACCTGACTCAACCTTAAAATCACAGTGAGCTCTTTTGAGTCTACAAGGAAGACCAGGGGTACCTGAGCAATTACTAAAGCACAGGCTAAACACTCTGTGGCAAGGTTGCCAACTCTCACACATCTGGCATGACACTCACTCCTTCAGACTCTCACACATCTGGCATGACACTCACTCCTTCAGATTCTCACACTCACACTAGAAATCTTATGGCAAATATGTATTATTCCATTATAAACCTAAAATTAACTGCATCAAAAGCACTGACATAGTCTGTAAACCCTACAGACTATTTACAAGCCAATAAAACTGTTACATGCATGCAAATGTATGTGCAGACAAGTCTCGACTTGGAAATCTAACTCCAGCCAGCTGACCAAAGTTGGCAACCCCACTCGGCGGATAAAAGAAAGTAATGAAAATTAAGTGGTAAACAGTTATTGGAGGAACAAATATGTATGAGGTAGACAGAATGTTATACACTTTACTTTAGGACCCAAATTTCCACCTTTGTTGAATGGCACTATGTTTCTGACAGGCTGAAACTGATTGATGGCAAAATGAAGTGGCTGAAGCCAAAACCAAGGAAGGGATGCAGCAGCTATCATATATTATTTTTGAATATGGGAGAGCATTTAAGATACATAGCTGTATGAATATGAGAAAAGGAATTTGAGGAACATGGAGCAATAATATTTAAAAGCTATATTGAGAAGCTGTAATATAAATACGAAAGTTACAAAAAAACATAGAGTACCCAATAAAGAACTGGTACACTTCAAGTCAACACTAAGTTCCCTAGTTGCTAAATTTGAGCCTGGAAATCTACCAAAAAAGTGAAAGGCCTCTTCCAAAGAGAATCAAAGCTAAAAGTGCTGCCCCCTAGCAGGCAGATGGACATGTCGCAAACCACCGATATTACAGAGAAAAATATCTGGTGAATTGTATTGACTTGAAATTGAATTGAAATACACATTTACAATTCTTACCTTGAGTAGAGGTACAGTACTATGGACATTTTGTTGCCACTAGAATGGAGTATTCGGTGTATATGATTCATGGTACCATGGTACCATTTTTTCATAAAACAGGAAACATGCTATTTGAAGAGAAGAGGTATTGCATTAGGTAGAGAGCTCATATGATACCTCTATATCTTAAATTCAGAATTAAAATTTAAATCTGATGAGTAAACAAAAATGACACTGCAGTTCATCAATATGCCTCCATCCTGTACTGACTAGCAGTGAACTTGGAGTCTCTTTCCAGTGTCATGCTGAGAAGAGATGTGCAGGCAGGACCATGGCAAGCTGTGGAGAACCAAGCGTCCCGAGCAGCATCAGCCCGGCCCTGCTTCCTCCTGTCTCATCTTCCAGCACCATATCCCATACGGGGATGGCACCGGTGGGATAATCTGCATGGCGGGAGGCTCCACTAACTCGTCAGGATTGTCAGGCTCCTTCAGATCACTGTCACTCATTGGGTCAATTAGCAGATTGTCCATGAACCACCGAGGTGAGCAGGCTAGAGGCTTGGGTTGAGGAAGCAGACTGGGTGTAGGGGAGAACTGGCAGGCAGAGATGTGGAGCAAAAGGGGTTGCGGGGTGTAGTCGCTAGACTAACTCTGGGCACAGGCAAAAGGGGGACTGATGGTAATGACTGGACTGGGGAACACAGGACTGGGAAGCTCGTATATAAGGTACTAACGAGGGCCCAATACAATCAGGTGTTGACGTTTACCACATTCGGATTGGGGATTACAAACAGGACACAGCTGGGAAGAAAACAGTAAGATTCCGGAGGACCGGCAGCGACCCCTGCTGGTCATACTGGGGGATGGATAGGACAGGTCCTGACACCCAGAAATAAAGGGCACATGGGAGAGTACATCCTGGACCGGATGTAGGTCCAGTGCAGGGCACACATAGCAATTTTAATAGACTAGGTGACCACAACTTAATATTTTTAGACTCTGGGAGGAAAGCCACCCAAACATAGGGAAACATGCAAGCTTACACAAAGACAGGGGAGGGCTGTGAACCCTCTGTGCTGTCTGAGGCCACAGCCACCATGCCACGGTTTCTGCATGGGTAAGTAATAATACAATGAACAACTTTTAAGAAAGCTAGACTGTAATTAAATGAACTATAACTATATGGTGGTTTTGTGGTACTCAAGACCATTATGTGTTTCACCACACCAAATCAAATTTTAATGAGAAATTCTCATTATCTACAGTAATAACTTTCAAGCATCAATCATATCAATCATAGCATTCGCTGGGAAATTGGGACAGACAGAAAATGATGCCAAAAGAAATCAGAACAAATGCTGTAAAATGACCAGGCAATAATAATTCTAAATATCATAGCCCTTTTATATTATCCTACAACTAATTAAGTTAAAGGGTTTAAAGATCTTTATTCTGTGATAATTAACTGAATATCCAGTTATTTGGTAATTATTTGTATTAAATTACTAGTCCCTATAGCTATGACAATTTTTTTTTGACAAATCCTATCAAATTTATTTATTTCAGAAGTTAATAATCTGCTTCTACTTTTGATCTCTGAATTCTGAAATGTTTAAATTATGTGAAAAATGTGCAAATATATATTGTATGCATCACATTAATGGTGCTTGCAACAAATAACCATTCAGGAAGATATTTTTTATGATATTTGCTTGGAAAGAATGTCTACAGTACCACTTTCACACTCCTGTTTAGATGACTGGCTGCTTGGTGCTGTCTGTCAAGTTTCACCTTGGGGATCATTCTTTTCTAAAGTGAAGAGAAACTGCTCCTGCCATCCTCAATAGTTTGTAGCAGGACGAAAAAGTGCCATTTTAAAGAGATAATTAATGAGACCTTAGTAAACTTCCTAAAATTTACAAACTGGGACCAACAGCAAATTTGACAAGGAGGGAACCCATTGTTGTACAGCAGAATATACACTCAGTGGCCAATTTATTAAGTACACCTACCTATTAAAGCAATCTGGTCCTCTAAACAGCAAATCATGTGAGATACCCAGTAGAGGAACCAAAGCAAACTTTCTGGAATTTAAACAGCCTGCTCCTACAAATAGAAAATCATGTGGCTGCAACTGAATACACAGAGTCAGCGAGAGGGTCAGTGGTGGTTCCTGCATCTCGGATTTTCACTCAGTGCACCACCCAGGGTTTACAGAAAATGGTATGATAAACTAAACAAGCATCCAACTTGGTAGACAGGCATAGCTAATAAAGTGGACATTGATTGTATTACACAAAAATATCATTGATAATTTTGTTATAGATTATAGATTACTTGGGTGTTTTTTTCCAGCTTAGAGAAATACCTCTAATTTAGCTTATTTTTGTTATGTTCTTTGTGAAATCTAGTGTGATTATACTGGAGGCATATTTGTCAAGCTTTCATTCATTTTTTTTAGGGGTGGCATAACACAGGTCTACAAAATATTTTTCTTTTTCAGGTGCCAAAGTTTTTTGAATAGATTTAGGGTATTTTGAGGGTGCTGAATTAAAAAATCCCATTACTTTGTTGGTTCTACTATTTGAAATAATGGACATCCATGAAAATAATGCATTGCCCCAATGCAACTTGTGTGTGATAACTAATACAATAGCTTTTGGTCTGTCTTTTGACTCTTTAACATTGTCTTAGGTAATGAAATGAATGATGAAGCGTTGAGGGAGAGTCTGAAAATAAAATTAGAGTACAGTAAAGTTCACATGTGCATGTTTGCATGCTCATTTATTGCTGTTGTTACAGTGGTGGTAAATATTTACCCAGACCAAATCTGCCAAGTTCTTTCAAAGGAAGGGCATCATTGGAGCACGTATCTGGTATTTTGCCAGAAATGGTTGAAGTACTCGTGGTAGGGCCATGACAAAATGTAGTTTGGCCAGAAGAAAGGGATCCATCTGGGCTTCACAAATGCAGTCAAAAGAAGATGTCCTTGGGTTTTTCACCTTTTTCTTCACCAGGTCCACATATTTCACAATAGAGGGCCAGACTTCCAATGCTCGTTCGACAGCTGGCAAATTTTCGAGCCACCGATGGCCACAGAAAGGTAGAGGGAATCTTGAGGATGATGTTGCAGCTGTGAAGTCCTCTCTTCTGGCTGGTGCAGAGTGGAAAAGAAAATGTAGTGCTTTGAGCATTTTCTCCACCATCCACTCTTTAAAACCAGTGTTGAATGAGTTGTGAAGGCTATGTAGGCCACAACTTCCTACAATTGCTAACTGTGTCCCAGCAAATTGCTCACCACAGTGTGAATGTCATAATTGGAAGCATAGGAGTGATGTTGGCTAACTGTTTGCAAAACCCATAGCACTTCTGCTTTCAGTGTGTTGGTTGAGGAGAATGTACTGAAGGCATTGCTTGTCATGTGATCCGGAGTCACTATCAACGCGGATGTAGGCTTATCTGTAGAGGTTGTACTTGCAGGACTGGCATACAACTGAATGGGGACAATTGTTGTCCAACTGTCGACAAAACTCTTGTGCTTCTCTCCCCGATATGTGAGTCAATGGCTTTAGAGCCCATTGTTGCTAGTTTGATGACTTTTTTTACTTCGTAGACATTAGTCATCTTTTTGAGCCAGCCACGGTCCTTTTTTTTTTTGAAGCATTGACATTACTAACAATTAATAACTAATTAATATTGTATTAATTAATCAAATCATACATAACTTTTTCCTGTCACTGGTAGATATTTTTAATTTCTTTTTTGTATGATGTTAGATTGTTTACTTACTAGTTGTAACTAAAATAAAAATATTCTTGCAATTCTGAATGCTTTTCAAATGTGTTACATTAATTAATTAACTATTAAATATCTCAGAAACTAGAGCCAATCTGGCAAAACCGAAGTCATATTCTTAATCTCAAACCATTCAGACATTGTTGGCACCAAAATCACTGTATACCAGTGTAATGTTTGTGTGCTTAGAGTGGCAGAAAACTCATTTGTAATGACACATTTGAAGTAAACAGTGGTGGTTGGACTGTAAGGATAAGGAATTGAGGACAATATTAGTAGATATTGTAAAAGTTATATAGGCAAAAAAAAAAGTATGAATTTAACATTTTTTCATGGTGTGCCAGTTGTAGTTGTACTGTAATAAGGATGTGGTCAGACAGAACAGGATGATGTGGAACGGAAACACCACTCCGCAGATTGTGAATTAGATCTGGGTGGGATCATGATAAATGGGACTATTGCATTCTGACTATTGGCAAGAATGTATGTAGAACTGGATCTACAGTAGGATTATCACTTACATTTTCCACATGGATGTCAACCTATAATAAGAAAGGAAACCAAAGCTCTGAAATCTAACTGATACACTAAAGGTGAGCTTGCAGCTAACTAACTAACAAGAAAACTAGTCAAGAAAACTTTGCACAAGACTGAGCCTCAAGCAAAGTTGACTGGTCATATTTTAATACCCCCTGATCTTAGTAACTCTGGGTTGGGGATAATTATCCTCAAAGCAGGCGAGGTGTTATCATTTGTGTTAATTTAGTCACCAGCTAACACAGATGAGTCCTGAGTCCTGGAGGCATTCTTGATCATTTCTCTCTTGATACCTACACTGATCTCTGAGGCATGGGTTAGAAAGCTAAGAGACCCAAAAATATAAAAAAAACAGATTACAGAGAGCTTTTCTATCAGATTACAGAGAGCTTTCTAGTTTAGAGAAGGGGGGTGAGGGTTTCTTTCTGAATTTTCGTTGACTCTGCTGTAATTTTGGGACGTTTGTGATACTGTTGTAGAAACTTTGCATAACTGACACAATGGCAAAATCCTGATAAATCAGATTTAATAAGTCTTTAAGTAAATAACTGTATAATAATTTGTCCTTTAATTAACTGTATACAACTAATAGTATCATATCCGCTTACACTGGCCATGTAATCGACAGGACCTTAAAGTACTTATAGGCTGCTGACATAGAACATGAAATACTGCATGAGCTTGAACTGTTCTTATGTCATGAGTGCATACAAGGCAGATTTACACCAGAGTGTCCTGCCCAGCAGTTTTCCACCTAGACCTGTACATACTGTACACTACTGATGCTGGCGTGAACAATAGAGAGATGGGACATCCTGATAGCATTAATGTCTGCCATGCTCCAGCTGCCCTTCACTAGGGTGAAGTGCTGATTGTAGCATCAGAAAGCCCTGTGTAGACTTATTCAAACAAAGTACATGTGACCAGTTCCATAAGCATGTGAAAGGGGCTGGTTAATCCCCACCTGACTGATTTCACTCTGCATTCTCTGTCATCTAATGCTGCCCTGTCCACTCTGACAATGGCTGTCTCTTTGCAACACAAAGCCTGTCGATTCTCTAATTTGCCCTGGCAAAGTTGCAACACAGAAATACCAATTCATCTTGAACAATAGAACAGAATACAAGGCAAAAATACCTTCTGTGTCTGAGCTAACTGTGACCTGTTTTATTTTAATTACTAGTCTTTTCTTAACATGCTGTTCTGATTGTAAAATACTTCCGACACGTACAATTTATATATATTTTACGTATGATTGCAGCTCCAGTCATGCTAAATAAGCCTGATGGATGATCACAAAAACTCTGCCCCAGTGAAACTACCTTTTATATAACTGCCTATTAGAAATTATGTAGATAAAATCTGTCCTCTTTCTACCAATTGAAATGCAGGAAATAACTGCAGCCAGAAGGAGTCAACTAATATATATGGTCTGGATGGCCTGACCCAACAGAATTGTGAGTAGACGGGGCGTAAAGTGGGTCCAAAACAAATCCAGTTTACATCTTGATTTCTGCCCATTAACAAAATTCCAGCCTCATCTCTCAATGTCGAACCTTGAAGGATGTCATTCGCCTGCCATCAAGGACTATTAATAGATAATAAAATGAGGAGCCAGGTTTGTCTCACAGCATACTTACTTTCCCAGCTGCACATTGAGGTCACCATGGAAACAGCAATATGTGTAGTGACTGCCCTGAAATTCTTCTATGATCTTATGGAAGATTTTTCAGTTTCATTGTTTGTTACGCTTCCCTAGAGGATACCGCCTTAATGTGAAAACATTGCTGAGAAATGTAGCTTGTGTTATATATTTTCACTCTACAGTCCAGGCAGTTAATTCTTCATTTTTAATGCCTTAGTTTATTCACAAACTCACATATTCTTTATAGGATGCTATTCAGTGGTATTTCAAACCAATACTTCACATATTGTAGAATAAGAGAAAAACTTTCTCGTTTTCTCAATAATGCAAAGCAGGTACATTATAATGGCTGTAATGCAGTGGTTAGGATATAAACAAGTTGCACTGTGTTGCATAATAAACTGGAATCAGATTTGATGAGACAAAACCAAAACCAATATCAAACAATATCTGGACATAGGACTCACTGGAACTAAGGGGCCAAGCCCAGCCCCTGAAAAACAATTATATATCATTATACCTCTTCCACCAAACTTTACAGCTCACACAATGCAGTCAGGCAGGTAAGGTTCTCCTGGCATCCAACAAAACCACACTCATTGATTAGACTGCCTGACAGAGAAGCATGATTTATCACTCCACAGAGCACGTTTCCACTGCTCCAGAGTTCAGTTTGTGCTTTACACCACTCCATCTGACACTTGTTATTGTACTTGCTGAGGTGAGGTTTGCATGCAGCTGCTCGACCATGGAAGCCCATTCCATGAAGCTCCTGGTGCGTAGATTTATGCTAGAGGAAGTTTGGAACTCTGCAGTTATTGAGTCAACAGAGTATTGCTGACTTTTACACACTATGTGGCTCAGCACTTGGTGACCCCTATCGGTTATCTTACATGATCTATGGTTCCTAAGCACTTCCACTTTGCAATAATACCACTTATATTTGACTATGAAATATCTAGCAGGGAAGAAATTTCACATAATAAATTATTGCAAAGGTGACTGGAAGTACCGTTCTTGAATTTATTGAGCTCTTCAGAAAGACCCATGTCTTCACAAATGTTTGTAAAGCTGACTACATGGTTAGATGCTTCATTTTATACAGCTGTGGCAATGGGTCTGAATGAAACACCCAAGGTTTGTCCCAATACTTTTGTCCATATAGTGCTGTAAAACTATTAATCATTATTTTGGGCCTTTACTGAAATCTTTGATGTTTGTAGACTCTGCTTTTTTTCCTTTTCTCATTTCCTCCTGCAAAGCCATGATTGCCACATGACTGTATGGTTATATTCTCATTTTTTGATTGCTTTGTTATCAGAAACTTAATTCTGAAAGGATTTTCAGGATGCAATTTCATAGATTTCATTTATATTGAACAACTTCCAGAAAAATCCATCATTTAAATAGTCATGTGAGGTAGCTGGTGGCTATCTGTATTCTCTGTCATTTCTTTGCCTGATTGTAGAAGTAGTGAGTCAGATAGGGGCCTCTTGTGTTTCCATGTCGTATAGCTGTGCACAGTCTGTGTGTGTTTTGGCACTGATTTCTGGCTCTTTCTCTCGCTCCTTCCTTCTTTGGACAGGGTGGGAGAGCAGTGAGAGGCAAGCTGTGTGCATGTTGCCTCACAGTTTTTCCAGACTGGCTTCCTGAAGACGCACGAATGCTAGCATCATATGCAAACATATACCCTTCCAAATCTCCTAAATCAACCCATTTGGTTCAAGGAAATGCAGGCTTTTCAAAATGTCCTTCGTCATTCCAAAATTGATTGGAATATGATGGCTTCCAAGATGGTTTTTTGTTTCTACAACAATATCTTTATGCATGCATTGTTAATAAACAGCCAAATGTTTGCCTTTATTTCTGCTTGATTAAGCATTAAATGTATAATCAGTGATGTGGTTTTTGTGCTTCTATTTGATTCAAATGTTAGAAATATTAGCTGTCTTTTTAAAGAATGCCCTTTTCTGAATATTTTGTAGTTAATCCTGGAAACATACAATTGTTTATTTTGCCCATGGCTATGTATCCAAATTTATTTTAAGTTTACTCCTTTCATAAATACCGTATTTATTGCTATTTTACCTTTCTATGTAAGATAGACATATTTAGGTTTTTATTTACCAAAATAATTCTGAGACATATGATATTAAATATATTACATTTTTCATTCTATCTACCTCAGAGTGCAGATGTCTCTCTGAATTGCTTTATAATCAGAGCCCTGAGACACCCCTTGAATTGATCTTGACTACTAAAGTAGGACACTGAGTTGAGGACTAAACATGATGGTGCAACCCATGCACTGAGTTATGTGATGTTCAAGTATGCTTTCCTCTTTCCTGCAAATCTTCACTGAAAAAGAAAATGACAGAATTGAATTAAAAGTGCATTCGAGGTGTGCATAAATCTCATGTTGCCATGCCGTTTGCTTGTTCTCTGCGAAGTAAACAATGGCAGAAGGCAGAAGCCCATGCAGCTTTGTTTTCTCCTGGCGCCTCCTCTCCTCCTTTCCTGCTGCTCACATGTTGAAGTCCCTTGGCCTGATTTTCTCTTCGTCTGCTCCCCCTATGGCAGCAACAACCTCAATAGCGGTGCTCCACCTCCCCACCCTCGCCATTAGGCGCTTATTTTTGGGACCACTTTCCATCAAGCACACATCACCAAACATTTATATAAAGTCAGATTACAAGGACTGGAGACAGCAAGACTAGATTTCGTCTTAACCTTATTAAAGGATGTTAAAGTGGCCATGAGCACCAACATTTGTTTAATTTCAGGTAAATGTGGTGTTTGGGACGACACTGAATAAGGCTGGAAAACACCTGACTAAAACTTAATTTCTACTTTTGAAAAATAAATGTCAGAATATTTATATGTAAAATGTATTAATTACACACTAAATCATAAAAAAGTTCATATTTTGCAACACTCAGCATTGTTAGGGTGTTTTCATATTTCACAAATGCAAAAAGAAAATGTTTTAATAATAATTTTATGAAAGAGTTGATTCCTATCTTGAATTACTGACATTTCAGGAGAATACAATAAGCTATTTCATATATAATATACACAGTCTCACAATGTCGATCTCTGTCAATGCCAATCAAGTTCTCTTCATATAATTCCCAGTTTAGTTTCCTTTGTTTTTCATTCAAGGTGCCACACTTGCACATACTCAGGCTGATCTCTTTTTGCCTGTTACTATTTGTACCACAAATGTGAGCATACAAGACCACCAGAGCTCTGACATAGATGTAAATTGCTAAGCAACCATGTGGTTCTAAAGCAGATGGCAGAGCATTCATGTTTATTTAACAGCTGAGCACTCACACAGAGATCTTTGTTTTTTCTTAATTGACACCAGAGTTACATCATTCAAAATTCTTATGCAAATGAGCTTTATCTTGCCTTGACCCTGGGTTTAAGAAGTGTCTGAAAAAACAGTGTATCCCACTGACAGACACTGTACTGTATTCATCATACACTTTATACATTTTATTTAACCCTATCTATATAGCCTTCTTCATTCAGTCAAGGCCTTTCTCTTAGTGCTGTTATAATAATAAACATAAGAAACAATAATGTGGTATAGAGACTTTTTCTTGGTTCAGGCAATGTGGTCCAAAAATGATAAATATCCTCATGTTTTCATCTTAATATTTTGTTTACTTGAACCATGTAGCCCCTCGGTAATCCTTGTTCACAACAAAGGGGTATCGGTGTGTAATATACACTATATGGACAAAAGTATTGGGACACCTGGCTGTTACACCTACAGGAACTTTTATGACATCACATTCTAAATCCATAGGCATCAATATGGAGTTGGTCCACACTTTGCAGCTATAACAGCTGCCACTCTTCTGGGAAGGCTTGTCTTTATGTTCCTTTCTTTGTGCACTAGGGCACAGTCATAATGTAACTGAAAAGAACCTTCCCTAAACTGTTCCTGCAAAGTTGGAAGCATAGAATTGTCCAAAACATCTTGGTTTGCTGAAGCATAAAGAGTTCCCTTCACTGAAACATCCTCCAAACATGATAAATATGCAAGTAAAGCACTTGCATTATTACATTATGAAAATAACAGCCTAAACAGTTCATCATTTATCAATAAATAATGCTGGTGTGATCATTTGTAAATTTGTTCTGTGACCTAGCCCTGATAGTTATCTGTATGTTTCCAACTTCAGATAAGGTTCATATTGCACAATGACAATGTAATCTGACATTTTCATGTAGGTGAACTAGGAATGTACACCGATAAATATGTTTATAGCATTTATTCACAGTTTAGCTGTTGTGGATTTTCGTGTTTAGAAAAGGTATCCTATACTCATTCTAGGTTACTGCCATTACAACAATAATCATGCTGACTCTTTACACCAGTTCAAATTCTAAATTATTTTTTTTTATTTCTGATAAAAATAGACAGAAACAGGCCAATATTAAGTAGGGTACCACTTATATATTGTATAACTTTTCTAAGCCCAATTTTTAAAAATATTACTTAACGTGATCCTATTAAAGATATCTATGTGAATAAAATGCTCAAACGGCATGTCACACATACTCCCCAAGCAAACTTAACCCACATTCAGAATCCAAAAAATAAGCATTTATTTTCTCTGAGTATTGAAGGTTTCATGGCATTTTATTTTATTGTCTTTTATGTTCATTTGCAATAAAAATAATAATTAAAATTCTTAAGGAATCTGCTTTGAAGATGAAGCTGTCTCTCATTCACAAAATCAAGTGGGAGAGATCTATTTCTGTCTCCCTCATAAATAAAAGATGCCTCTTATCTGTCTGCTAGGTTTTCTGAATGGGGCCATCACTGTTAGTCCCAAGGAAACAAACTCTGTCACTAGCTCTTTAATAATGAAAGAGGCCTTGAGAAACATCAGTCTAAAATAAATGAAATGAAAAGAAAATGTGAGAGTAACACTTTGGGAATAAAGGCAGTGCTATCATTTAGAATACAGTCTATAGCTTCTGCCCACTCAACTTTGAAGCGCCCAGTGGGTCAGTTTCTAATTTGATTGGTGTGTGACTGCAACTCTGTACTGGGTAGGTGGTATGCAAGATGGATGGAACGGTGAATGGTTTATCATCTAGTTTAGCAAATTATAATATATATATACAGGAGCTCAGTGTATTCAAGTACCATTACTGGACTTATCGCACAGAAGGCATCCTTTCGTGAAATTTCCTTGCTACTAAATATTCCGCGGTCAACTGTTAGTGGTATAATAATAAAGTGGAAGCAATTGGAAACAACAGCAACTCAGCCATGAAGTGGTAAGCCATGTAAAATCACAGAGTGGGGACAACACATGCTGAGGTGCACAGTGTGCAAAAGTTGTAGAGTCAATAGCTACAGACCTCCAAACTTCATGTGGCCTTCAAATTAGCTAAAGAACAGTGTGTACAGAACTTCATGGAATGGGTTTCCATGGCCAAGCAGCTGTATCCAGGCCTTACATCAATGCAAAGTGTAGAATGCAGTGGTGCAAAGCATGCCACCACTGCACTCTAGAGCAGTGGAGATGTGTTCTCTGGAGTGACAAATCACGATGGCAATCCGATGGACAAGTCTGGATTTGGCAGTTGCCAGGAGAACAGTACTTGCTTGACTGCATTGTGCCAAGTGTAAAGTTTTGTGGAAGGGGGGTTATAGTGTGGGATTGTTTTTCAGGGGTTGGGCTTGGCCCCTTAGTTCCAGTGAAAGGAACTCTTAATGTTCTGGACAATTTCATGCTCCCAACTTTGTGGGAATGTTTTGGGGATGGTCCCTTCCTGTTCCAAATGACTGCACACCAGTGCAGAAAGCAAGGTCCATAAGGACATAGATGAATGAGTCTGGTGTAGAGGAACTTGACTGGCCTGCACAGAGCCCTGACCTCAACCCAATAGAACACCTGTGGGTTGAATCAGAGCGGAGACTGTGAGCCAGGCCTTCTCATCCAATATCAGTGCCTGACCTCACAAATGCTTTCCTGAAAGAATGGTCAAAATTCCCAGAAACACACTCTTAAACCTTGTGGACAACCTTTCCAGAAGAGTTGAAGCTGTTATAACTGTAAAGGGTGGGCCAACTCCATATTAAAGCCTATGTATCAAGAATGGGATGTCAGAGTTCATGTAACAGTAGGTGTCCCAATACTTCTGGCAATATAGTGTATGTAATTCTTTGACATTATAATTTCTAGGTTGATCACTGTTCCTAAGAGTAAAATAAGTGGTTGTAAAATGTATTACGATGACTCAAAAATAAACCAATGGTTTATATATTTTATATTGACTGCAATTAAGAGTGTGTAGCATAAAGAAATTGTGATTCTAAGCCAGTAACCTTTCCATATATGGTAAAATGAATAGCCTGCTTTTTCAGCTAATCTATAGATTATGGCAGGTCTGCCGATACCATGGGTAAGCTCCACAAGAAACAAAGAACTGGGAGCAGATGGGACTAACTCAGAGATAGAAGATTAAGAATTCTGCAGGGTAGTTCTTACACTAGTGAACATTAAAGATTTCACAACAAAATAATGATTATGATTATTACACTGAAACTGGATACAATTAACAATCAATAAATATTTACATTCTCAGTCAGCACATAAAAATAATCCGGACCTCTATAAATGGTACTTGTCTCTCTGATTTTACTGAAATTTACTATTAGAATTAAGTATGACTGAAAATGGATTCCTACCAAAACAGCTGAACTTTACATGACACCCTTAATCTCATATTATGGTGGCAGAAGCTCCACCTGCTGGAAAACATAAGAATTGTATTCACCCAGCAGACACAATATTGATTCTACAAAACTGTACTTCATTCGTAAAACAATAGAACAATAGTCAAAATGAAATAAATCAAATGTACATAACAATAATATAAATAATTTTACATAATTAAACAAATATCAACCTTTGAGAAATACATGTAAGGTTGTGATCATAACTTAGCAGCTTAACCTATACTGTATATATATGACAGACTGTGTGTTTGTACTCCTTTTCTCTGGCCAGACACTGTATAGGGAAATAACTGCACAGTCTTGCCAGATGTGTCTTGCAGATGACCTCAGTGGCGTAACGCCTATTCTTGCGTGTAGCGGATGATCTCACTTAGGTCATAGCCAGTCACAGCGAAGGCGTGTCCTTCCCCATCGCAGAATTTGGCTCCACAAATCTGGGTGTCAGTGACACACTCGCTGTAGAGGTGCTGGATCTAAGGAGGGAGAAAGAGAGCGGGAGACTTAAAGTGATGGACACAGAGCAAGGAACAAGACAATGAACACTGGAGGTGTTACAGCTGGGATTCACCTCCACACTGTTGGCCTCTGGGATGACGGTTAGGTGCCAGACTTGCACCAGGGAATCCTCAGCAGCAGAGAGTAGCTTTGGAAAAAACCAAGGAGGAAGGGTCATACACTAAAATATTACAACATAACATTACAAACAACATTAAATTACTCATAAATAAGTGCTGGTTGAAGTTCTTTTTGTTATTCCACGATGAGGTGAAAACCTGTAGAACTTCTGGAGAGTGTACTTAGGTTTTGTGTAGTGTGGTATGCTGCTGTTTAATTTATGTTTGCTGCTGTAAAAAAAAAAAATCCCAGTCAATGCCAATAAAGTCCGTTCGTCCGTCTGACCATATATATCTAAAATACAGATAAACACGTTATGTTGGTGCAAATGCTCAAAACTGACAAAAAGTCTCAACTGTGGTGGATGTATGCAGAGGACTGAATCAGTACATAATCTCTGACAGCCTGGAATAAAATAATGTGATAAGTCTCCCCCCCTCTCGCCATGCCTTACTAGGCCAGAGAAGGGTGCAATATCGAGGGAGTAGATCCAGCGGGCATGTGCATTGACCTCAGCACGCACTATCCCAGTGACAGCCTCGTAGATGCGGATCTGGCCTGAGCCGTACCCAGCCGCCACGGTGCCTTTCCACAGCTTCACCGAAGAACAGCAGACACTGGAAAGTACACAACAGGGCAAGCAGCACATTGGAGGGTTTCATTCATGTAATTGATATTCTTGCTGTGTTGTAAGATGTGTAGCTCTTGCTCCTATACTGCTGACACCAGTACTGGGACAAAATGAATGCAATGTAATGCAATATTCTCAATGCTAAATATGAGAGTAAGAAATGTCACACACTTAATAACAACAAACACTGATGCACAAATAAAGCAGACCCCCCCCCCCCGCACCGGTTC
Organism: Hyperopisus bebe; assembly: GCA_026777045.1. Taxonomy (NCBI): domain Eukaryota; kingdom Metazoa; phylum Chordata; class Actinopteri; order Osteoglossiformes; family Mormyridae; genus Hyperopisus; species Hyperopisus bebe. Next base: position 14,002,393 of record JAODJW010000117.1, read on the forward strand.
TTATTCACCTGCATTGTATTCTTATTTTCTGCTGTCATTTCATTTCTAACATGTATCCTCCAGGGTTGGGGCCATTCTGGAATGCATTTATCAATTCCGATCAGGAAATAGAACTGGAGTTGGAATTTAAATCTCCCTGAAATTTGAATTAATTTCCAATTCTGTTCCCCATAGTTTTTTTTCTGATCCCAACTCCAGCTCCATTTCCTGATTTGGATCGGAATTCATAAATGCATTCCGGAATGGCCCCAACCCTGCTATCCTCTATTTTCCTATCGGTCACTCACTCAAAACCAGGGATCTTGTTGAGCAACTGGAAGTCTTCTCCAGACTTCCACACACAGAGTGTGCCTGAGTCGTCTGCCGTGACCAGGTCAGCAACACTTTCCTTAGAGGAGAAAGAAGAACAGTGCTTGAAATGACAGTGATCGGTAAGGTGGATAGTATCTGGCATGCTATATAGAACAGCAAGCAAGATGGTCATTAAGAATGTAGACTCCTTACCTTGCTCAACTCACAACTGGGTCTTGCCAATTATACCCTTAAGCCATGCATAACCTGAATTTCCCCAGTGAAATATGCCAATTTATTAATGGGTAAAAGACTAACTGCAATAAAATACTGTAATTACAAAATTGCAATATACAATAACAGTGCTTACACAGTAAACAAATTTAAAATACAGAACTGCTGTCATGGTCCTAAGATGTTTATTTAAATATTTTCAGGAAATTTACTGCCTATACTTACAGGCACAGTAACAGCTTTGTATGCTTTTTGGATTAAAGTAGTTCTAAATCTAACAAGTACTGTCCATTTTCTAGGGTAAGTAAACCAAAGACTGAAGAAGTTCTACAGTATAGCATCCCTGAAAAGTATTACAATCCTGGCGTCATTTGACCCACAAGCCCAAGTTAAAGCTGAAGGTTATACCAGACTCCCGGAACATTCCGACGCCATATCTGTAATGGACTCCCTATGCTCCTCCAACACTTCTGACAGCATAATGTTGCTCCCTTTGCTGGGAATGTCAAACACCAGTATGAAGCCGGTTGATACTCCTGCCCAGAGAAGTGACAGAGGGTGAGGCAAGTCATGGTGCAGAAAGGTGACCGTGGAGAGGGGAGATAGTTTGAGTAAAGTCTGTCCCATACTGAATTGGATGGAACTGGATGGCATAGTAAGATTTGGGCTTTGATGTTTGCTTTATATAAAACTTTATTTAGCAAAACAACAAAAAAAAAATCACATTCATTTTGTAGTGCAGGATGAATACAACTGATAATTCTTGATAAGATAGATGTACTCACCGACACAGATAAAGTTTTCCTGTACGGCAGCGATTCCCCGAGCAAACACAGCCTGAGCTGGATATGCAGAACTAATATTAACACCTACAACTGAATTTAATGCCATTTATGCAAGGTCTAAGACACTGTCACTATTGTCACTCTACAGACAGTCCCCAGGCAGACTGGACAACTCGTATTTACAAACAGGCTGCCAAGCTTATTATAATTAAAATTCAGGGAAAACGCAATGATTCGTAACATGGAACACACACACTACTGTGTGACACTTGTGAAAACATTGCATGTTTTCAGCAGTTTGTCAGCTCGACATATAGTACAGTACCATATGTAGTTATTTTTATTACTGTGTAATTATAACTTATGTACTGTATCAATTTTTCCAATTTTCCTACAATTTTGACTTAAATATAGACCTAGGGAATGAATCTCTTTCGTAAGCTGGGGACTGCCTGTACTGATTATTGTAACAATTATGTTTATTTTTGTATTGTTCCTTTCACAACACAATTCCTCCAAGGCACTTAACAAAAGTGTGCAGCAATACATTACAAGACGTACCTGTTGGTGTCTCAGGTGTATCTAGGGCATGCCAATACACCATGATGGATCCATCTGACTCATACATCTGGAATGAGCCAAATGAATCAGTTACTTATAGCCATTGTCTAACTGTGCGATGGCTTTAACAGCACAATACAGACCACAGCTCACACACCTGTATTCCCTTTTGAGAAGTGAGAACTAGCAGCTCACGGGAAGGAAGAACGCACCATGATGCCTGCAGCAGAAAAACACAACATCTGACATTTATGTACTGTTATGTAAACCAGATCACAACATCTGACATTTATGTACCGTCTAACTCCAAGTGAGTTATAATTAAAATAATCCAAAACAAAGAGCAGCTTCAGAGCATTTTCTAGGTATACAAGGGAGCAAGAGTTTAAAGTGTTTGAACATTACTTGTGGTGCATCAAGGTCTTGTAAGAATCCAGATTTTAACTGGCAGTTAAATAACTGTGAATTTGAATAGCACTATTTCCATAAGAGTTGGCATAGTGGCTTACTGGACACTACTGTTGCCTCACACATCCACCGTTGGGGGTTCAAATACCCCCTTTGTTCTGTGTCTATGAAATTTGCATGTTCTCTCTATATTGTAAGTTTCTTACAAATACTGCAGTTTTGTTCCATTGTTCAAAAATATGCAATTAAGAGAACCAGCAGATCTAAATTTCTCTTAAAAGTGTGTTTCCTGTGATGGATGATGGCTCCATGGGGTTGGCTGCACTACTGGATATGTGGTTAGAGAGATAAGGGTGGGTACACACATATTCCTGTAGCTCCAAGTACCTGCATGATGAGTGAAGAACTAGCAGCAATGCTGCCTTCTTTAGACTGCAGCTGGCGATGTGAGAAGTTGAGGCCATCCCAGGAGGCGCTGACCATGTTCACCACATTGGCATGTACCACGGTGAAGTAGGTGAGGCAGCGGGGGGCAATGCGGAGTACACTCAGATTGTTGTACAGAGCAGAGGCACTGCTCTTGATCTGGATGCTTTTCTCCTTGTGATACATGTTTTCTTCCTCTTTATAAGGAAAAGGCAAAAAAGGAGGTCACAAAAAAGCAGAAAATGAAAGATTGTAGTAACACATTATTTAGCCACAAAGGCTGAAACTATTGGTTTTGAAGAAGACATATCAGATCTATCTTTAATGCATTGACGTTCACTTTGTGTTGGATTTGATCTTGACCTCTCTTGATTGTGTCAATGTGTCTTAATAAACGAAACAATATCTAGTTAATGCACTGTCTGCTCCTTGTTTCAATCCTCTGGCGGATCTTCTTCAGTATCACAACTATTAAGTCAGAATTTTGATAAATATTTGTTATTTTTATTTTTAGAGATAAAAGGGACAGCTATCAATTGAACAGAAGGCTCAAATTGAAATTTTGAGTAAAGAAGGGTTCTTATCACCAAATGGCCAGAAAATTAAATGTCTCTAAGCATGGAGTGACCCACTGTTTACACAGAAAAATGTTGACAGGAAGCAACAAATGGTCTGAGAAAGGAAAATGACATTAAAGGCTGAAGATCAACACTGTGCCATGCAAAAGATGACTGCAGAGGTCTGATGGCTGCAATTAATGTGAAGAGGGAAACCTGTATCTCCTAATACAGTCCAGCAAAGACTGAGAGCAGCTGAACTGCATGGTCGAGTTGCTGCCAGAAAACCTTTACTTTGTGGTGTTAAGAAAAAGAGACTACCATAGGCTAAACAACACAAACACTGGAGTATTCAGGACTGGACGAAAGTCCATCAATGGAATGAGTGGGACCAACAAGTTCAAAGTGAGCATCTACAAGTGAGATAGAACTGTTTGCATGTTTGAAAAGGTGCTGGGAGGGTTTGTACACAAGTTATTTCCAAAAATGCGAGAAAGGATGTTACAAATATGTGCTGCTGTAATAAAGGCAATGGTTTTGAGATTTGATGAAACTCGTACTAAGGCACTTGCAATCGAT
>JAODJW010000117.1:14040426-14070377 GCA_026777045.1 Hyperopisus bebe
GCGATGGGCTGGCCCCCCGTCCAGGGTTGTTCCCTGCCTCGTGCCCGTTGCTTCCGGGATAGGCTCCGGACCCCCCGAGACCCAGTAGGGTAAGCAGGTTGGAAAATGGATGGATGGATAGATGTTCACTATATTCATACTGTAACTGTGAGAATACAGCAAACATTTTGTGTGTATAGCAAAAAATGAGAATACAGACTAAAGAAAACGTGACTGATCCATTATGGCCATAAAACATAACAGTGGAAGTGTTTAAGTCATCTTACTTGATTGGCTATTGGCTATTGGATTCTAGGGAGTTAATCTTTTGAAATTAATATACTTAATTTATGGGGGCATTAATATTAGTTTTATAGGTCAAAATAATCACTTGACATGTAATTATTCAATCAAATCTGAATTTCACAAGATCCTGCTCAGATTAATTCCCTACAAGTGAGTTTGATGGCCTGAGTGGGCAATAATTATTTGTGGAATCGCAATCAATGCTGTGATTATTCAACGCAGTCAATGATGTCAACGCTGAAAATGCATCAACATCAATATCTCAAATGGACGCATCATTTTTTAAAAAATTTGTAATAAATTACCTTTTTCATTTAAAAAAACGCTTCAATTCATTCTAAAAAAGTTTTTGTTTAATATCACCTTATGGGATATGGGTAATTATGGGAGTTCTTCAAATTGTCTGAAAACAAAAAGGTGGTTGTACACTGCACAAAGTTTAAATGGCATAACACAGCAACGCTAGAGCTATGCACAAGCACCTGAAGAGGAATTCATGGGAGCTATTCTGGATTATGGACTGCCAGAAAAGGTAAAGCCACCTTAAGTGTTGTCTATTTGTGTTATTAAATTACAATTAGAACAGGGAGCTTTAAACATCTTTTGTCCTTATAAAAACATTATTTAAAGCCATGAAGCTGGCTGCCTGCTACATTAGAATCTCCACTGATAAGTGTTTGAGAAAATGTTTTGGCTACAATCTGGGCTTATTCTGCATGTATTGATGGTGCTGGCGTAACACCGATGTTATGTGGTCATGGTGTATGTGGTCACCGTGTATGTGGTCATGCAGCTTGGTGGGAACAATGTTGCTATCGTAAACTAAAGGTAATGAAATGAAAACTGACAATAATTTTAAAAAAAATCATTTGTGAACTGAAATAGAATTGAAAACTATATTTACCAAAAAATGGGCTTTAAACTGCAAAACGTACCACCACCCACCAGTGTCTTTTTACCTTGTTTAACCACAATATCTCCTCTTTTAAAAAATGTTGTGGTTGCTGAGGTGTCCGTTTTTTGACTTCAGTGCTTATGGCTTCCATGATTTTCCAAAACAGTCGCATGTGGCATGCATCGCTAACCAAATTTAATAAGCATAAGGATACATCGAATTCATACATATTAATATAACTTTTGGGTGTCACAATACTCCTCTCATTAATATTTTATGCATACTACTAATCTTTTTATTGAATTGTAGGTGTAAATAAGGTACGCATAGTGCTGAAAAACTGGTGTCCATCATCTAAAGCCCTGCAATGACAAAGAGTTTGTTCTTGTTAAAATAAAATTTACTTAAATGAAATTGTCAATTGTATTTTCAGGAAGAAAATCATTTAAATTAATCTGCAAATCTGTAAAATAGTCAATAAATTGATAGAAAAATAGCCATTAGTGGCAGCCCTACATTCAATTTTTTTCTGACATCAATTTTGCAAGGCTGGAAGCACATGGAGCTTAAAAGTATCAGTAGGCATTATATTATATTACCCTTCAACTGGTTAGAACTGTGGTTAACATGTCTCAACATGACCAATGGAAGTCAAGTGGTACAAAGTCTAATATATGTGTTTGGATTCAGCATAAGCCTTTCACCGTGGAATTCTAAGTCAGTAGCAGTCATGAGTAAATGTGCAAGTATCTTGATTAGTCAGTATGTGGCGCTTGTATGGGCAAGTTCAACATCATGGAACTTGTTCTGTAGGCCCAGAAGTCACTGTGGTCTAATAGCAGGTTTAGTCTTTCTAAAACTGTTAATAATCTGTATAATCACATTTTATTTACTTGCCTTTTTTATTATATTTTTTTTTAAAATACACTTTATTACATAAATAAGGTAAAGGGTGTGTTTCCATATGTGTAGGTACTTTGGGGCATTCTGGCTGAGAGACCAGGAAAAAAAGACCTAATGGTTAGGATTGTGTAATAAAATTTATGTTACCTTTCTAAAAGTATGCTGGAGTGCAACAGGATTATTTTATGGTTAAAAATGTAAAAACATGTGCATCAGGGCAAAACTAGTTGTGCAATACGTGTTCAAGGTAAAATATAACTGTGCTGCAAATTTAATAAATTAATTTGGTAAATGTTGTATACTCCCTTTTAGATATAGAGTCAGTCAGGTTTTTCATTTATAATTTATTATCACCAGCATTCACAGAAGACTTCGTACAAATGAATCAGTTAAGCTGGAAATTTGTAAGTATTAAGTTGATACAACCAACATGCACTGCATTATACAAAAAAAAAAAACACACAAGCGTATTGAACTAAAATTTTGGCATATTATGCAAAGCAATTTCATTAGTAACTAATTTTAACTGTAGGCACATTAATATGAAAGATATAAAAACCTAAAATAAAAAAAATAAGGAATGACAAGCAGTAAAAATGCATGGATTGTAAAATTTACAGACATCCATCTGTTCATAATTCATAATTGCATACAGCAAAAGCTTTAGAGATCAGATCCCCTACTGAAACCAGGCTACAACAAACTGCAGTTAGGATAAAGGCAACAATAAAGCAAGCCAGTGTACACATGCTTAAAATCTCCCCTTTAGATGTGTAAAAAATGGTCTTAGAAAAAAAAAATCACCAGCACTTTATTAGCATAGTAGCCCTCCAGGTCTTCAGTTAATGAGTGGTGGTTAGTTTACTATTAAAGTAACACTGCAATTTGAATGAAGCACAGCAAGCAAACTGTGCTAGATAGGCAAGTGCATTTTCACACAAATGTTTCTACTTCTTTGGGAGACCTTAAAGTTCAATGAAGTTTTAACCAGTTTCAATGAACGTACCACATTAAGGGATAATACCAGGATAGAGAGTTATTTGAGTTATTGCGATGATGGGGAGAAGGTAAGGCACAAGGGCGCCTCATGCCATTTCCTTGGAGTTTATGTTGGACAGGTTCATACTCTCTGCTTCGTTCTGTGCCTTCTCTCGGGCCTCTACCTCTACATGGAAGCCCACCATGAACTGATAAACCAGAACGCCAAATACTGTCCCCAGGAAAGGTGCAAATATCGGCACAAGGAACCAGTAAGACTGAGCCCTATAAAGCAAGAAGAAAACCAAGATTTACTGTCTTTAAGATCAAGCTGAAGAAAGTGCGTCTGGAGCCACAAGATTTCATGGATATATATCAGCAAAGCTGCACAAATGTAGTTAAAAAGCATTTGAAAAGTTCAGCAAATATTATCAGTACTGTCCAAAAATTATACTTTTCTATTCATGCAAATTACTATTTTCCATAAGGTTTTTATTCATATATGGAATTACTCACGTAAAGACCTCTGCACCCCAGCCAGCCATTGCAGTGAAGAGACGAGGACCCAGGTCTCTGGCAGGATTGACAGCATACCCAGAGTTGAAGCCCATGGACAAGCCAATGACAAGCACCACAAAGCCCACTGTGAAGGCTTCTAGCCCATGAGGAATAGGGTTGTTGTATGGATCCACGATAGCCAGAATACACACAATGAGGGCAGCAGTTCCAATCATCTATGGAACAAGAAACATCACAAGTGTTGTCACTCTGCAAATGTGCTTGCACTCGGCATATTTTGTAATATGTGCCATATTTCAATTAATTGGAAATGCTCAAAGTTAATGCTAATAGTGTTACAGTGACATGTCATAGGCTAATAGTGTTACAGTGACACAATAATATTAGCTTCAACAGAGAGAAGAGGTGGGTCTGCACAAGCCCAGACTTGGAGTCTTGGGGTCCACTTAGGACTAACCTGGTCAAAGAAGCCGTTGATCATCGTCAGGTGTGTGGAGGGGTATGTAGCAAAGATTCCTGCGGTGTTATTTTCTCCTACAACCCTGAGACCACTTGGATTAAATTCCCACAATGCATCTGGAAAGAATACATTTAAAAATGAGGAACTGGGAACTGACACACCTGACACTTCCCCAATAAAAACACAGCCTAGCTTTGCCACAAACTGAAAAAATATGTTAAACATTGTTACACATAAACATTGCGTTTGCACTTACTATTTTTGCTCTTTATGATTAATCACTTACCATGGTACATTCCATAAACTACTCCTGAACCCAGGAAGCCACCTATAGTCTGAAATAAGAAATATATTGGAAACTTCCTCCAAGGTTCTCTCCCAAGTATGCATAAGGCAAATGTCACAGCAGGGTTTAAATGTCCTCCTGGGGAAGAAAGATGTCAACAGATAACAGACAGAAAACCTGAAAATTATCCATTGCAACACAATTTTTCTTCTTCATTCAGGTTATAGTTACAATTTAAACCAGCAAAAAGTTCATTTCTATAAATGTACAGAAAATTAAATCTCAGATTGTGTATCATTATATGTATTGCATTTCAACAGTTATAGCAAGACAGACATTTTTGCTTCTATGTCTTGCTAGAATCTAATAGTGATCACTCGATAAAAGTATTATGATTAGCATCTCACCTGAAACCTGTCCACATACCAAGATCCCAAGAGTAGCAGCAAAGCCGAAGGCGAAGTTGACGGTAAGGAACAGCCCATGGGATCCATTGCTGAGCACCAGCTGGGCCACAGAACCACAACCAAACATCTACCAACACAGAAGTATTTGTGAGTATTATCATCTTTACTCAGAGAAACCTAAATACACTCACCCAACAATTAATTTGTATTTTTAATTATCACTAGAACATTAATGTAACATTAATCAACATAACATTATCACTGCTGCAAAGGTAATTATTTCTTTGTCTAGATAAGTTACTTTTATATTGTGCCAGTTTGAGCTTTAGATTATATATTTGAAAAAAGCTGATGCTTTGTACATTTTTTAAATAGATAGATAGTACCTCTAAAGTATTCTTAAACAATGCCAGATGACAAGGATTTCTAGTAGTGTAACACGAATTGTGATGTTCAGTGGTGTCAGCCAAAACCACCTCTTTCACAACCATCAATACTGCACAAATTACGAAAGCAGAAAAATAAAAATTCAGAATGTCTGATTTCAATACCAGCAGGAGAAAATTAGAAAATATACTGAATTAAGTGTACAAAAACGTTGTGGAAAGTTTGAAATTCACATGTGTTTTTTGTTCCGGAGATATATAATTAGAGGTTGTAATGGTGCATATTTGTGGAATTTGTAAATCAGAGACACATTGTAGAAAAACAGGATTGTGATTAAAACTTTTATATAAAACAGCAGTTCTCAGAATCTAGCCTTCTAAAACTATGACATACTAAGGATCACTTTTCATAAGGACTGTCATTACACGGCAATGTAAAAGTGAGGCGCAGGGCACTGAACATGAGCAATTATATGTCTTAGCAATAATTTTTGTAAATTTCCACAATTGAACTGAAGTTCTCACCTTTTCCATTCATGTTGTAATTAAAAGTAACTTAAAAATGCCAACAAAATGTCTATGAAAGTTCCCACCCAGAAAGTGGTGATCTCAGTCCTGTGATCAAAAGACCCAACCCATTAATGCAATATAGTGTTATGTTGATTTCACCAAGGTGATAGCAGCAACACTTAAAAATATTCTAATATTATTATTTTCCTGACCAGGGACACAGCCAGACCTTGTACAATGCGGTAGCCTCAGTACATTTTGCCGATCATGAGTAGTATTAATTAATCATCTCCCAATCAAGCCACAATTGACTGATTAATGTGTTGGGAAGCTCTGGTTAAATGTGACATATTTAATTTTTATGTTTTGGTGAAAAGTGGCAACTGGAGTAGCCACAAACTTACTGTGAGGAACATGGCCAACCCTGGCTACCCCTTATATCCGCTCCTGTTCCTGCTATATTTCCTGAAACAATCTTGAGTTGAAGTTTTATTAGTAGCCCATGGCCCTGTACCAGATTGGGAGTTGAAACATGGATGGATGAGTTTTAGTTTCACTGTTGGCAATGGATTAAATTGGAAAGCCATCTTCTTTATGGTACCTTGCATGCCAGAGGTCTTAAGTGTTCTTAAAAGTGTTTTAATTTAATGTTTGAGGACCATAATAAAACTAGAAACCAAATACTTCTTGTCAAAGTTACCATCATTAAATAAATATCTATCTGTTTTCCAACTGTTAATCCAGTACAGTGTCATTCAGCACCTGCAGGGGATCTCCCTAGTTGGGACGGCAGTACGTCACACAGCAAACACATGCATACATTAACACAAATCACTCTATGGGCAAGTCATAGTGGCTAATTTCAATTCAATTTTATTTGTATGGTGCTTTTCACAAAATTACATTGTCTCAAAGTGCTTTACAGCATCCCTGCCCAAAGCCCCCAGTGAGTAAGCCAGAGGTGACAGTGGAAAGGAAAAACTCCATAGAAGGAAGAGACCTTAGGAGGACTCAGACTCAGAGGGGGAGTTCGTCCTCCTGGGGCTGGCAGGGAAAGTCAATTGATCAAGATGGCAAAGTCCTAATCTAACATTTGAGTCACAAAGTGGGGGGCAGGGAGGTGATGACAGAGCAGGGGTGGGATTTCAAATACAACTTTGGTTTTTCTTAAATATTGGAATTTACTGACTTATTGTCTCACCAACCATTTAAAAGAAAATCATGGTTAATTTTGGATTGCATCTGTAAGTTCATTGTTAGTATCTGTCTAGTGAAAATAGGAACTTACCTTATGATATACTAGGCATGTATGACAAAGTATTTCTTTACCCGAGTAGGTATTTGCAGGGTGCTCAAAAGAAATGTGAGTTGGACTAAGTCATTCATGCGTAGCGATTTAGCTGATGTGAAGGAACAGAGACAGAACCAATGAAAATGTAAAAACTTGGAAAATTCAGTGGGATGGGATTGGAATTATTGACCCTGAAGATATGTAGTGGCAACTGTTCACACCCTCTTTCACTTTAAATTGAAGCAGATGCAATTTTGCAGTAGGCGTAGTCTTTGAAAAGAACTTTTTCATATGCGTGTTTATCAGCTATGTCAATAATTTCCTTCTTGGCACAATAATACTGTCTTTCATGTGCCCCTCTCTACATAGATACTAGTGTGAGGCAACGATAGGGGATAGTCACTCCCTTTCAATATTAAGTCATATCAGTTAGTGGTGATGATTGATATGGGCCAAACAAGTTGGAGGCATGCACATTTTTGATACCCTGAGGCCACTGGTAGTTGCAAAATATATTTCAGGATTAATTTAACTCAGTTTTGCCATATTTATTTTCAAGACAAAAACAAGATGTTTATCAGCAGTAGCAAGTACTGGCAAGCAAATCTCAGCTTTTGTGTATTTTCATGGCTGTCATGTCTAGTCAGTTTCCTGTACATCTCTGAGGGCGTAGGGTACAGAATTTCCCGGGCACTAATATGTGTGCGTACGTTTGAATGTGATGGGGGGGGGGGTTATTAAATTATATGGTATCAGGAAACTGAACTTGGCAAATTGTGCGTTTTAAATTTAACTAAACCTACTTCTGCATCAGTTTTGCTTTTGTACAGAACAAAGGAGTGCTCAAAAACAGCGAACTGGTTTGTATTGCTCCTGAGCCTTGCAGGGACTCAGGCAGCATTATGCAAAATACACTTCACGGTGTTCATATTTCCTGAATTTTGGTTTTTAATTGATAACATGCAGCAATCCATGGGCAAACTTTTAAAATATTTTTACTACATTTTAAACTGTGGAAGAAGTAAATATATAACTGCCTATTCATCTTCTTTTGTTAACGAGCAAAAGCCTCACTCACAAGATTTTTTCTAATAAAATGTACATTTACATTAACATTCACATTTACATATACATCACATGCTTTTGTCTGAAGTGACATACAAGTGAGGCAAACGGCACATAGTTACATGCAAAAATAAAATACTAGCTGCAATGCTTCAAACATACACTATTGTGCAAAAGTCTTAGGCAGTTAAAGACAATGATGATGTTTAAACGATCTTCATGTTGGTATAAAACTATATTTTGTCTGTCAAAATGAGTTCGCTTAGCCCAGCGGTGGCCAATAATATCCGCAAAGGGCCGGTGTGTATGCAGGTTTTTGGGGTAACCTTTAGGTCAGCTGTTCAAACCCAGGTGTGAGGACTCTATAATACCTATGTATTCTTCTGACTGAGCCACTCCACTACCTTGTTTGACTAATCAAATCTTCATTGTTTTAACTATTAACTTAATGAACAAATGGGTTTAATTAATTAAAGTGGTAGTGAAATTTAACATAAACATGGAATGGCTGAGGTGCCCCTGAGGGGAGGTTTAGGAACAGAAGCAGTCTTCTTCTAGCCATCCAACAGAACATCAGTAACTTGGAACAGAAGAAATTATTCTTAGTTTTTTCTATGTTACTCGTAAGTTTTAATGTTAAATTATGTTCTTGTCTGAGCCAGTATACACCTACTACCTGGATAAGTACCTTTAACAATTTTCTTTGAATGGCTAAGACTTTTGCACGGTACTGAACAATCTGAGATGTATCAAAATTTTTGAGCCTTTATTGTTTAAATTGAGCATTCAACTAAACACAATCTTCGAAAATAGAATGGGACAGAACATACCACCAGGATCAGTGTTCCCAGACATTCAGCCAGAGCTTGACGTATCAGTAAGTTGCGGATGTGACAGGTGTGTACTAGCTTGTCCAGGAAGACCTTCTGTTTTCCCATGATGAGACTTTAAGAGGTGTCCTGAGAGAGACTGGTAAACTCCAGCAGCTGAATGTTACTAAGGAGGTCAGGGGAAACCTCTGTCTCTTAAAACACCAAGACCCTCCCCCTAAAAATCTTCCAACCACACCCTCCCCATTACTCCCTTTGGTCAAACTGTTCACTTCAATTAGGCGCAATAGTCTTATCCACACCCCCTGACACTTACCACTTCCCTGTGCAATCCCATTATTCCTAGCCATTTTCTTTTTTTTTTTTTAAAAAAAAAAACATATAGTACTATTTATGTTTTGTAAAACCACCACAATATTTCCAACACACTTCAAAAAATGTATTGTTTTTGTTCTGTAAAATTTGTTTTATAAATGTCACATTTTTTTTAAACCAGTGAAAATTCAGCATATACAAACTGTGGGAAGTAAGGAAGTAACAAGGTGCAAGATTACATTTAAAATACATTTAAAACTGTCTGCTCATAACAGAAAAAGTTTAAGCTCACAATGTACAATATCCTATATTTTTTACATGACAACTACAGTAGTAGTTACATAATACTAAAAATAATAAAAATATTAATTATAAAGAAGCAAATTTAATTTACAAAACATGCAAAAAGAAGTTAGTCATTTGTTTCTATTTTTATTTTGTCAAAAGGAAGGTGTAGGTAATGGACTTGAGAGAGATCTTGGATTAATTTATCAGAAACCTTTGCTTGTTGATGTTATATTATGCTATCAATAGAAGTCTCGATCATGCAATACCTCAGTCCATTTCATTTTTAAATAATTTGTCAAAAGCAACTGTTTACCAGTAGATAATCAATGTAACGTATAGCCCTTTGGTTATTTCTTTAACGATAGTTGATTGAAGTGACTCATTTAGATTCTAATAAAAGAACTTTCAATAGAATAAATAGAAATTTCAAGACTCTTTCAAACATTAAATAAATAATATTTTGCAGATATGAATGAGTTATTGCAATAAACATCCTCCACAGAAAAGTAAAATGTTACTGTAAGATGACACATTCTTTTTCCTGGCACAATCCAAATTGATTAATCACAGATGACTGCTATGATTTTTCTCTCTCCATTGTTTTAGCCACTAACCCATCCATCACTTGACTGCCCAAAATCGCTGTAGGATTCCAGTGAACTAAATGTTAACTGGATCAACCATCTCACCTTTAGGACTAACCATATGTTGAATATACATCTGAATAGGAGAGAATCTGGCAAAACTATTTTAAAAATTTATTGCGGTTTTGATCCTCCACTTGCCCAGGCAGGTATTCATAACTGCATGAAATTGAACTTAAAATTAACTTATGATTGTCATGCCCTGCTCGTCCGATCCTCTTGTGTGCCGCGCCCCCTCATTAATCTCGTGTGGAATCCCGCTTGTTATCAGCTGTTTCCTGTTTTTCCACTGAGTTCTGTGTATTTTAGTCCACGTATGAGTTCGTTTCCCTAGGTCTGTCATTGAAATCCTGTTAAGTCTCATGGTGTTGTGCTGCCTGTTTGTGCCTGCTTGATGTCCCTGCTCCCTGTCTCCATCAAATCCTGTATTCCCCAGAACTATGCATCCCTCTCCTGCTTCCCCGTTCAGTGCACCACTATCAGTCACAACAGAATGACAGACCTCCTGAAGAAGACACCTCACCTAACGGACGATGAGTACATGTCCCTAGTCGAAGAGGTAATGTACTGGCTAACCCAGCCCGAGATCTAGGAGAAGCCCGCGGCTCGAGCATTAGTGCACCAAAGCCGGGATATCCTGGAGATGTTGTCCCTACTCGGCGATGCGCACCAAATGGAAGAGGTGCAGGAGAACCTCCGGCAGCTTCAAGAAAGCCAAATCAATGATGCAGCAGGTGGATGTGGACTGTGGGCTACACTACAGTGAGCGACCTGGGCTTCAAGGAATAGCCTTGAGTTCACCAAAAGTTAGGCGAAATCATGGAAAGCAGGAAGACGACTCTGGGATCTTCCTGGGGGCTACCCAGATCTCTGCTGTTTTCCCTGCCAGGTGTTGGAAGATGCCCCTTCCAATTTTGGACCCCGCGGTGTTCACCCCTGATGTCACCACCACCACTTCAAGTAAGCGGGTGCCCCAAGCCCGCACTGCCGCTGCTCCACTGCCAAGACGCACAGCATGCCTGCCTGCTCCTTCGCTGCCAGCGCTGGCAACTCGCCCCTTTCTAAGGACACACCAGGCTCTTAAAGGGGCCAAGTCAGTTGGGGATCCCTAGATGGGCGATGCCAACAGCCAAGGCGCAAAACCCTGCTCCACCTGTTCCTGACCTGCTGGTTCCCGATGTTCTTGTGCCAGCAGTCGATGCTCCGCCCCCCCGCGGTTCCAATACTGCCTGTGCCTGATGTTTCTAACCTGCCTGTGCCAGAGGGTCTTGCTCTGGTTCCTGACCTGCCCCCAGAGGTTCCTACTCCACCAATTCCGGTGTCCATGCCTCTGGTTCCAGTTCTGGCAGCTGACGCGCTGCCCTGCAAGGCTCCAGTCCCGGGGGTTGACGCACCACCCTGCGAGGTTCCAGCTCCGCCCACAGAGGCTCCTGCACCATCTGTCCCTGCTCCGCTCACAGAGGTCCCTATTTTGTCTGTCCCTGAGGCTCCTGCTCCGCCCGTGATTCCAGTCCCTCCGGCTCCAGTCCCCCTAGTTCCTGTACCTCCGGCTCTAGTCCCCCCGGTTTTTGATCCAGCTCCTGTGCCACTGACTCCCTTCATTCCTATCCCTGTCCCCGAGGAGGTCCCGGACTGTCTGACCACCACTCCTTTCCCCTTGGGGGAGGAGGAGCTCAAGTGAGATCCCTCGGGGATTTTCCTGGTGGCCCCACTGGACCCTTCCAGGGGAGTAACTCCTCCACTACCTCTGCAGCAGTGGCGGTCGCCTGCCGGTCCCCCTCTGATGACTCATCGGCTGCCTTCAGCTCCGCCTTGACTCATCGGTCGTCTGTGGGTCCCCTTCATCTTCCTCCTTGCCTCCCATGGTGCCCCCTCTGACTTCCTCCTCACCTCCTTTTACTTTCCCTCTGTCGGCCTCCTCGCCCCCTTCGGAGTCCCCTCCTGCTCCTGCCTCACGTCCACCGAGACTGCCCCTACGACGTCCGCCTCTCGCCCGCTAGGGTTCCCTCGGGCTCCCCGTTGTCCCCTGTCCTTTGCCTTCTGGCCTCCTGTGTCTGCTTCTTGTCCCTCTGTTCCTGTGTTCACACCTGGTCCCTTCATTCCTCCTGTTGGTGTTTCCCCAATGTCTCCCTGTTTAGTGCCCCTGTGCTTCACCTTCTCTGTGGTTCGTCAGTGGTTGTCTAGCTTGTTGTCCCTGTGCCTGTTCTGTGTGTCCATCCTGTTCCCAGTATCCCATTGATGTTTTGCTCGTTTCCCCAGGTCCTATTGGTATCCAGTCTCATCTGTCGCTTCCCTTGAGGTGCGCCTCATAACCTCGTGTGGAATCTCGCTTGTTATCAGCTGTTTCCTGTTTTTCCATTGAGTCCTGTGTATTTTAGTCCGCGTTTGGGTCCATTTCCCTAGGTCTGTCATTGAAATCCTGTGAAGTCTCATGGTGTTGTGCTGCCTGTTTGTGCCTGCTTGATGTCCCTGCTCTCTGTCTCCATAAAATCCCGTATTCACCAGTCCAACATGTCCCTCTCCTGCTTCCCTGTTCAGTGCACCGCTATCGGTCACAACAATGATAAAACTATTAATTAATAACTAGAATTTTTTTGTCCTGACAAAGACATGTTTCTTCCCCAATCTCAATGCTGGACTGGTTCCCCAGAGTTCTAGGCTCTGTAGAAAAAGTACTGGTACTAATAAAATGACTAATAAGCCTATGCTTCTGTCAACATTATAGTATAATTTCAAGCAATGTAAGTATGACACTGCATAAAAATTGACATAGTTGATCCTTATATACTTGACTTGGCTTGTGCGACAATGGATAGCATACAATACAGGTACATACAATACGTAGCGGAAAGTGCTCTACCCAATGCTTAGTTTGGGAGTTTGCCAGAACTCTGGTTTGGAGCAGTCTGCACCCCACCTTTAAGCCTAATATAAGTAAATGTAAAATGATTTTGAGTTAAACATTGTAACCAGTGCAAATTGAACTAAAGAAATATTTATTTATCAAATTATTTATGTTTTTTTTGATATACAGTCCCGTAAATTTGTCTGTTTTTTTATTTGAAAGGGAAATAACCACACCACTTGCCCACAGAAAATCTCAATCAACAGAAAAAATCACTTTTTTTGCCAAGCAACAAAGTCATCCAAGCAGAGCAAAAATTAAGCAGAAAACCTGATGGTAAAAAAGCAGAAACTAAAGAGGAGCAGTGTTTGTGGATGCGTAGAAGACAAAAAGGAGCAAGAAAAATGCAGTGCAGATGAAACCTTTGATGTAACTAAGAGACGTCAATAGAAAATTTCGCATTGTTACATGTTAAAGTAATTACAGTAATAGCATCTTATCGTAGAGTTTACAAATTAAGCACTGGCTCTAACTCAACTGTAATCTTTACCAATGCCATCCTTGTGGATATGCTAACAAAAATGAGATAAAAGTCTAGGGTGACCACTCGTCCAGATTTCCAGCCCTCTGTCTACACTGCTCTTAGCTGTTCTCCTTTTAGCCCCCTTGTCTTCCTGTTTCCCTCCCAAGTACCTGGCACCCCCACAACAACTGGCACCACTCTTCCCCACCCTTGCACACACACACACACATACTACAGAAGCCAAAAACAGCTGCTTATGTTATGTTACCTCGAGATAATCATCCCAGTAGATACACTGTTGTTTTCTCTCCCCACTCAACAACTTAATCCTCCTTTTTGGACATAGGTCTGAACTCTTTCATCATTTGCTCTGATTTGCTGCAGGTTTTATTATTTTAGGAGATTACCAAATAAAGGTGTGGGATCTGGTTAATGTGCGTGAATTAAGCCATAATTTTAAGTTTTAATTTCTGAAAATCCAGCATCTGCAGCTGATGAGGAACGGGCAGTTCAACAAATGATGTTGAGCAAGGACTTAGAAAGTTATTGCTGTTTTCAGATACAAGTTCTGACTGAGTTATAAGCCAAAAATTCTTTCAGTAAGCAATAATGTACTTGAATCTCTTAATTTCCTTCTGTTGTTCTGCATGGAGCCATCTACCCACGGGCTATTTCTCCTAGTATAAAAAGATTTAGGCTCTGGGCGACACACGTACAGCATTGTTATAGTTTAAGAATGTGTTTTTTTATGGGAGCGTATAGTTGTGGGTCAGAAAAGGCAGTTAAAATGAAAAATGCCTATCAGATCCTTCTTATATAAATTGTTTCCAAAACAACACAGATGAAGCAGTGGTTTAGCATAGTTTCCTCATAACTACATTGCTGTGGTTTCAAATATGGACTTTTTGAAACTTGAAGATTCCCCCTTAATTATATATAACTAAAAACGTTATATCTGTGTTTATCTAGGTTTATTTAGGTATTTAAAGATATCAGAAAGACATATATAGTATATATAAATATTTTATATAAATATTCACTTCCGACGAATTCAACAAGCTAGTTAGCTCTGCAGTCACCGATCGATTTAACAATTCGGTTCCCTGCAAGAGTCAGTCTAAATTGACCTTTGCGTATATGTGTGAATGTCAGGAACCCAGAGACAACTAGGGAATCTGAAATGTGTTGAAAGATTTGTTTTAGTAACTCAGGCACCCATTACAGACCTCTAGAAGGTCTGACAAGGTGATGTGAGGAGACTTGTAGCCAAACAGGGTAAATAGTAGGCTGAGCACATAAGAAACTCATCACAGGTGCCAGCCTGAGGCTGCTTGTTGAAACACAAGACCTTTCTTTTCCCTGGGATGCATTCCTGCCAAAAATATGCCAGTTGGCATGTAGAGCACTGGTCTGGAGCTCTGAACAAGATCTTTCTTGCATTACTTACTGCATTAAAGTACAAAGGCAAGCATCTGTACTGTTTGGAGTCTTCGTCTGGTTTGTAAGTGTTTGTTAGTAGCTGTTCCTGCATTATGTCTGGGGATCTGAGTAAGATAGTGGAGGAATTCAGGCGTTTTAGTTCTAGGAAGAGCAGTTAGCACCTCTACTCAAATTAATTTGTCTCACTGGGTGGGGAGGTGGGAAGAGATTTGCTAGCTTCTGATGTCAGGAAATTTACCCCCTCTCCCATCCTTATAGCTACTCCACATTTGAGTACAATATTCATACCATCATCAACCCTGTCAAACTGCATATTGTTGCTGTATATCATGAAGTCAGATTTTAGCTGGATAACTTAACAGAGGTAATGCTACTTAGTTACCTCTATGTTCAGGCTCACGGATCTGAAACAGTGCTTGGACCAATCAAAAGAAGAACTTGGTACATTACTTGACATAACAAATGGGCTGTCCCAAACCATTGAAATGATTTGTCCATGAGAATACTGTGACTACGGTAAAGTTAGCTGTATATTTGCTATTCAGTCTTCTGGCTCTTTAAACAAGTAAGCCAGACAGTTCTTAATCACAGACCTTTGATGTTCACAGACAGAGATGCACACCAATCAGTTTTGCATTTCAAACTCTTTCTCTACGTGTACTAATTTTTGTTAATATTGTAGCACCAGTGGGATTAGTGTACCCTGGCATACCTAGCAAGTTCCTGTGTATAGCTTCTATTTGTATTTGTTAGTATTAATCCTTGTTGTGCTGTATACCAAACTGTTACCTGTACTTTTACGTGTCTTTGTACTCGGTCTTTGCCTGATCCTGACATGTCTTCACCATTGTGTAATAACCTGCTGTGTGTGCGCCTTTCTGTAATTTCCCTGTGTTTTCCCTGTCATTGTAGCTGTATTGTTGCTTGAGTGCTCTCTTTTTAGGAACTTCATTCAAAGAGCAACTTCATGTCGGTCTGTGTTTTGTGTTTGTTTGCCGCCACTTGAGGCTTCAGTCTACCCGGTGTCACAATATCTAGAAGAAGAGGTTATCTCTGCTGTAACAAGATATTGGTACCCCATGTCTTGCTACCTTTCATCCCCTCTCCTCCGGACCAGCAAGCCCAAAAACCCTTACATTAGTTGCACTCCAGCATGATCCATGCCCAACAGACAAAGCTCAGGACAGCAGAGAGGAAATAATGCTGAACAATATGGACCAGATAAAGTTCCAATGACTTCTATCATCATTCTCTGCTATCATCTCCGACGCCAAGATCACTTAATACCATAAGAGGATCATTGCTATTACAGACGCTCACCTGTTATTTTCGACTTTCAATGTCTTCCTTAACCCTCCTCCTCCTCTTCCACCCACCACTCTGCTGAAGATTTTGCCTTTCAAGTTGGTAACCATCGGCAGCCATATCTCCACTCCCACTACCCTATCCCCTCACATCAGGCCATGTCTCCTACACTAATCACTACAGTAACCTACCTGATGGTGGCACATTCACTGCTGCATTTATGCAGGCTCATATAACTCCACTGCTAAAAAAATCTTACTCCATCCTTCATGGATTGAGAATTATTGGTCAGTCTCACTTCTCTCATTCTTGTTCAAAACTCTTGAATGTTCTGTCCTCAGCCAAGTCTCTGAATTTTTTGTGAAGAACAACCTCCTGGTCCCTCTGGCTTCAGTCTTACACAATTGACTGAGAATGGCCTCTTCACTGTTGTGGATACTTTAAGACCTGCATCAGCTGCATCCCAGTCATCTACCCTGACCCTGCCAAACCTCTCTGTGGCCTTCAGCACTGTTATTCACAAAATCCTCTTGGCTACCCTTTCTCAGCTTGGCATCAGGGGAACAGCTCTATGCTGTTTTGACTCATACCTATAGGACAGATCATTCCAAGTGGCTTAGGGTGCACTAAATGTTCTATAAATGCATTATAAAAGCATTATGAAGGTGTTTAGACATGTAACGCAGTGTGTATCATTAAAATATCTATCAAATGATCATGCGAGTTATTCTGTTGTCCTTCTACATCAGTGGGAGGAACAAAAATAAATTGAGGACCAGTTAACAGCATTGAAGTGTTTATTTTAGCCATGATGAAATGTAGTTCATAGCTCATATAACTGATTTGACAATGATAAAATTTCATAGGTGCAGGCTATGACTATTGGCAGCACATGCAAAAACATGTTTCATGACATTGTTGGCAAGGCTCTTAAAATTCTTGGTAGGCTTGGTACACCCACTTTGCACTACCACCTGTCACTTTAATGCTAATTGCACATTATTTATGATTATTGTCTATGTTTAATGCTTTATCTCTTTCATACTTATATTCCTGTTAACAGAATTCTGGGGTGAGGCAACTAAGCATTTAACTACACATTGTGCTGAGGATATCTCTGTGTGTGACAAACAGGACTTAGATTTTATTACATTTTTTTGTCAGTGAATACATATTCTGAGTAATATTGTTAACATTATTATATTTTATTAAAGAATTTTCTTCATTGTTCTTTATTTGGAGTGTTTAATATTTTAACGGATCTGCCTGCCATTTACTTAAATTTTAGTGCCTGTTTCAAATAAAGCTGATTAAGGTAGCAATTGCTTCCTTCTACAACCATACTGAGACACTTCAAAGGATTAACGTAAAAGAGCATTCACAACCACATTTAAGTAAAGATTTCAGTATGCATTTTTTTTGTCAGACCATTGGGACGAGCAGGGCACAGGGAATCAGGGTCGGGGAAACGGAGATCCAGGAACAAGGGGTTTATTTGGTAAATGGCAAAACGGAGCACAATACAGTGGAGATGTCAATGACAGGACTAGGGAAGCGGACTGAAATACACAAGACTAATTGGAAATAAGAAACAGCTGATGACATCAGGATTTCACACGAGGTTAACGAGGGTGGCATGGCACACAGGAGGATCGGATGATCAGGTGTGACAGAACCCCCCCCAAAGGCGTGCACACTGGGGCAACAGGACACCTCAAGGCTGAAGAAGGAGGGACCCTCAGCAGATATGAGGCAGGATGGGGACCTCATAGGGGGCAAGGAGGCAGACGGCGGGCCAGGCAGAGAAGGTGAGGAGGCAGTGGAAGAGGGCACCAGGGGAGGCAAGGAGGAAGGTGAAGGGGGCACCAGGGGAGGTGAGGAGGCAGTGGAAGGGGGCACCAGGGGAGGCGAGGAGGAAGGTGAAGGGGGCCTCAGCGAAGGCGAGGAGGGAGGGGAAGCCACGGCAGGCGATGGCACAACCACAGCTGGTGAAGGCACGGTCGACCGATAAGCCGGAGTGGGGGGACTCACAAGCGACTGACGAGTCGAAAAGGGGGAACCTGCAGGCAACCAACAAGGCGTCGGAGCCAGGGCCGAAGGCATGTGGTAGAAAATCTATGATAATGCAGATACAATTGTAGTTCCATTCAGTTTTTACCGAAGAAATTCATAATGACACTATTGATTTAAATACAATGATTATAATGATTAATTGCATCGGAGGGGGACCCACAGGTGACCGCCGAGCGAAAGCCAAAGGGACCGAAAGTGAGCCATGGTGCTGGGCGGGTGGGACATGACCCCAGCGCAGGTGTCCCTGTCTACTTTGGGAGACCGAGAGATGGGGAAACAGCCGGGATCGACCACGCTTGGATGAGGGTCGATGTGACCCACCAGAGGAGTTCAGTGGGGTAGTCAGAGTGATCCCCGAAGGGTCGTCCCGTTCAAGTTCTTCCTCCACATCCATGAAGAGAGGGGAAGCGAGGGTCCGATCATCGGGGACCTCCTCAGGGAAAGAGGCCAAGAGAGCTGGAAGTACGGGAGCAGGGTCAGGAACCTAGGGAACTTAAGCCAGAATGGACAGAGCTGGAGGGTCAGGGTCCTTGGAGGGTGAAGCAGGAGCGAGTGGAGCAGGAACCTCAGGGGGCAGAGCAAGAACGAGTGGATCAGGAACCTCAGAGGGCAGAGCAGGAGTCATAGGAACAGGGGCAGGCCCTGCAGGGGGCAGAGACAGTGGGTCAGGAACCATGGAGGGTAGAGCAGGCACTGGTGGCGCAGCAGGAACCACGGGGGCGGAGCATCCACCGCCGGCACAGGAACCGTGGGGGGTAGAGCAGGCACCAGTAGTGCAGCAGGAACCTTGGGCGGTGGCTCAGCAGGAACCACGGGGGGCGGAGCATCATCCACTGGCACAGGAACCTTGGGGTTTGTGCCTTGAAAGAGGCCGGCTCCTTTTTCGGGAACCTGGGGATCTGCGGGATGGTATCCCATACCAACCTGGACACTTTAGAGCCAGGCGAATCCCGGAAAAGAGGTGTATTGCTGGTGCTGGCAGCGCAGCCTCGGGCAAACCGCCGGGCTCAAAATCGGGAGGGGTTCCTCCCGATATCTGGTGGGGGAAGAAGCAGAGATTGAGGATCGGATGATCGGGCATGACACTTTTCATATACATAAATTCAATTCAAATATTTTTTTTCAATTCAATTTATTTTTATGTAGTGCCTTTCACAGCAGTCACCCAAAGGCACATTACATACAGTAGGTGTGTTGTGATACATTTCTGGGTCATTTATAGAGAATAATTCAAAAACAGGAAAAAGGGAAGACACATTAAACAAAGAAAGCCAGATGGCAACAGAGGAGAGGAACCAAAATCCCCTGGGGGTGCAAAGTGAACTGGCTGCCCAGCATGCAAATATTACGGTAAAAGAAAGAATGGGCTTACTTGCTAAAAGCTATAAACTGTGGTTAAGGTCAAATTCCATCAAAGAGCCAGTTCACACATGCCAGCCTGAGTACTGTTGTAGATTGAAGGCTGCACCCACGATGCTACAGATGTTGAATCCACAATGTCACCCTTCCATGGGATTGAACCAGGACTCACCAGGACCCTCCAGACATGTGGGAAGGATGGCAGAGAGCATGGGTTTCCAGATCATGCACAGACATATTGTTGGACAAGCACAGTAGATAAAAATGGCATGTACAGCAGCGCCAGTGGCCATGGTTACAGTATGCTGTGGGTTAAGTTGCAGGTAAGCTAAAGACCTCAGGGTAGATCTTTTATATGTCTTACAATTGTCTGTCTTACATTTTTTATGTGTATTTCTAATAGCCATCTTTAAATATAAACATGAAACACATAGGCACTCTTAGTAAACACTTGCATTAGTTATCTTGTGCTGTCATACTACCTGGCCGTATTTCATTTGACATGAGCACCCTTCCTAAAAGTGACTCCACATCCAGCTGGTGTTCTTACTGTTTTGTCTTACCTGCTTTGTTGTTTTTATTTATTTTCTCCACCCCCATCCCCCCAAAAAAGTTGTCTTTCCATTGAAATGTTTTAATGATAAAGGGGCAACATTAAACATTATCGGCTGTGAGTGACCTGACAAGTTTATGGACACCTGGGCTGTCGTGATTTATTTTTTCAGCTGGACACCAGTAGGCAAGCAAAAAAAATGTTTTTTTTTGTGCTAGGGAAGAATGCAAGAACAGCAAGCACACAAGAAATTATCACAGTTTGAATGTAATGTAGAACTCATCAGAAGAATTTGATTCAACTAATAAAAAGAGATGCAACAATACAAAAATGTCATTATTATAACATTTAAGCAACTTTTTTATAGCTAGCGTATTTTTGCATGCCGGATCTTACAGCTTGCAATAATCAAGCCTCAATATACTGCCAGCTACCTACTGTCTCAGAGGTGAAGTTTACACTATAAATGCAAAAGCTATTGTGCTATTGTCACAAAGATAATAATGCATAAAACATTACTGAAATGTTCAATTTGGAAATGTACTGAGTAGTAAACCTACGGGTGAATCATATTTTATAATGCTGGGGGTCCCATTGGGCAATATGGCAGTAGGGTTGCCATCCATTCCTTGGGATCGTCCTGCATTGGAAAACTGCTGTGTCCCGTATTATATGGGAAGATCCTGTATTATATGGGATGGGTGGCAACCCTATATGGTGGCTTGCTGGACCACAGCCAGTAGTCCACAGAAAACATGAGGGAGCAGCTTGTAAACCGGCAGCAGCATGCTGACAAAAGTCTGGGGACATCTGCAGCCAACTTGGAGGACTGCGCTTAGTTTCTCTAGGCAGTGCAGGATGTGTTGGCTCTCCACACTTTCCTCCTGAAACTGTCCATGCTGATAGTGACCATGCAATAAGCAGATAAGGCTAAAAAAGTTCTGGCAACAACTACTCAGCCACCTCAGACCCAAGCCTTCACCACGGAGACTGCTGAGGAAGAAGAAATCAGCAAGAATGTGTGTGCCTCCGATCCTGCGCCTCGCCAGCAACCTCATCCCTGGTGCCAAACAGCAACTGGTAAACACAAGGTGGGTGACATGGTATTAGTGGCACTACCTGCGGCTGCCCAGCCAGCTCCAGCCTGCCCGCCTGCCTACGTGCCTGTGGCCATCTCACCAGCCTTCTTCTGCTCTCCTGTGGCTTCTTTGTAGGCTTCAGTCCACTCAGCCGTAGTCTGTAGGTGTTTCTGGGACCCCCAAAAGGGGATTGTCAGGGGAGGGGTGTGGCGGGATCCTGCGAGATGAGATCTACTTTGTCACCTGACACCTTGCTAGCATTGAGCTCGCCTCGACTGGACTCCACATCTGTGCCCAACGCGGGCTACTGGTGTTCATCCGGACCCCCACCTTGTCGTTGCTGCCTGGAGACCACTGCCAATTCAACATCTGATGTTCCGGCTGCCACAAGCCATATGCTTGGCTCTCTGGCAGTGCTGCCCCCATGCCTGATTTTCCAGCTGTTACCAGTCCAGATGAGGATGTTCCCCTGGAGGAACTAGAGTGGGACCCTCTGGGCATTGCCCTGAGTGCCACTCCTTGGGCCCCTGTCCAGACCCCACAGCATACCAATTCCGGGTTCAGGGAGGGCCACCAGCCTTGAGGAAGATCCAAAAAGAGGGCAGGCCGAGTCTCCATCTCGCAAAAAGGGAGGCAGAGACACCATCTGTACCAGCCATGCCACGTCTGGTTGCTGCCCTGAAGCACCTTGGGGCCATCCTGTCCCAGTTCCTGTCCAGGTCTCTGCTCTGGCCCAGTATGTTCCCCGTTGTCCCTATATACTGGCCAGGCCGTCCCAGTGGCGCCCCCCCTGTCTTGCAGTCCAGGCAGCACATAATTACACATAAGAACATAACAAATACACAGTGGATTCCCCACACATACAGGAAAATTGGACATGGACCTATGAGAAATGAAGCCTAGGCTGGGGAAGGTCTGACCCCAGCCAAGCTGGACATTAATGGACAAATGAATGCAATACAGCACCAGAAACACCCTTTATCCCACACACTATACGCTGCTTCCAATGCGAAGATATTGCATGAAACAGTATTATTGGCAGGGATCGCTCATTTGCAAGGTGTGATATGGATGAAAAAAGGCCTTTGTTGCCGTACTTGTTGTTCCCAAAGGTAAGTGTTCCAAATAGATCTTGGGGATTGCTGTTGTCTCAAAGGGAGCTTTTCTGAAAGTCACTCCAAGCTGAAAATACCTCCTCCTTAAAGCTGGTGAAATTAGGAAACCATAATGAATGCTGTGACATTGAAAATTTTGCATGCAACACTGTGCACACCAAGTAGTAAAAGCAAACTAGCTGCATATGTTTGTGTTTTTGTTTGCTGTGATAAACAATAAAAAGCATGAAAATAAAAAGCATTCATAATGATACAAAATATAGCAGTAAAGCCAGAATTTCTAGGGTAAGGACTGTGTTGTGTCCTTTTTCCCAGTCAAACCGAAGTTGTAATTGTATCCGTATTTCTAATTTATATGTTTATTGTACATTGTGCACTGAAAAAGGTGGCGCATTGTGTACTCAGTTCATAACCTTTTGGCCTTTTTTTGTGATGTCTTGGTACATAGTTAATTGTGGAATAACAATAAATACATACATACATAAAACTTTGCATTCAGCTCACAAGCTTGTATATTTGGACTGTTTTGCCTTTTAAAAGGTCTTTAGAAACTCAAATTGTGCTTCAATAACCTCAAGGAGACTCATGTTACTTTAGGACAAGCACAATTTCTGATTATAGGAGCACACGCTGATTACAGTGCATTGCCACACCCTCCACATGCAGGGATGAGAACCTGAGTGCAGCGGTTGATACCTCAGCACCTCACTAGTCCAAATGGACCAGTGTAAGTTTTTTCCAGCGGTGGATTGTAAGAGACGTGCAGAAAATGAGTGAGACGTTTGGAGTGTGAAAAAAAACTATATACCTTTATGGCAGATCATGTGATACAGCTTATAGATGGTCATATGCATGAAGACAGAGATTGTAAACAGAACAGGCAATAAAAGCAGCCAGTACAATGTCAGTAGCAACTGAATGTATTTTAATACTAAACAGTGAATTAAAAAGTAAAACAGAGTAGGAAGTAGAAAACAATCTTATGCGTACATTTTCAAGTTCTAAATATGAAGGTAGTAAGTTGTTAAAGACTACAAAAACACAAAAGATTAAAATCTGAGCATTGTGACACGAAGGTACACTGGGCAACCACCATGGTACCAGCAGGGGGCAGACCAGCCAATCCACCAGAAGCTGACGGGCATTGTACTTCACCCCTACTAATAGCATGTGCCAATCTACCTACACATTGTTTTCACCCATGCTGAGATCTGGGCAGAGCAGCTTGATCACCTCTTTAGGGTTTTGGACTCCATTAGGCAGAGGAGTCTCAGCCAGCTTGGCTAGGAGCTGATCTGGCACTCACCAATACACTTTCCCTGACACTATCACTAAGAACCAGTTATGTTCCGCACCCCTCTCAAATCTGATAGGGGTGGAATCCCTGTGTAATCAGCCTGATATCTGGTAGAATAAAGATGTCAAACTCACCTGCCAGGGGTTGAAAAAGGTCCTCACCACTGAACTAGAGGCCCGAGTGAGCCCTTGGTACTTCATCCCAAAGACTTCAGTTTTACAGTAGACCATACTGGTATAGCCCATCGGAATGCTGATGGTCTCTACCTCATGCACAATTTATGGTCCACTTCAGTGGGTGCCCAGCTATCCATTCCCCTTGTGCCCAGCAGCCCAAATCCTTGGCATACCACTTGGCAGAAATGTCAACTAAGAATCCACCACACACAAGTAGGCAGTGATCAACACCATGCAGATGGACAGTAATCATGGTTTCCCCACTGTCAGGTACAAGGACCACCAGTAAGACATGGCTGGAGGTCGATGATTGCCCCCACCAAGGGCTAGGTTTGTCTTTCATACCAACCCTGCAGAGAAAAACTGTTAAAAAACAGCTTATGCTGGTAGCTGGTTTTAGCTGGTCTAAGATAATCTTAGATGGTCATGTCCCAGCTCTTGCTGCTCTCTCGCTGTGCTTAAGCTGGTCAAGCTTGATTACTCAGCAGAGAAGACCCAACCCATTCTGAGAAGAAGGACAAGAAAGAAGGAAAAGGCAAGACAGCAGTACATGCTTCTTTGCAAATGTGTATATTGGAGGACAACAGCCCTGAAGAGACCTACAGTATGACTCCTAAGTTACCCCATTTACTACAATAAACCACACGCCTCGGGGGATGTTGGCCTGCTCCCATGTCTTCCATGTCTCCTAGCCTGCCACAGCATGAAAAGTTTAAGGTGATGAAAGATCCAGTAGCACAAAAAACAGATCAATCAACAAAAAGAATGAGTAATGAGTCTGAAATGTAATATATCTATATCGCGGAAGCTGAAAAAGAGGACTGGAATGGAATATCAAATGAGAACTGTTAGCCTATACAGGATTAATGATGACTTCCCAATAGTTATCCATTTTTCAGTCAGCTCAGTAATAAAAATGTTGACTGTTGTATTCTTAGTCATAGTGGAAAATCCTGGTGTTCCAACAACAATTGTTTTTCATTTCCTATTCAATTATAAGAAAAAGTGTCAGATATATAAATGAAGAATCTTTCTTTATGTTCAGGTAAGAAATACATTTTCCATTTATTTGCAAGATATTTGGCAGTCAATCAGACGTGACTCATTTTTTAATAGCTGGGCAAGTTGTTTTCTTTTCTTTTAATTGCTGTTTTTTTTTTCTCATTAGCATCCTTCATTGGATACATTTGTATGGTGTGCTATTTTTTATGAGACCACTTGGGGGGAGCAAATACCCATTATAGTGTTTGTTTCTGTCAATTTAGGGACTGAAATTTGACTGTTCAGAGACAGAGAGAAGAAATTGAATATCAGAATACACACATGGCTTTTCATAGGTTTTATTTGTTACCAATTAGAATTTAGTGATCAGTGGTCATTGTCAACGCACCACAGCACAGCAGACAGTGCACAACAATAAAATTTGTCCTCTGCATTTGATCCATATGTGATTTTTGTGACATAGCAGGGGACAGCTAATTCAGCGCCCGGGGACAGTACCTTGCTCAGGGTACCTCAGTGGTGACTGGCTGGTGGGGGATTCAAACCTGCAATCTTTCAATTACAAGGGTGCTTCTCTAACCATCAAGCCACCACTGCCCAAGACAACCCCTATGAAAAAAAGAGCATGGTTCATATAATGCTATGAAGCATTTTCCATTTTTTTAATTATATATGATGATACATTGTTTTTTATATGTTCATTTCAAGTCAGCGATTTTCTTGTAAGATTATGGCCACATTCATACCAAGAAACACATTTGACTCTCAATGGAAAAGCCTACATGAAAACTATAAAAGTTATACATGAACTTTACATTTTACCATGTGTGATTACATATAGCTTTAGTCGGAAATACAGTGATACCTCAGAACTCAAACTTAATCCGTTCAGAACTCCGGACCGAATCCTAAAAAGTTTGAGTTCTGATCGAATTTTCCCCATAAGAAATAATGGAAAACCAATTAATTGGTTCCCAGCCCCAAAAAATTACACCTAAACATGTTTTTTAGCATTTAAACACAAAATGAACAGGATAATACAAGAGCATATACTGTACTAAACATATATAAGCACATTTATCAAAACAGTAATTTGTAAAGTAAGAAAATAAATGTATCCAAACAATGTGTAAAAAAAAAAAAAAAAAAACTACCCCCGATAGTCCGCTCCTTCCGTGTGCCACGCCCCCTTGTTAACCCCGTGTGGAATCCCAGTGTGATCAGCTGTTTCTTGTTGTTGCCATTAGTCCTCTGTATTTAGTCCGCGTTTCAGTTTGTTTCCCCAGTCCGGTCATTGTATTGTTCGTCTGCGTTTTGCCTGCCTTATCTGTAATAAAACCCTGTATTCCTTGATACCCTGACGTCTGCGCTTTGTCTCCGTTCCATCCCTGCTTGCCACAGCAATATTATAATTAAATGTATTAATGGTTTATTATTAATATCAAAATAATTAATAAGAAATATTTATTTTAAATAAATAAATTATTTTATTATATAATAATTACTGTTACTATGTCATTGTCAATGTATTTTTACTGTCTAAATACTGTATAGGTATTCAGCTAGTGTAAACATGCAGGATGCTATCACAGCGAATGCGAGGCTGAGACTGAAGCGTTAAGGGCTTCACAGACCAAACGTGGCATGCGTTATGCACGCCGCAAGGTTTGCTCATCCACTCAAAACAACAGCGGTGTCCGGTAACTAGGAGGCAGGATGGCAAAGGACGGGGGGAAACGGGGAGCCCAAGGGAACCCCAGCAGGCAAGAGGCAGAAGCTGTAGGGGCTGTAGGCAAATGTGAGGCAGGGGCAGGAGGGGACCTTGTGGGGGGGGAAAGGCAGATGGAGGAGGTAAGGCGGAAGTCAAAGGGGGCACCAGGGGAGGCGAGGAGGGAGGAGAAGCTGCGGCAGGCAACAGCGAAGTCACAGCCGACTGACGAGTCGAAGTGGGAGGACCCGCAGGCAACCGACGAGTCGAAGCGGAGGAACCTGCAAGCACCTGACGAGGCGCCAGAGGCAGGGCCGAATGTGACCGACGAAGCATTGGAGGGGGACCCACAGGCCACCGCCAAGCAGAAGCCGGAGGGCTTGCAGGTGACCATCGAGCCAGAACCCCAGAGACCGAGGGCAAGCCAGAGGGCAGGGCGGGTGGGATATGACCTCAGTGCAGGTGTCCCCATCCACTCCGGGAGACTGAGAGGCAGGGACCTGGTTGGGATTGACCATGCTGGGGCGATGGTCAGGGTGACCTCCCAGATGGGGTCATTGGGAAAGTCAGGGCAATCCCCGGGGGTCCCATTCGAGCTCCTCTTCCATCTCCAATAAGGAGGAGCAATGGTTCGATAGTCAGGGACCTCCTCAGGGAAAGGAGCCAGGGGCATGAGAACAGAGTCTGGGGAATTAGGGACAGGGACTGGAACAGGTGGAGCAGGAACTTCAGGGGGGCAGAGCAGGAGTCACAGGAGCAGGGACAGGCAGGGCTGAACTGGGACCAAAAAAAGGCCCACTATGATTATTTATACGATATGCGAAAGCACATGACATACCAGATGATATGTGTACGTTGTGTGATTTAAAAAATTTAAATAAAGCACAGCAGCTTACAAGGAACAGAGAAACCATATTAAAAAACTGATATGCTCTTTCACTACTCAGGGATTCACCCTGGGAGAGAGAGGCCACAGTGTCACAATTCCCACCTTGAAGTGAAAGTGCATGTCGAAGAAACATAAACATTCTCATAATGCGTCCATGCATTTGGGTATAGTCCATTCAAGTGTCATGTAGCCTAACTTTTTATACAATTTAGACAGCACAGAATCATCAACCTACTTTAATGCATTTATTTATACAACCACATATTTCCCACATTTTGACATCAGTGATGCAGTGAAGATAGTCTCTATTTCTTGACGCCAACCCTCTCCATTAATCCGGGCTTAGGACACCGGCACCTAGTTGACCTGGTTTGCTCCCTTAAGTGGCTGGGTTAGGCTAAATTATATACATATTTACAAAGACAATACAACATCCCGAAATATGTAGTGTAACAAAATACAGTTTAAAGAAGGTAGTCTACCTGGTGAAATTGCAAACACACAAATTAAAAGGTCCACGGCATATAATCGGGTCATATCCAACAAAAAGCAGTTTTTAAGAACGTAGCCTACATGGCGAAATTGAATTACTTTCTGGACCAACATACACAACAGTTGTAAGATGGATGAGGACGTTAGGCAGCCTTTAGATCCTACCCATCGTGCACTGCAGTTTTTTGCAAATCCCTCAAACGGAAAACCATTAAATACAAAAGGAACAGCTTAGTTTGACTTCCTAACATTACTATGTATTATATTTTAAGTTTATTGTAGCGATTTTACAGGTTTTTTCTTATTAAAAATTACACCATTCACCCACCATAACAAGAATGTATAACAAAAATGAGATATATAAAATCGCAAGTCAGATTTATAACATAAGTAATATATTCTAGTTGTAAAGAGTTTGATAGAAATTGCATCAGTATGATTTTGTGTGTATTTAGTACATGGAAGCGGCCTCTAAGACCCAGCGGAGGGCCTCGGGCCGGCCCAAAAATGCGTGTCGGCCCACCGGGCATTGCCCGGTACACCAGATGGCCAACCCAGCCCTGATGCTGCCAGTGCACCATAAACATTTATAATGCAAGTCTAAGAAGTACTTTTGCCCTAACCTAACCCCATTCCCCAAACCCTACCCTAAACCCCATCCTAACCCTGTTCTGAAAACCCTACCCCCACCTCCCTACTCTAACCGCTAATCCTAACCATAACCCCAACCCTAAACCTAACCCTAACAACAAATTAGATTTGAAGAACCCTAACCCTAAGAACAAAATAAATTAACTGTTTTGGCAGACCTTGAACAGGCCCATATTAGAGATCCCAACCCTGCTCTGATTACTACGCCATTACCATTTGACAAAAATGTAACCAAGGTTTACTTTAAACTAATACAAATAACTCATTTAATCACAGTAGAACAAACAGAGACAGATACTTTCCCAGCAGGGATGTTAAAACAAGTAGTTAAACCAACCCAATTCATAAAACCAGCTATGCCTTCCAGTATTACATTAAAAAATCTAATAGCCAACACATATTCTTAGATGGACACCAACATGCACATTTTACAGAACCATTACACACGGGGGAGGTTAACATTGTTAGAAAAATTAGATAGATGGGGTGATAGGGAATGGGAAATAGCCAGCAAGTGGGCACAAAATAGATATAAACAGAAATTAAGGCCTAACACTATAAATGCAACTAAACAAATTATAAAGACTTACCTGTCAGAAAAAGTAGAGCCACTAAATACCACCAGTGACAATGAGGCAGGCCCCACAAAAATAATTCTCCCCCCAGACACAGACCCCCCCACAACAGTTATACGGAGAAAAACAGCAAAAAACCCCGCAGCCCCTTCAACCTAAACAATGTCCCAAACAAATCATAGTACAAGCTCAAGTACACCACACAACACATAGTTTTGATTCCGGCTCAGCACAAAACTTTAACAACAATGCAAATCAAACAAATTACTATCTCCTTCATAGGTCCCTGTACCCCGGAGGCCAAAGCTTCGCCTTAAAAGTCTAGCACGGAGGGGAATAAAATGATGAAAGGGCAACAGAAGACCCGTTTGACAAAACACATTGGACTAAGGACACGCGCATTCAAATTTTCCAATTTCGTTAGATTATTAGGGCTGGAAAACGGGTAAAATAGGCATATATTAACATAACAATTTTAATCTATTTAAAACATTGAAATTTACCATAGATGAAGGGGACCCCCTGCAAAAGGGACTTGCCTTCATTCCCACACCAATAAAAAAAAATGATGGAGAACTCCAGAGGGACGTCTACCACTATAACAAAAAATTTAAAATAATGGTTTAAAGTTTAAAGACATGGGTCCCTCTGAGGTTCAAACAAACGTAAGGAAGGCAGGGTAGGGGGGAGGGATAGGTAAATAGAAACCCTTACCCAAATTCTAACCCTAACCTTTAGCCCAGGGGTGGCCAATCTTATCCGCAAAGGGCCGGTGTGTATGCAGGTTTTTGGGATAACCTGTAGGTC
>JAODJW010000117.1:14077874-14095915 GCA_026777045.1 Hyperopisus bebe
CAAACTTGTCTATAACTGTTCAGACATGACAATCAACAAAACATGATCATAAAAATTTTACTTTGAAAGGCAAAAAACAGTTTTTTGAGCTTAAATGTGCTTACCTTCCATGCAATAAGGCTCTGCTCTTTGCAGGATGAGTGAAATGGCTGAGTCTTCAAAAAAAATTGGTCACATGATCAATCTCTTCTATGTTTCCCTGGAAACAGGGGGTGGCACAACTTACCCTATGGCACAAATCACCCCACTCTCCCCTATCTCCATGCATTTCCACCTATTAGGTTGTGATGATGCAGGCAGCTTGGTTTGGTCATGCTTTTGGCCCTGCTGGTGAAAAGACCAGCAAGCAAATCAGAGTAGGATCAGTGTAGAAGACAAACATATAATACCTCACAAAAGTTCAAAACGAGGAAGAGGGTGAAGGACTTGCTGCTAAATTGTATTGACAATTTAGAAACAGATTGATTATATGGCTGAACCTGGGCATGGTGAAAGTATTAGTAAGTATTATCTGGATTCCACTGACAACCATTTGATAGTGTGTGACTGTATGTGCCCTCCCATCCAGGCTGTGCCCCATGCTGCCTGGGATAGGCTCCTGGCCCAAGTGGCCCTGAGCAGGATGGAAGATGGATGGGTCTATAATACATTTTTATATTGCACCTTCCCTAGCATTTGACCCAAACAACTTAACAACGTAACCAATATGAACAAATTCACCGGAAGACGTAACAGTTACACAGTACTACGAATCTTAGGGGAAACAGTAAGGTAGTTACAAAGTAAGCAAGAGAAACACATCTGGTGTATGTGTGTGTATGTATTTGTATTATGTCTGTCCTGCATTGTGCTGTTCCCAAACCAGGTGGAGATGTTTCCCGACAGGATACTTTCAATGGTGCAGGAGTAGAAATTCCTTAGCACCCTCTGAAGCAGGCAGAAATCACTGAGGCGCCTCAGATGGAACCGACGATGATGGGCCTTCTTACACTGGGAGCTGGCATGGTGTGACCATGACAAGTCCTGTGTGATGTGGACGCCCAGGTACCAGGAACTGTCCACTCTCTCCACTGGGGTCCCACTGATGAAGAGGGGACTTTAGTTCCTCACCTGCTTTGTGCAGTAGTCCACAATCGGCTCCTTTGTCTTGCTGGCGTTTAAGAAGAGATTATTCCTGTGGCACCAGCTCTCCAGGTTACTGACCTCCTGCAGGTAGACTTTCTCATTGTTATTGGAAATTAGGCCTATCACTGCAGTATTGTCAGCAAATTTGATGATGGTGGTGGAGCCTGATGAGACTATGCAGTCATATGTACAAAAAGTACAGTAGGGGACTCAGAACACAACCCTGGGGGGCTCCAGTACTGAGGGTAATTAGAGGGAAGACATGTTTTCCTACCCTTACTGTTTGTGGTTTGTCTGTAAGGAAGTTGACAATCTACTGACACAATAATGGGCTGAGTCCCACAGTTTGATGGAGAGCTTTGAGGGGATTATGGTGTTCAATGCTGAGCTTTAGTCCACAAACAGCACCTTCACATAAGTTCCCCTCCCAGAGTTCAGGTGGCTGAGGGTTGTATGGCTAAGATGTGCAATAGGATCATCGGTGGAGCGATTCGGCCGGTAAGCGAACTGTAGTGGGTTTATGGTGGCAGGAAGTGAAGAAGGGATGAAGTCTCTGACCAGTCTCTCAAAGCACTTCATCACAACCGGGGTCAGTACTACTGGTTGACAGTCATTGAGACAAGTGGGCTGTTGTTTTTTCGGGACAGGAATGATAATGGACTGTATAAAACTTTTGGGGATCACTGCCTCTGCCTGGGAGAGGTTGAAAATCTAGCTGGTTTGCGCATGTTCTCAGGACCTTCCCCAAAATTCCATCAGGTCCTGTTGCCTTCCTGGTGTTCATTGTCTTAAAAGCTGTCCTCACAGCGTGCTCTGCAATGATGAAAGCGCCCCCCTCACTGGCGTTCTCCACGCACCTTGCTGTACTCCATGCTGCTACATGCAGTAGCATTTTTAGCTGCAGCCTCGAAGCAAGCATAAAACATGTTCAGCGAGTCAACACAGAAGGTGCTTTTTAATTGTCCATTATCATCCAGAGGTTCCTAGTGTCACTTTGTTGCAGCTGTGACTCTAGTTTACCCCTGTAATCTCGTTTCGCCTCCTTCACCACCCTGTAGGATGTAGCTTTATACTGCTCCATGTCCCCATTACCCAGCCCTGTATTGTAAGCTGCGGTGCGTGATCTCAGAGCATCGCCAATGGTTTTGTTCACCCATGGCTTCTGGTTTGGAAACGTCCTGATGGTAATTATGCAGACTGTGTCGTCTGCCAGTTTCCCAATGAATCCGGTAACCGCTTCCGTAAACATGTTGATGTCATCAGAGCTGCGCTGGAACATGTCCCAGTCTGCGTCATCCAAGGCGTCTTGCAGGGCGACTACTGATTGGTAGAGACTGGGGCTTTGTAAACCGGCATGGGGGGTATGGCGGCATGGTCCGATTTTCCAAGCTCCAGTTGGGATTTTGCCTTGTAGCAGTCTCTGGATGGAGTGTAGCAGTGGTCTAGGGTCCTTTCTCTCCTGGCCAGACAGGTGATATGCTGGTGGAGAGTTGGAAGTGCGCGTTTGAGGCTGGCACGGTTAAAGTCCCCCGCCACAATGACCACGGAATTCCAGTGAGTTGTTACAGTATGTGTGTAGTGAGAGCTCCATGTAGCTCACATAAGGCAGTGTCCCTCTGCAGATACAAAAGGTGACATTTGATTGTTAGAAGTTCCAGCTTAGGTGAGTATGAGCGTGTGAGAATAAAAACACACAAACCATCACTCCACCTCCTCTTGCTTTTCCCGAATCCAGTGTTCTATCCTGGCAAGAAACCGAGAAGCACTCCACTAGTTGTACTGCATGGTCCGGTATCACTGGGTTCAAATATGTCTCGGTAAAGCAGAGTAGGTTGCAGTCCCAAATGTCCCTCTGGAACTTGATTGTGGTCCTGAGGTCATCGAGCTTGTTCTCGATTGATTGATCATTTGCAAGCAGAATACTAGGCATATATGTATGGTGTGCGCGACTCCACATCCTGTTCCTGATGCCGGCTCATCTCCCCTGAGGTTGTTGCTTTGAGTCACACTACTGTAACTGTGTAAATTGTTGTCCAATGGAAGCAAGAATATTCCTATCATATCTAGTCTTCGTAGCCATACTGGTAAAAAAAAAAGCTTAAATCCAAAAAAAAGACGTAAAAGGCATAAAAAGGGCTTAAAAAGTGTAGACAGAGCAGTTGTCACGTCAGCCTACGTCAGTCACAGATTTTTAGAAAATTCAGCTTTTGGATATGGGAACCAGTTTCCTGGTAAGAAACTGCATTCATCACATTGTGGGGACATTTGGTCCAGTACCAGTCAAAAGCCTGGACATGCCTAAACACTTAGTAGATATCCTTTGTGAAGTGTTTGACTACAGTGAAACTGGTATAGCATCCCAGGTTGTCTCCTCATGAACCTGGTGTAGAGGACAAAACAGGGCCAACCAGGCCCTGGAGCAATTAGGGTTAAGGGCCCAATGGTGGGATCACACTGCTGACCATGTCATTTGATCTGGCAACCTTCTCAGCCCCAATCCACAGAGCTGACCACCCCCCCCCCCCCAACAAATTATTATTTTTTGT
The DNA here is from genome assembly GCA_026777045.1 of Hyperopisus bebe. Lineage (NCBI taxonomy): Eukaryota > Metazoa > Chordata > Actinopteri > Osteoglossiformes > Mormyridae > Hyperopisus > Hyperopisus bebe. The sequence goes on from JAODJW010000117.1 coordinate 14,081,546, forward strand.
TTAATACTGTTTTGGTCAATGCATGATTCTTATATGTTATTTTATTGTTTTGATGACTATAATTATATTAGAATGTAGGGAATAGTATAAATATATATGTGTGAGAATGTCTTACCCCACTTTCTAATCCAAGGAATGCCAACATTGTACAAGGCAGAAAACAGGTGTGTACACATTATAAGCGCATAATTTGAGCAGACACATTAGGCTTCTGCTCACTCTGCTGGTAAAGTAGCTGGTGATGCCCTGTGGGTCAACTTGTGCTGTCTATGATGAGATTCAGGGCCTGCAGACCTTGCAGCATGTGCTGGGCTGCAGTACCACCTGAGAATAGATGCTGGTGGACATAGGGCAAAGGGAAGAATAACAGTAAAACACTGAAGGTCTACAAAGCCATTAAAATCTGTCAAATTTGTTGCATGTCATCTCATTACGTCCGAATATTTTTGCCTATATTTATGCATTGTAACTGTCAAAAACACTAAAACATAAATTAACAGTTTGGGAAAAAACTGCACCCTCTAATTAACAGGGATTGTTTATAACATCCACTATGATCAATCGCCTGCTAGATGACAGAAAAAGATCATTAACCTCAAGCTGTGTTGAACTGCAACAATTGTAATTAGTCTAGGATAAAGGCAGCTACCCTTTGCAAGCCTCCATTACAAGGATGAAAGTGTCAGAGCAAAGATTCAATGGTGGGTAACACAAAACTTTCAGATCTTTTGAATGAAGTGGTGAAAAGGTATGGCTCAGTATGTGGATATAACAAGATTACAGGACATACCTGTATCATTCAGAACACTGCCACATCTTCCTTTAAGGAGTAGAAGGCTCAGGCACCAGCACGACCTCAATGTCAGAACAGACCAGAGAGACCACCAAGGATCCAACAACTATTCTGAAGTAGTGTAGGCCTTTTATCAAAAATGGTCCATTTGTGCTCAAAACTGGTCAATCGGTGCATGTCACAGTAATATTACATGCTTTACACAAATTTCATTTCCACAGGATGGTGTAAGGAGGAAAACCTTTACTCTAAGAAAGCCACATTGATACTTGTTTAATCTAAATATACATCAATTAAAAACTATAGTGGAAAGTGATGTGTCTGATGAAATCTAAGCATGACACATCACTCAAAGAACACCTTGCCTTCTGAGAAGTATAGGAGGAGCATCACTGTTTTATATAAGATGATCCTTCATGCAGCTACTGCAGCAGTGAATATACTGGAGAAGCTGCATTGAGTCATACTGATGATGAACTGCAGCCCTTTGCCAGAAAACTGATATTCAGAAAGATGTTCCCTTTTCAGCACTGCAGAACAGGCGATGCTGCCTGAAATTTGCAAATGAATAATAAATCTATGTACCGAGATTGTTATAGTAGCCCGCTTAGAGTGTTCATTTTTGGTCTTTTTAGAAATAACTACTAAAGCTATGGTATATACATATTTTTTTCTTTACTTTGATCACCCTACTTAGCCTTACAGTAACCTGTCTGCTTCTGGCTGGCTACCTGAGGCTAATGCTGTGTGCATAGAAAATATGGTGGGGAAAAAAGTAATTTTCTCTGAATGACAAATATACTCATCAAAACTTATGATAAACTGTGAAAACCGAGCCAACGAGACACAGTAGCGAAACTACCTTAAGGTATATGCAGTACTGTACTTATTATTGTATGTGGGTGATGATGCTGATTATCATTTTTTCTATTGCGATGGCCATGATCACACTTTTATAAGAATACCTGTCAATTTAGAGAGCAAAAAAGCATGATTTAATGCAACAAGATTAATAAAAGCAGGCAGGATTGTGGGAAATGAGGGTCTATTTGGGGAGACAGGGCAGACAGCGGCGCACATCACATCAATGACAGACACCCAACCGAGGAAGACGTGGACCGATATACATGAGACAAGCCGAAATAACTACGGACAGCTGGGCATAATCGGGGAACCACACGTGGATGATGAGGGGGCGTGGCACACACGAGGATTGGGAGAGCTGGGCGTGACAGAACACCCCCCCGAAGGCATGCACACTGGGCGCGCCCCAGGGGAGGTGACAAACGAGACAAGACCAGGGACACGGGACCTGGTAGACAAGACCAAACATCAACGGGGAGCAGGAAACAGAACAGAAACACAGAACAAACACAGGGGCAAAAGCCAAGGCAGGACCCGACACAGAATGAGGAAGGCAGACAAGCAGACAAGGAAAGGAGACACAGAGGGAACAGAAAGTGAAGGAACAAAAGGGCCAGGAGCAAACAGAGGGACCACAGGGGGAGGAGGAGCAGAGACAGGAGGCCACACCAGAAAGGACGGGGGACAAAGGGGAGCCCGAGGGAGCTACAGCGGGTGACAGGCAGCAGCTGGAGGAGCCACAGGCGACCGGGAGGCCGGAGCAGGAGGAGATCCTGAAGGGGCCAAGGAGACAGGTCAAGGGATAGGCGAAGGGGACGAGGAGAGAGTCGGAGGGGGCACCAGGGGAGGTGATGAGGAAGTCGGAGGGGACACTGGCGAAGGCAAGGAGGGAGCCACAACCCTGCCACAGCAGGCAAGGGTGCTGTCCGACGCCAAGCCACAGCGGGGGGGCCCACAGGTGGCCGATGAGCCGAGGCAGGGGGATCCTGGGGCTGCCGACAAGGCGTCGAAGGAGGGACCACAGGCGACAGCCGAGCCACAGCTGGGGAGAGCGAGGGCGAGCCAGGGGGCAGGGCGGGCGGGACCCAGTCCCTGCACCTATGTCCTCTTCCCTTCTTCAACACAGACAGTCGGGAACCCGGTCGGCCTCCACCACACCAGGGTGATAGTGGAGGAGTCCGTCCACCACTGGAGTCCCTGGGGTTCAGTAGGCAGATCCTCGAGGGGTCCCATTCGAGCTCCTCCTCTCCTTCCACCAAGGGAGGAGGAGCAATGGTAACACAGTCTGGGACCTCCTCAGGGACAAGGATTTCCGGCATAGGCAGAGCTGAGGCCTCAGGCCCAGCAGCGGGCAGAGCCCTTGGAGCCACGGGTGGAGCAGGAGGCGGAGGCCCAGGAGCCTCGAGCAGAGCAGAGACGGGCAGAGCAGAGATGGGCAGTGGCGCAGCCAGGACCTCAGGTAGCGGTGAAGGCCTAGGAGCCTCGGGCGCTACGGGCGCAGCCGGGACAGCGGGTGTAGCTGCAGGCGGAGCGGCACTGGGACCTCGTGCGTAGCTGCAGGCGGAGCGTCAACCACCAACACAGGTAGGACGGGTGGAGCCGGCAAGACAGGCAGGACAGGCAGGTCAGGCGCCAGCAAGACAGGCGGGACAGGCAGATCAGACGGGACATCAGAGAGCGACGCTAGGGCTGGCGCCGTGAAAGCGGCGCTGCCCCTTTAAGAGCCCTGGGGATCTGGGGAATAGCGTCCCAGACCGCCCTGGCCCCTATCAGAGCCAGGCGCGTTCTCGGAAGGGGCAAGCTGCCCGCGAAGGCAACTTGTAGGCAGTGGGGACGTCCAGGGCGATTGTGGATTCCCCCAGTCACTTGCAAGAAGAAAAGCAGAGACGAGAGAGCTAGCCCCCAAGACGATCATCGGGGCTTCCGCCAGCTTCTCCTTTGCCTTTCTCCTCTTTTTTCTCGCAGCGGTGGAAGGAGGCTGAGCTGTCTCCATAGGGACGGGAGGCAGTACAGCAGCCCCAGTGCAGCACAGCGTGACTGATTGGGCTCTCACCTCCGTAATCCGCTGTATTAGTAGCCAGAGATTCTCGCGTACCTCCTGCAGGGACCTTGGGTTGGGACAGCCAGTACAATACCTCTTGCAGCAGACCGAGACGCTGGTTCTCGGTCCGCTGCGGTGTGTCTTCTTGTTGGTCCATCATTCTGTCATGATCGCAGTGGTCGAGCAGGCAGGATTGTGGGGAACGAGGGTTTATTTGGGGAGACAGGGCAGACAGCGATGCACATCACATCAATGATGGTCACTCAACTGAGGAAGACGTGGACTGATATACATGAGACAAGCCGAAATAACAGGGAACAGCTGGGCACAATCGGGGAAGCACACGTGGATGATGAGGGGGCATGGCACACACGAGGATCAGACGAGCTAGGAGTGACAACTTGACCATATAGGTAATGCCCTTTTTCTAAAAAAAAAAATATTCAATAGAACAAATGTGAGAAATATGGATATTTTCTCTTCTGCCTAAAGAAAAATGTGACACACAATAAATTACAGATTTTTTTGTATTAAGTGAGAAATTTACAGTATGACTTCTTAGCAGATTATTGCAGCAATATATTTTAGATATATGTGTATTGGAATATTAGATGGCAAACAGATTAATGTGAAACGAGGACTTCAACGGGCCTTTTAGAATACACACATGCACACACACACACACACACACACACACATCTTGTTTGCCATATATATGTCTTGTTTTCCAATTATATTAGGGATGAATATCTGTAATTCTAGGGATGGGGAGGATAGGAATGTTACAAGATACCATAAATGTGATTATCAAAACAAAAAAAAAATCTCAGGCCAGATGCCAACCTGAGGGTGAAATTCAATTCAATTTATTTTTATATAGTGCCTTTCACAACAGAATTGTCCCAAAGCGCTTTACAGGGTTGTGTTGTGATACATAAAACAGAAGTAGAGGGAGATACAGAATGGGGAAAAAAGGAAAGAAAGAAATTGAATAAAGAAAGCCAGAAGACAACGGAGGAGAGGAACCAAAAACTCCCAAGTAGAAAGAAAAAAACCTCTGGGGGTCCAAGGTCAACTGGCTGCCCAACCCCCCTGGGCATGCTAACATTACCGAAAACAGAAAAGAATGGACGTGCGTGCTAAAAGGGAGGTATATGCTGGGATTAAGAATGAAACACAGAAACACAGTGACGGATTGCTCCCACCCATTGCCTAGAACATATCACAGAAGGCAAATGTGCCTGTTCAAACTTTGCTCTTCTAACTTTACAATGTTGCCATATTTCTCATTTTTTAGGTATAATACGGTAGCCGTACTATAGAATCTCAATTATATATCTGGGTTTTTAAAAGTTACAAATGATACCTGCCTCATGCCCTAGGACTCTGCTGATTTTTCCAAGGTCAATAATGTGCTATGCATATGGAATGTTCCTCATCAGACTGACTCCCAGCCAATGGCATTTCAGTGGTCTAAAACAACTTATTTATGGAATAGGTGAAAGGAGCACAAATTGTTGAGATCAATAAAGAAATGACCCGTAAAAGGGCACATGACTTTTTGCACCTTGACACTAATGGGATATGGCAGCCAACAACCTTAGCGACTCCCCTAGGGTCCACTCCTCCAGCCCAAAAAAGGCTGCAGTCATCTGAGAACAAAAACATTGGGCACCTAAGGACTGGGAAAAACATTTTCCAGTAATTCCCAGTTTCTACTGTTACACGCTGATGGAAAGTCTGAGGTGTGAACACTGCATGATTTCTGCATCCATTGTGTCACATGTTAGCATTGCAGGTTGTTTGTGGTGGTCTTGTTTGTGCACACTGTTTGCACACACTGTTAGCAATGATTCCTGCATACAGTCTACTTTGGTTGTCTATTTCCCGGAAGACATTTTATGTAGTTTATGGACAGTGTTGAGAAGGCTCCATTTTAAATGTCATAGGTTACAGATTAATGGCTACCCTGTCAAAAATGTAACTATTTTGATTACTTTATCAAAGTTATGTGACTTAATAACATCTGATTACATTTTGATCACTTTTCTAAAAAAAAATTTAAACTGGACGACAAAGCTGAAATATCCCAACAGCTTTGCTGACCTGTGTCATCTGGAAATATGTCAAAAGAAGGCATTTCTGCACAGTGAAAAGATGCATGTTATATTCTGCATATAAGCTTTTTACTGAAGAAGAATATATTTGTATATAACCCCTTTGTAATCGCCAACATTTCGATTAGTGACTTTAATTGCATATTTTTTTCTCAGTAATTGTAACAGTTTACAATTACATTTCTTTTGTAATTTAATTACATAACATGGTTACTTGTAACTAGTTACTCCCCAACATTGCTTATGCAGCTGCAATGTAGTTAAAGTGTGAATTCAATACCCCATTCAAAAATAATCATACTCCCTTTCCAAATCAGTGAAAGTCTCACAATGTGAATTCAGTACTTTCGTCGTATTATATAAAGTGCTGAGATCTATAAAATCCATTATGTCTGTGCATAGCTGATTTCTCTATCACTGGTCTCAGCTGGAAAAAAAATCTCCTGGCACTTATTTATTAATTGATTAGGGTTAGAACTGGTTACACTAGCCATGTCTTTATTCAAAGAATACAGGGATTGACAATCTGTAGTAATCCACTTCCTATGCTTTTACTTTTCACATTCAGTCTAATGCAAAAGAATATGGTATTTTATTTTTGGAATTCTAAATAGTACAACCTAATACTGTAGAATGTAGATAAAGTGACTTTCCATCCATCATTTTGCAATTCACTTTCATTGTTATCAGACGAGGCATACTGCAGCTTGCAAAGGCAGCCTGATGGACGGATCTTCAATATGTCAAATGAATTCATCATTTTTGTTTGTTTTATCATATGAAACATTCATAGCCATTTCACACTGTGTGCCAAGTTCAGATGATGCCAAGAGAAACCAGGCAAGTTAATCAATAAACATTTTCAAACAAAAATGCCAAAATAACAAAACTATTTTGCTGTATCAAGCCCATGTCATGAATATTTGTTTCAAATGTAAACTCAAAATATCACTACATATTCCAAATAGTGGTCTGTTGTACAAACCGATATGATGACATGCAGATAAACACTGGGGAATAGGTAATGCATAATGAGCTTTCAGTCCCAGCATCACACACGGAGACTAAAATTCCTCTCTTTCATTCCACAACCAACAGAATCCAACACTGGGCACCCTGAACCAGATATCTAGCCACAATGATCAATTTTTTTGTGTGCCTAAAACCATTGGACAGAGTACAAACAGGTAACATTGAAACAATACACCAGCACACAGAACTGAAAAGCCAGAGACAAGATATGAGCAAACCAAATGCAGAGACTTCAAGCCAAAATTAGTGCTAAACCGTGCTCTTACAAAACAACAAGAAGACTGAGTTCCAAGCAAAGCTTACTGCTTAGTCTAAATAGGACTTGAGACCAGCTACTCTTGGTTTAGAATATGATCAGACAAACTATGCTCCATTCCACAACTGCTCTGGTCAAAAGGTTTAATGTGATCATTCTTTTTACTGTAGCAATAGTAGGATACACGTCCTTTGGCATTAAAAACAGACAGCATGTGCTTCTCTCTATCCATCTTCTAACAGCTTATCTAGTAAAAGGTCATGTGGAACAATATGTAGTTAAGAGAATTAAAAAGGTTCTGAAGCAGCACAAATTTTTGAAAAGCCATTTGCTTTGTGAAATGTTTTGAGAACTTAATTGTAGGCTTTCTCTCAATAGATTCATATATCTAGTTTCTGGGAAATGCAAGTCCCTCCACACACAAATTAACAGTATTACTATGCCTCTGTGTTGAAAAGTGAAAAAAAGCTCTCTTAGTAGGCGTTGCTTTTCCAGTGCTGCCCCTTTGAACATGTAATCATCTAACTTATGGTGTTTTTATGGCACACGTGAAGGCATTCAATAAAAATTAAATGTAGAGAAGAAGACTTCATACATTCCTTTGGTTTCTACGCAAAGCACATGACCATTAGTAAAGGTACTCTCAGTCTCCCACTCTATTCTTCCCTCACTTGTGAACAAAACCTCTATGAATTTCACTACTTGAGGCAATAATTCATCTCCAACTTGCAGGAAGCAATCCTCCCTTTTCCGGTTCAGAACCATGGTCTCCAATTTATAAATGCTGATCCTTATCCTGTCCACTTCACACTTAGCTGCAAAGTGTCCCAGTGCATGCTGGTGGTCACTGCTTAATGAAGCTAACAGGACCACAGCATTCTCAAAAAGCAAAGGTGCGATCCTGAGGTAACTGAAAAGGACACCCCCTGACTGTGCTTAGAAATTCTGTCCAAAAAAATTATGAACAGAATTAAACGGCAGCCCTGGCAGAGTCCAACACCTACTGACAACAAGACTGACATATTGCCATCAATGTAAACCAAACTTGTGCTTCAGCTATACAGGGACCTAATGGCCCATAATAGTGGGCCTGGTACCCCATCTTCCCAGAGCTCTCCCCACAGGACATGGTTGTAGGCTTTTTCCAAGTCCACAAAACACATCTAGACTAGCTAGGCAAACTGCTATGAACCTCCCAATATCCATGTACGGGTAAAGAGTTGAAAACTGTAATGTTACTCCTGGATCCGAGGTTCAACTAACAGATGGATCCTCCTCTCCAGTACCCTGGTAAAAAGCCTTCAGAGGAAGGTTGAGCATTGTGATCTGATAGTGGAACACACCCTCTGGTCCCCTGTCTTAAAAATTGGGATCATCACCCCCATCTGCCAATCCCGAGGCACTGTCCCCGATTTCCATGCAGTGTTGAAAAGGCATGTCACCCAAGACAGCTCAACAATATCCAGAGCCTTCAGGAACTTATCTACCCCTGGACCCTAGCCACTGAAGAGATTTTTAATGATATCCATTTCTTGAATTTTGATAAACTTCAGTTAAGCAAGCAAATACACATTTTTCAATCCTTTTAAGGATTCAAGAAATCCTCAAATGATCCTTCCACTGTCCAGCTCTCTTTCAGTTGAGTCGCCTGACAGTTTGCCAGAATTTCTATGAGGCTGACCAAAAACAATTTTCCACAGCCTCATCAAACTCCTCCCACAGTTGAGTTTTTGCATCTGCTAATGCTGTACTCTGCTTGGCCTAGCAGTACATGTCAGCTAACTCCAGGTTCCCACAGGCTAACCAAGCTTGGAAGATCTCCTTCTTCAGCACGATGGCTCCTTTTACAGCTGTTGTCCAGAGTGGAATGTAGTATAGCCCCCCTCCAGGATTTTGGTTCTAGTGCCCAAGCCATGCACTGAGGTGAGCCTGACTATATCTTGACAGTATCTCTGTATCTCCCACACTAGCTCAGGCTCCTTTCCCTACAGAGAGGTTACAGCCATATTTGGTAATAAATGATTAGTCCACCAAGGCCCCTGCCTTTTTATGCCACCTGTTCTACAATGCATTAGACCCCCACAGCGCCCCTGCAGGTGGTAGGCCTACAGGAGGGTAGACCCATGTAACTCTTTTGGGCTATGCCCTGCAAGCTCTCTGAATTGCACTGGCTACTCTCCTGGGAGCAATTTGCCTTTGGAGACCCTAACAGGAGCAATGACCCCAACAACATAGTTCCTAGGATCACAGAAGCACAGAAACCCCTCCATCATGATAAGGTTGCGAGATCTGGATCAAGGTTACACAAGGCACAAGGCTGGAGTAAACCCTCAACAGGATGCCAATCCATCACAGATCATATACATGCACAGTCTTGCTCTTGTTATGTCCCATCAGGTATTATACCCATTCTCCAGCATTTCGTTGACAAGGTCTGTTTCAGGATTTCGGCCCAGGGTCCATCTGCCACTCCATATCAGCAACCAGACATGCATCACCCAGAAATGAATACAAACCACCTGCTGTCGGCAACCCAGCAGCCTTTTTTATTTGCTTGCCTGGATTACTTACTGTATTTACTGACTCTCTTGCATTTGACATTGAATTGCTTAACCAATTGTTATTGTTGTTCCTGCCCCTTTGCATCTGCAAAGTCACCAGCATTATGGACACACCCCTCCCACCCCTCTTTTCCCTACTTCCGTCTGGCAAAGGTTCCATAGCATGCAAGCCTTCACTGCCAGAATGGGAAGCAGTTTCTTCCCTCAGGCTGTTAGACTTCTGAATCAGAACTAAAACACAAACTGTATTTCATGTACTATTTATTATATACTGCACACTCTCTGTCCTGCTGCTACTATTATTTACACTTTTATTTATATACTATTTATTGCTGTCTTGCTGCTAAAATACGGTATGTGTCATAATACCGTATCTGCAATAATACTATTCATTCAAAAATTCATTCAAACCAGCACGGTTACTACTGTCAACTGTGCTGTATGTTGTCTTGTCTTGTATATATTGCACTTGTGTTGTTTCTGTTCTTTTGTTTTTTGTGCTCTTTCGTCCTGGACGAACAATGTTTCGTTTCACTCTATACTGTGCATATGGCTGAAATGACAAATAAACCTACTTGATTTGACTGTGGTTTTAGTTGCCCATTTGTGTGTTTGACTTCTCTGGGTTTTGACTGTTTCACTAGATGACAATCGGCTCTCTTGCCCTTGGATTTGGTCGCTCATTGTACATATTAGTGTGTGTACACAGGTTGTAGTGATGGACTGCCACCTTTTTTACTTATTATTTTTGTAATTGTGTTTGTTTAGAGAGACAAGTTACTGATTTTTGTAATACAACAGTTGAATCAAGTTTTCTTTCTTCAGGTAGTTGTGGGTGCTTTGTTTGTTGTTTTGGCACAGGTCCTTCCCAAATCTAACACCAGTGGTGAGGGAACTACGACACTCCTAAATACACACTGCACTGATCCTTTAATACACCCTCTGGTCTCATTGTCTTTCCCTAGTATGGAACACACTTCTGATCCGCATACACGCCTGACCTGGTTATGACACCCTATGAAAAACTTAGAGGCACCAATTAGCCTAACTGCATGTCTTTGGACTGTGTGAGAAAATGAAATACCTGGAGGAAACCTGTATGACACAAAGAGAAAATGCCGATGCTCACAGATCCTGAAAGGGAACAGCCTAGTCTTTCATGCAAAAATACATTTTAGAACAATAACATAATTCTGAACTTGGCCAAAAAGAATATAAAATCTGACTAGACTTCTTTGAAAACATCATATAAGGATTAGTACTAAAAAAAACAGGTTAACCATCTGCGCAGTGGCAACCACTCTGCACAAAAGCAATCATTGCACACAAATAACGCATCCTGTTCTGATTTTCAGTATTGTTGCTAAGGAACACATACATAGCCTATAGCTGCTTTTTATTGTCTTGGCATCATACAGTTATTGTTCACAGTGGATTGTTTAACAGCACTGGGAAGACAGAGACTGAGAGCTGCCAGCCCACAATAGGTAATAAAAAACATGAAGCCAGAGGTAAAGCAGGTCTCTTTGTTACAGCAAATTTTTCCCTGCAGTATGACACTGGGCACTATTTCATCCCTAAGTCACAATGGATCTTGTTATGGTGGTGCATGGCACAGGCGGGAAAAGAGTAATGATCCACGGAGAGGCTCACAGCAAACAGGACATTATTTACCAGAACAGAACTGCAAGCACAGAGACTACTACAGGTTACAGGTAGAATGACTGACCAATGAATGGAGTGAGGGCAGACACTTAAATCACACAGATAGCAAGGACTAACAAGGGGCAGGTGTGGACCATAACATTATCAAGTTATCTGCACAGACATGGAACAACAGATCCTAAGAAAAAAACAATTATTGTAACGTGACATGTAAGGCTGGCCTCTGGATAGCCTCAAACTTTTGACTGGAGGGGTGCAGCCTCTAAGCCATACACTCAACCCATTGAGCTACACAGCAGCCAGGAGAGCAGAGCAGGGGTTACGGAAGATTGATCATTGAACCAAAATTTAATGCCATTGTGATAATGTATTGTTTTAGCAAATATAATGTTTTTTTTACATAGAGATCATATACTATATGGACAAAACTTTTGGGACAAACTTCATAATCATTGAATTCAGGTGTTTTATTCAGACCCATTACCACATATGTTTAAAATAAAGCACCTAGCCGTGCAGTCAGGTTTACAGAAAGTTGTGAAAGATTGGGTTCTGAGCTGAGCTGAAGAGCTCAATGAATTTAAGCATGGAACGGTCATAGGATGCCACCTTTGCAATATCGGTTTATGAAATTCCTCTCCTGCTAGATATTAAATGATCAACTGTAAGTGGTATTTTTGCAAAGTGTACTGTAAGTGTTTCAGAACAACAGAAGCTCAGCCATGAAGTGGCAGACTATGTAAAGTAATAGAGCAGGGTCATCGAGTGCTAAGGCACATAGTGCATAAAAGTTGCCAATGCTCTGTTGACTTAGTGACTGCAGAGTTCCAAACTTCCAGTGGAAACACATTCTGTGGAGTGAGGAATCATGTTTCTCTGTCTGGCAGTCTAATGGACGAGTCTTGGTTTGGCAGATGCCAGGATAACGTTACCTTGCCTGACTGCATTGTGCCAACTGTAAAGTTTGGTGGAGAAGTGTCGTGCTGCACCGGGGAAGTAAGAGCAGGGAGACGGATGATCGGGAAAATACGGGGTTTAATGTAACAGAATGGCAAGCAAACGCAGACTGACTATACAATGATCGGACTAGGGAAACAAACGGAAACACGGACTAAATACATTGGACTAATGACAACAATCAGAAACCGCTGGTAAACATGGGGAATCCACACAGGGTTAACGAGGGGATGTGGCACATGGAAGGGACAGACAATCGGGGCAGGACAAGGAGGTGTAATGGTATAGGGTTATTTTTCAGGGGTGGGCTAGGCCCCTTAGATCCATTTGGCCTCACACCTGGATTTGAACAGCTGGTGTAAAGGTGAGCCTAAAAACCTACATACACACTGGCCCTTTGCAGTAACATTGCCCACTCCTGGTGTAGATTGTAACACATGTAAACATCAGTCTACTACCACCAGATGAACAGATTAGTGGTGTGGTTCAAATGAACCCAGAAGCACACTCAAAAAGGGGGTAGACAATGATGGGCTATTATTGAGACTTAATGGTCACATATAATGCTTTTATTGCAGTACATTAAAACCTTTTAGCTACACTCCCTTTGAGCTACTCTTTAGCCAGAGACCCCACAGGTTGCTTATATAGCTAAGGAGAGGTAGGAGGCCCAACTGTCCCCATTCTGCTCTCTTGTTGAGCACGTGTGATGCCAGGGGGGCAGCATGGCTGCCCTATGCTGGACCACAAATATGAAAGGATGACCAGAGAAAGTGATCTGGACCCCAGTCATGATGATACCTCTAGCACCTGTGTTTGCCACTCTGCCCATTCACAGGTAACAATGTGTGAGCCATGTGTAACAGTGTGTAAGCCATGTGTAACAGTGTGTAAGCCATGTGTAACCGTGTGTGAGCCATGTGTAACCATGTGTGAGCCATGTGTAACAGTGTGTGAGCCATGTGTAACCATGTGTGAGCCATGTGTAACAGTGTGTGAGCCATGTGTAACTGTGTGTGAGCCGTTGCACTACAGACACAAGCCACCTGTCAAAGCTTCAGCAACCATGTTTGGGTCAATTCTTAACAACCTCTAATCTCATAACAAACATACGTTATTATTAATCAGCTACATGGAACATTACATTCCCATGTGGAATGAAACTGATCTGTCTGTCATATACAACACCTATAAAGTATGTTCATTAAAAAAAATACTTTTCCATACATAAATCTAATAATGCTATTCGCTACATTTATAACACAAATTCTCAGTTTTGGGCAAGCTACCTGTAAAGTGTAGTGAGCTAAGCTATCAGTTACTCAATAATAAATTAAGCTTCACTACACAAAAGCTACCACCCATAGAAATGTAGCAAGCCAAGTTACACAAATATGGCAAAAGTAGTTTACTACATCAGAAGCTACTTCACGTTGTACCAACCTAATGCCAGATCAGTGCAAAATGACAGATAGATACACTGCATGGTTAAGACATTTATTAGAGAACAACTCATGATTTAGCACACTGTAGACATTGCGTTATGTGAAGCATCGAAACAAATAAAAGCTTACTTCTGGGAATAAAAAAAAAGTTATTGGCCTAACCATCCATCCATCCATCCATTATCTCCCGCTTGTCCGAGATCGGGTTGCGGGGGCATCAGTCTCAGCAGGGAAACCCAGATTTCCCTCTCCCCGGCCACTTCATCCAGCTCCTCTGGGAGAATCCTGAGGCATTTCCAGGCCAGCCGAGAGACATAGCCCCTCCAGCGTGTCCTGAGTCTTCCCCGGGGCCTCCTCCCAGTGGGACATGCCCGGAACACCTCACCAGGGAGACGTGCAGGAGGCATCCTAATCAGATGCCCTAGCCACCTCATCTGACTCCTCTCAATTCGTGAGTCCCTCCCGAATGACCAAGCTCCTTACCCTATCTCTAAGGGAGAGCCCAGCCACCCTGCAAAGGAAACTCATTTCGGCCGCTTGCACTTGCGATCTCGTTCTTTCAGTCACTACCCACAGCTCGTGACCATAGGTGAGGGTAGGAACGTAGATTGACTGGTAAATCGAGAGCTTTGCCTTTTG
>JAODJW010000117.1:14096015-14113365 GCA_026777045.1 Hyperopisus bebe
CGTGACGAGCACAGAAGTCCAACAACAGAACACCACTCGGGTTCAGATCGGGGGGGCCGTTCCTCCCAATCACGCCATTCCAGGTCTTACTGTCATTGCCCATGTGAGCATTGAAGTCCCCCAGCAGAACAAGAGAGTCTCCAGAAGGAGTGCTCTCCAACATACTCTCCAAGCATAAGCGCAAACAACAGTCAGGACTCGTCCCCCCACCCAAAGGCGAAGGGAGGCTACCCTCTCGTCCACTGCGGTAAACCCCAAAGTAAAGGCGCCCAGCCAGGGGGCAATAAGTATGTCTACCCCCACTCGGCGCCTCTCCCCACAGGCAACTCCAGAGTGGAAGAGGGTCCAACCCCCCTCAAGGATGCTGGTTCCAGAGCCCAGGCCATGCATTGAGGTGAGCCCGACTATGTCTAGCCGGAACTTCACAACCTCGCGCACCAGCTCAGGTTCCTTCCCCATCAGAGAGGTGACATTCCCTGTCCCAAGAGCTAGCTTCTGCAGCCAAGAATCAGACTGCCAAGGTCCACGCCTTTGGCCCCTGCCCATCTCACAACGCACCCGACCCCTATGGCCCCTCCTATAGGTGGTGACCCCATTGGAGGGAGGACCCACGTGCCTTGTTCGGGCAGTGCCCGACCAGGCCCCATGAGTATAGGCATGGCCACCAGGCGCTTGCCATCGAACCCCACCCCCAGGCCTGGCTCCAGGAGGGGCCCCGGTGACCCACGTGTGGGCAAGGGAAAACGTGTATCCATTATGTTTCTCTTCATAAGGGGTTTTTTGAGCCACACGTCGTCTGGTTCCTCACCCAGGACCTGTTTGCCTTGGGTGACCCTACCAGGGGCATAAAGCACTGGGCAACTTAGCTCCTGGGATCACTGGAACACGCAAACCCCTCCATCACGATAAGGGGTCGGCTCCAGGAGGGGGTTATTGGCCTACTACTAGGTAAACCAGTACTCTAGTAAACAAACTATTTAGTACCAAATGAAAGCTACTGTGTAGTGTTCGATGGGCAAAACATGGCTATAGGTTTAAATCAATTTAAATTTTCTGGGGAAAAGAAAAATCATATTAACAGCCATCTTATTTCCTCATGGCCTCCCTTAACGAGAAAACTTCTTCAGACCCCAATTAAACAAGTCGATTGAAGTTACAAATGAACTTTATGTTTAAGAACCGTGTTAAACTGTGTTTACGGATGACATGCAACACCGTGATTAATAAGCATGGCTCAGAGTGTGATCACTGGGACAATAGCAAATGAACTGGTCCAAACTGAAATGAGAATCAAAGTCCTGAATTACATGTTTTAGTGCTGAGGGGATGGGATGGAAGGGGAGGGGCGGGTAAGGGGGAGAGGGTTAATCCATGCATGGGTGGGCTCTTATTGTTCTATGAAGTGTTTGTTTACATGGCACAAGAAAAGCTTTTCAGCTGTTCAGAAAGGCGGTTTCTCTTATGTCTGAAAATATCCTTTCCTACACTAAACAGTCTTTCACAGGCTGCATTTGCTGGGACCCCTGTGTTTTATATATATATATATACTTTTTAATAATTAAGGTGGATGCATCATCAAAATGATAAAGCTGGATTCATTTTCATTACTTTTAAGTGCTTTTGTGTTTTTTATTTATTAATTAGTTAAAACCCAGGACAGACTTTGGGCAAAGTCTGTAAGTAAATAAATACTGTAGCGCGGAGGTGCCGGCGGGCAGCGCGGCATGTTGGACTGATGCCAGCTTGTAAATAGTTGTCAGTAATTACGGGTGTAATAAACGCCATCTGATGATTAAACCCCGAACTATCTCTGCTGTTTAATTATTGCGAGAATGGCTCGGCGGCCCACTACTTCAATACTTTATTGTAAATACTATACTGTGTGTGTGTGCGCGCGCGCGTAAGTCAGCCTATTTGCTTGCCTGGCGCTGCTGAGTCACGTGACAGCCGGGAGTGGTAGTCGAGAGCAGCAGCGCTTGCACAGACAGCCGCAGTGCATTCAGGACAGAAATTGAAACTGAAGTAGCGATCTCATGACGCTGCCATACGCATGCGTGTTTCGATAGCCAGGCAGTAGAAGCAGAGTACAAGGTTGCAAGGTTTCTGTCTGATTGTTGCGTTTCAAAATCATACTACAGAGGAAACCTCTGCTTTTCTCAGACATGTCCTGGAAATTGTAGCTTTTATGGACGCTACGTGGCTACTTGATCAAAAAAAATAAATAACGTAACTGGAAAGTTATTTGATTTGGAAATCATAGAAGCTACTAGAAAATGTACTTAAACTAATAGCTTCGCTACATGTAGCGGCGCTACCGCCCATCACTGCAAGTTCTGGCTGACTCTGGGTATATTAATGGGAGGACCAAAACTGAGATTTAGAAAATATACAATTTCAGTGCTGCCCGCCCTGTCTCAAGCTGTCCATGGGACTTTGCCTTGTAATAGTTTTCATTGTCTTCCCATTTTTATATGGAAGCATTTTTTCCTATTCTGAAAGTTACTCTTGACTTAGATTGTGTTATTCTTGGCTCATGCATTACTTCTGGAGTGTAGGTATAGCAGTGTAATGGGAAAAATTGTTGTCAATATCCTGAAATGAAGCAAAGCTGCAAAGTCACTGGAATTGTTATTCATGAGGAGAAAAGCATAAGAGGATAAGGAGCTTACCCTATAAAGCAGACATCAGCCACTACAGCCAACACAGGAGCCTCACAAACCGCCATCCCCTGACTTTCTTCTGCTCTCACAGAACTCATTAAACACTAATCATTAATACTATGCTGTATCTTGCTGAGTACCCAACCAGTACCTGAAAACCAAATTCTGACATTGTTTTATTGTTTTGAAAAAAGTAATTGGGAAAAGGATAACTTTTTATGTTATAAAAACAATCCCAAATAAAGTACCATGTAACAAATTAGCACTGATTTTAGAAAATTCAGTTCTTTGCTATATTATACCCATCAAATACCCCACACAGCACTGCATTATCTGATATATGATGCTTTTAATTATGTTTGTTTGTTTTGGAAAGTTCCTTTTAATAAGGGTACAAGACTGCTATGTGATCATAGAGAAAATCAGGTGAGATTAATAAATTAAGTTATTAATTAAAATTTATCTTAAAGAAGGTATCACATACCCGTGTGCCCTGGAAACCAGACTGCAAATGGGTTTTAAAAGCATGTCTGTCTCCTTCCCTAGTGTTATGCCCAGACTTAAGAAGAAAGTATATGGTTCAGCTGGTGTCAGGAATGGGACTTTGAGCTGTCCTTGCACAACAATGATGGAATGAAAAACAGACAAACTCTATGTGAGCTGAGAGTTATCCATATTCAGTCTCTAGAGTGCCTTGTAGTTGCATTAGTTAACACATTGTTCCATTTATTGTTTGACTTATTTGAAATTGAATTTGACAGTGATTATAGAGCCCTTATGTAAACAGAATTTGGGGTTAGATACTGGGCTGGAAAAATGTTCACTAATTAACTGGCCCAAGGGGAAGATGGGGAAATAAAAGGGGTGAGAGGGGCCCTGTTCCCACACCACACTCATAGTAACCTTGGTAACAAACTCCCTGATATGTAGACTCACAGTTTTGAATATGGCATACAATACTGGTGAAGGTGGCTGGAGAGAGGGAGGTCTGGGCATCTCCTGCTGCCCCCTTTTGCCAGACCTGGATTAGTGACGGACAAAGGATGGGTGGATGAATGGATGGATTTAATAAAATATGATATAATACACTTAGGGTTGGGAATTGATTACATGAAAAAAACGAACTAATTTTCTGCAATAAATCATACTTAATTGCACCTAATATTAAAACTTTCAAAAATATTTCCCCATTTTTCCATGCCTTGTGCCCATAAGCTCCACAGCTGAATAGGATAAGCAGGCACAGAAATAATTATTAATAATAATAATAATAATAATATAGCATTGGTGCCATTTTAATATACCAAAAAAGGTAAGCTAAAGTGAATTACTCTACATAAAAACAAACACTTTTAACAATATTTTAAAAATGATAAAGCACATGGTTTGAAGCATATGACACCATTTCTTTTAGGGCGTGACAAACCCAGTTTTGCTAGTTAAGTGGTGGAAAAATAGTTACAGCGCCAGGTGCATGATCCAAATGGGTTGTACTAAGTCACTTGTAATTAGCTATGGTGGGTGTGTTTGGGGCATATCAAGGGTATCATCTCCCATTCCCTTTAAAAGCCAGACCCACTTGCACCTTGGCGGATTGTTATTATAAGGGGGGCTTTGCCAGGTAGTAAAAAAGAACACTTCTCTGCAGGTGTAACAGATCTGCTTATGTGCAGTGTGAAAGCGCATGATAGACTATCTACAGCAACAGTGGGACTCCTCTGAAGTAGAGGTCTGTGTTCTTGTGGGACCCACGGCAATAGAGTGTGGTGCAGGACAAATTTTCATTTTAGAATGCAAGAGATGTAAATGACTGGTTAAATGATGTGGGCACTAGATGGGAAAATGACAACTGCTTTGAGCTCATGTTAGCAAAGACACCTCCTGGTGCTGCTGGATGCTACATAGGGCCCTGTATTTCCCCAAAACTTTTTATTTTAATTATAAAGTTTGAGAATGATATTTATAAAATATTTTAAAATATTTTTATATTTCTTTAATGGCTTAACTTAAACTCGTGATGTAGAAATTGAATTTCCAGCAAAAATATTTCTTGCCAGCAAGTACAAGCTGAATTTCAATACTTTCAGAAAGGCTCTTTGAACAGATGGCAATAAGAAGAGAGGTATTGTAATACATGGTGGGATGTTAAATAATAATCTTTTTTTTTTCAAAACATTGACCATTGATGGCGTATACCACATGTACGTATAATCATACTAAACAAGAGGATTGAAGCACTACATGTATTTATTCGCAGAGGGTATTCCACGAAGCAGGATTAAGAGAAAGTCTGACTTATTTTGACAAGTCTGGCTCATTTAAGTGGGAGTTCCATTCCATCAACATGTCTTAAATGAATCCCCGCTGAGCTACCATGGTAACTTAGGCAAGGGAACAAGTCTGCTTCAGACCAGTTTAACTGTCTCGCTTAGTTAAGCGTTGTCCCAAAGAACGTCCGATGTGTGGGAACAGATTCCCAAAAGATTTTTCTGTCTGACAAAGTTCCGTGCTCTCATTATTCATGTCTTGTAGTAAATATAATAAAGCCTATAAAAATCACGCCTCAGCATTCTAATTAATTCCAAAATAATTAAAATAAAAGTATACCCACATGACAATGGTCAAACATGAAATACAATGACTGAAATTGAAAATTTGTTAAAATAATATGAATAGGAAGATTTTTTTATATCTTGTTTAGTCTCTGTCTACTTTGAAAGTTTATTAGTAAAATGGCAAAGACAAGATACAGCTATTTGTGCAGAACATTTCACACGGATCTGATTGAAAGTATTTTATGGAGATCAAGTAATGCATAATAACATTTTACAGTAAGTATGACACATGAATTCAATGGAGAAGGCTCCCCGTTGGCTATGGGGATCAAACCAGGAACTTTCACGGTGTAAGGTGACAGTATAAGCCACTGTACTGGGCACTCGTAACATTTACATAACTTACGCATTTAGTCTGTCTGCAATTCTTTGCCAAGCCAGCTTCCTGGCTTTTTTATGGCCACAGTATTGCATTTTTTAGCGATTATATCTTTATATTTTTCATACAGCTCCATCAGCAACGTTTGTGCTGCAGCAAAAAAAATACACTTCTCTCGTTTTACACGCTTTCTGACCCAAATCTATCATCCATCCATTTATATGGGCTTCTTAAGTATCTCGAGTGTGCACAGTAGGTGAGACCATGCAAGTCTGTCTTGTATGAGCCTCGATTAATTACAGCTGAACTGTGTTAATGAAGGACATGAGGTTAAGTTTGAATCTGACTTGAGTCTGAGTTTTTCGGGAAAGTCTGGCTTTTTTTAGCTACCTTTATGAAATACCCCCCTGAATTTGATGTTAACTCCTGGCAGCTGTATGGCTGGCACTCCTTTGTTGGGGGTGGGTTTGCTGTTTCTGGGGCCCCACTGAAAAAGTTACCCTCCCCCCAACAGGGGCACCACACAAATTTGTGGAGATCTCGACTATATCAGTCCTGCCTAATACAAATGTCAGGTTTATATCAACGTTATATTTCGAGCTGGCAAATTTATCACATTATGCATTAATTTTAAAGTCATAACACATTATTATTTCATTAAGGCTTATAATATGATATTAATTAAGATTTTGCTCTTTACATATTGTCAGCCAAATGCAATATAAACTTAAAATGCATGACAATAGATTCAAACACCTTATTAGACCCATGTGGCCATTTGCTTGCCCTTAACAGAAAAAGTTTAAGATCAAGTTTAAGATCCCATGGCACATCTGTATTGTTGTTATTCACACTCTGATGTTTCCCTTCATCGTACTGTTTTTTTCATTGGCCTTGTTGAATTCTCACTAGCCCTTATTTTGTGGATGTGGACTGGATGTGAAGAATTTACGATATATGAAGGATGAAGTTCCCAAGCAATTCAGCCCCCATGAAAACCACTTTTCACATCTGCAATTATCAGCTGGTTGCTACATATACTATGTGACTTGTCCCGATAAACATGCCATATGCACTTCTAGGTCAGCATTCTGTAATCAGGAGGTTTGCAATTTCCTACTGCTAGAATTTGCCAGAATATCTTTATTTCTCATTTTTAAAACACATCTGAACTCTTAAACTTATATCTGTATGAAACTGCCATGAAGATATGTTCAATTTTTTCAAAACCACATGGTTGTCTGTGTCATGAAATAAATTAAACTAAAACTTGTGCAAAATCACTGCTATAAGAGAAGCCTTAGGCCACAGTGATACAATTGCATTGATGACTAGTTGTCAGTTACACTCATATTCACCCGTCCAGGTTATTTTGTGCAAATATGTTTATTCTTGTGCAAAAAAAATGAGTGGCAAGCATATTATGCAAACCAAATTAGTGAATGAAGTTTTGTGGTTGTCCTCTGCAAAGATAACTGGGATGCAGGTCATTAATGTTTATGATTCTTTGGAGAATTATGCTGTGTGAAGTAAGAAGGACCCAGAAAAGATTTCAACTGAGCGTGTAGATCCTTGCTTCCCTTAGTATCTGTGAAAGTAAGTATCCTGAGTTCAGAAAGAACGTGATAGATGGGTTTATTATAACATGTTTCTTAAATTATTCATACTGAGGTTTCTGCTCCCTACTGTAACTTTTGCCAGAAAGGCCCACTTTTGTTTGTTACAGGTTATTTTTGCACTTTAAATTAAATAAATCCCAAATGAGGCCACAGAACCTCATTTAAAGCAGTAAAACTGTTCTATCAAAACATATTTAGAAGGGGCCTCAAAGTGTCTATGTTATTATCCATCTGTCTTCCAGTTGAATATCCTAGTTAACGTCATGGGAGAGTTCGGAAGCACAGAGTACAAAAGCCTGGGCTACACCAGTCCATCACAGGGCACACACACAGAGCAATTTAGAGATGCCGATTAGCATGGCTTGGGACTGTTAAGCATAATTAATCCAAATATTGTTAAATCTTCATGGATGGAAGACCTTTAAATCCACAGGTTTGGATTTTTTGACAAGCAATGCTTTATTCTGCTGACTTAGTGATAAAATTCGGTATCAGAAGTTACAAGGACCATGGACTATAGTTAGCATCATATAAAAAACAAAATAATTGATATTATCCTTATATTTTTTCATAGTTTGATTTTTGTATTTTAAATAATATGTTTTAAGAAAGAATCAATGGATTAATGATTTGATCAATTATTAATATGCACACTACAACAATGAGCACAATAATTGCATACAAACTCAAGAATACTTGTACAGACTTCTAAACCAGTAATGGTAATTTGTTTTCCAAAAATTGCTCCAAGTAAACACTGGTTATATAGATTCATCTTTTTTGGTAACATTCTGAAAATATACAAAATGATGAAGCTGAGTTCAGTCTTGCAAATGCTGAGCAGCTTGAAGTGATTTGAGTTTGACATGAATGGGGAAAATGTGAGATGCCTTATAATAAAGTAATACTATTTTATGGACTGAACTGAGAAAACACCCAAGAAACCAACCAAAGACACCTGAACAAAACTGTATTCTATTAGACACTCTAGAGTTATTATATGGAACTTTTTCTGTCATCACATCTAAATGCCAGTTTTTGTTTCAGTCTGATGGATTAATGAGATAACGTAATCTTGAGTTCTGCATTTCGCCAATTTCAGTAGTTCTCCATATTATGCCTTCGTATACTTTTCTTATAAATTTAGGGTTAGGGTTACGACAATAATTATTTGGATGCCTTGGATTACAATGCCAAACATGCCAGGCCCAAACATGCCCCACCTTGGCGTCACACTGATGTAGAACACTGATTGCTTCAGGAAACTCAAAAAAGCACGCGTGCTGGGTACATTTATACCACATCCAAGTATGCCGTACCCAAGCACACTGCATCCAAGCATGCCAAGCCCAGGCATGCTGCACCCAAGCATCCCAAACCCAAGCATGCTGCATCCAAACATGTCAGATTCAAGGACACTGCACCTAAGCAGACCAAGCCCAAGCATGCTGCACCCAAATATGCTGCACCCCAGTACGCTGCGTCCAAGCATGCCAAGCCCAAGCACGCTGCACCCAAGCATGCCAAGTCCAACCACGCTGTACCAAAGCATGCTGCACCCAATCATGCCAGATTCAAGCACGCTGCACCCAAGCATGCCAAGCCCAAGTACACTGCACTCAAGCACACTGCACCCAAGCATGCCTAGCCCAAGCACGCTGCACCCAAGCATGCCACACTCAAGCATGCCAAGCCCAAGCACACTGCAACCAAGCAAGCCAGACTCAAGCATGCTAAACCTAAGCACGTTGTACCCAAGCATGCCAAGCCCAAGCACACTGCACCCAAGCATGCCAAGCCCAAGCACACTGCACCCAAGCATGCCAAGCCCAAGCAGGCCCCATCTAGAAGCCACATTGATGCAGAACACTGATTGCTACAGGTGGCTCCATTTCCCAAAGTGTTTTGTGAAGAAGAAAGGGGCATCTTGACACAACACCAGGGCAGAAATGACCACTGCTCTGTTAATTGATGTTACTTCTGTTTTTTTCCCCCACCTCCTGACTCCCTGCTTCCAAATATTTTTGTTTGCTGTGAGATTGGTTTTTGATAAACCTGTATAGGTGCTCACCTATGACCTCTCTTTTCCCTGTGTGCACTGAACTTGAGCCCCATGATAAAGTGCATTGTCTATACAAGTGCATACAAGTGTATTTTTATATTAGGTGCATGGAAGTAATTCTTCCAGGATTGGAATTACAGTATATGCCATGCAGTTTGCATCACACAGATTCTTGTCATTACATCACACCCAAACTGTTCCCCTTGTTTGTGTCCCATGCTACAAGTGATGGACTTCAGGCTAGCTGGGATCTTGTCCTGGATAAGCAGTCATAGAAGATGGGTGGAAATTATTAAAGTAGGTGCAGTGCGAAGTGTTACACAACCCAAAGATAGTGCGAGATATTGTTTATGCTAAAAACCATTCTTGTACTTTTATCTGATCATTAAGCCCTTCCGTAGTGAAATTAATTGAAGTTATATGTGGCCGTTGGAAGGAAATGGCTTCCTTATTCTTTCAGTGAACTAAATAAAAGAAAATGCTTTATTACACTCAGTGGACACTTTATTAAGTACACCTATATGTAGTACCAGATAGCCCCCCCTTTTCTTTCCAGAAACACAGGAGATGCAAGTTGTGAATTCAGAGATGCCTTTCTGTGCAACAGCTGTTTTTTTTTTGTCAGCTTCCTGTTAGTTTGGCCATTCTCCTCTGACCTCTGTCATCAACAAGGTGTTTTCGACAACAGAACTGCAGTGGGATATGTTTTTGTTTATCACACTATTTTCTATACTCTGGACACCAGAGTGCATGGAAGTTCAAGAAAGGCACCTATGTCTGACATTCTGGAACCACCACATCTTGCACAAGCATATTACATTCAGAATCACTTATAACATTATTATGACTGAGTTAAATCAAATGGACCACAAAAAATTCTGCAAAAAGGTTAAATGTACCACAAATATCTACTTTTACGTCCAGAGGTGAAGTAATGAATATTAAATGCTACATGTGGCACAGTTACTTAATGTTTAGAATTGTATCCTCAAACCTCTGGGGTTTGGAGTTCATGTCCTGCCTCTGGCAGTATGTGTGAAGAGTGAATCATCTCATGATATCTCTGCAGGTTTGGTCTAGTTTTCTTTCACAGCCGGCAAACATGCATATAAAAGATCTTGTAACTTGATTTGTTTCACTGTATGACTGAGAAACATTTAAATTGTTTTAAGTAATTTGTACTAAAGGAAAACATATTGACACAAAAATGTTTTCATATATGGGTTATGACAAAAATATATAAATAAATATCAGAAGTAGTTGTGTAGTTCTATGGACAAAATTTTAAGTTTCTTGTTCAGTTTCTTGACAAAAGCCACGATTACTATAAGGACTGGAATAGATTTATCTGATTTTTTTTTTTATCTGAAGCGGAGAATTCAGAGAAGGTGACAGGAAAGTGTTTAATCAAACTAAGTTCACATGAGCATATTCAATCAAATCAAAAAGCAAAATGCTAACAACAAACTACTGCAGTTTGTATAACCTTCCCATAAGTAGCTTTTTTTAGGTATGTTTGCTCATTACCACAGTCTGCTAATACAAACAATGAGTGAAGTGTCCACAACTGAATACATACAGCGTGCACACTGGGTCGAGAGGTTCAGTCACTATGTTCCGCTAAGTACTATGACAGCTACAATGCATGATATAAGCAAGTTTAAATGTGATGTGATTGTTGGTACCAGGCATGGTTCCTGCATGAAACAGCTACCCTCCTGAGATTTTCATACACTACTGTGTCTCACAGTTTACTAAAAATGGTGTAATTAACAAAAATCCAGTCAGGGGCAGTTCTGTGACTGAAAAAGTAACAGAGAAGATAGAGAAATATAGCCAAACTCATTAAAGCTAAGGCATCTGGTAGACACTCCAGAAGAGTGATAGAAGTACATAACAATGCGGCAACTGAGTGGTTATTATACAATCACAGAATTTTGTAACAAAAGGTACTCAGAGGGTAAATTTTCTCAAGAGGATAATGAGTATCTACTAGAAGAACAATGCATTGCGATTATGAATATACATAGTGTTTTTGTGTTAAAATATGGAGAGCCATATTGAGAAAGAGATCTTGTTGATACAATCAACTAAATGGCTCATTTTATGCTATTCATTAAATATGAACCATCTGTTAGGTAATCTCCTCTTGACTGACATATTCTATCAAAAAAAAAAAGTAGCCCATACAGTAATACAGTGAACAGATTATACAGTCGGACTCCTATTGACCTGATAGTAGCTGTCAGAAATGTCTGGGTAAAAGGCACTTAGGTGTCAGTTTTTTGATTCCTGATATGAAGTTCAACTCTTGGAAGAATGGAAGCGTGTGGTGAAATAATCTAGAATCATGATTCTGTTTAGGACATTATACAGTTCAATGTCTGTTGTGAAAATCACATATATAAGCTCTGGGGCAAGGTATAGCTACCAATGACCATAGGAATACTGGAATACGAAAAACAACTATTTACCATACAGCAAGGAAATGGAAAGCATCTTTTTTTTCACTACAACATTTTTGCATACAGTGTTCTGAACAAACAAACTAGGCCACCTTTAGGGAGTTTGTTGCTTAACTGTGCATTTTATTGAGCTCATGGTTTCTTTAGGTTGATCTCTTATTACTGTACATCAAAAGCTAAAAATAAAGACAGTTTCTTGGTGTAAAACATTTTTCAAATGACATGAATGTTCACAATCTCAAATAAACTACCAACTGTCTTCTAAATTAAGCCATCTCGCCAGCTAGTTAATAAATTTCTGCATGCAAATTTCATTATGTTGTTGTTAAGTATGAAGGACGAAGCAGTACAAAAACAGAAAAGATAATATCCAGTGTGAATCATCCAGATTTACCTCAGTGTGGGGGTGGCGAATAAGTGCTGAGGGCAAACCAAAATATGTAAATGGAAGGGGCAGTGTCAACACACACGACAGAGACCTAATTAAATATGATACAGGGCAGCAGGAGAAGAAAGTGAGAAATTCAAGATTTGCATGATATCTATTCCACTTCCGCCTTTTAGTACAGTTTGAGAGAGAGCAAGCGCATTTTATGCTTTAATAGCTATTTTAATTAAAACAAATCATTGAAATCTATTCAAATATTAATTGTGATAATAAGCAGTCACAATAAGCACAGTGTCTTGATTTACACACAGCATACTTAGGCCTCTGTAAAGCACTTTAACTAGGATGTCGTGAAGAATGTGGGCAGGGCGAACAGGAATCCCAAGAGATGGGGTCCATGTGTGAGCTTGAGGTTTAATTAACAAGGTAACAAAATGCAAATAGGCATTGGGCACAGCTCTGAGCAGAGAACACAGCACAAACTCACAGGATGGTGAGTTTGCAGAGCTGACCGGGCTCTCCACAAGGAGGAACCAGGGTTTGCTCAGAAACACCAAACGTTCAACAAAGAAAAAGAGGAGACCCCAACTCTCTATTCATTGGTTCCCTATACATACTTGTCCTTGGTGCATTTATAATCCATTTGCTATTGATGAATACATTTTTGCATAGAATGTGTTGCATGTCCCTGTATCTCTTGCAGTGGAACACTTCTGAATAACTATCTGTGCTGGGATAAACTGGTCTTCGCAAACCCTAATCAAAAGGGAATTTAAGGTCATGTTCCATATCTACATTTTTTTCTGTTTCCCTTTTTCAGTCTGTGACCATTTTTATTTTAGAAAGATAAATTATTACATAAATCTGATTCATTGATTGGTTGGTTGGTTGGTTGGTTGGTTGACTTGTTGATTGATTGGCACAATGGAAAGCTGTCAGTATGTAGTGTTGACAGGACAACTCAATGAATCACACACTGTGGAGCCAGGCAGGGTGATGAATATACTGGTGAGAGGTCTTGACATGAAGACCACCGTTTGAAAAATTCTCCATTGTATTTCATAGGTCAGACTATATCAGTGATGGATAGGCCACATATAGATGACATGTCTTGTAGTGGATCAGCCAGTAGTACTAAGGGGTTTACAACCAGTAATAAACAAATGAGAAAATTACCTAAGAGGAATTAAAATAAATTCATGTTTATTAATTTGTCACAACTTATGCACAACTTTCTGTTCATTTTCAATCAAGGTATCAATCTACAGATATATGCTAGCTCAGGATGAGACATGCATGTTCCTCTCTAAGCATTATCCATGTGATTTTTTATTTTTTAATATTTATGCAAGGACCTGTAATATAAAGAACCCATACAGTTTACATATAGCTAATATACATCCATCTTTCAAACACTTATCTAATAGAGGGTCAAATAGGGCAATAGTCTGTTTCTGGGTTAAGGCCTTAAAAATGGACCAGCACTGCCTGACTGAATGTGGAATAAGAGCTCGGACCTTTATATAGTTATATTTTGCAGCAGTACAAATATTTAACAGTTTCTATCATGTCTTAAAAAGCTGAATATATATAAGCTTTTATTTGTACATAAAATCTATTACATATGTCTGTAAGCACTTTGAATTTCCACATAATTAGATGCATGCCAGTGGGATCACATGCAAATTTTATCTTCAAATCAGGGCAGGGATTTCTAAAACATTATCAGGGTGAGCACCACAACCCTCCCTGTACTATCCCCAGGCTATTAACTTTGTTAAACATTCAGCTATATCTGAAGGTCTACTATGTTCACAGGAGATGCTTGTGCAAGCTGTTCCACTGAGGAAGACTACAAGGACTACAGCCCGGACATATCAGGCATCATTCGTCCAGCATTTACCCACCTCCCCAGGCACTAGCTTAGCGTACCCAGCATACAAATCACTCCTCCCCAAGGACTAAGAATACACAACGCACCTGCATCCCTAAACAATACTTCCCCATCTGAGGCCACTTCCTTGGATATATGTGCAAGGATCTTTGTCTATAATAAGCGTAACATTACCCCAAGGCTGTGGCAAGCGGCCAGGGAATGAGCATGATGCTGCTTTTTTTTGTTGTTGATCGCTGCTTTGAATGCCATAGGAGGAGCGTAGAAGATGGTGCTGAAAGGGACTCTGAAAGCATGGAGGTAAAGAGAAGATGTTGCTGATATGGTCTCTGAAAGAAACAGAGGTGAAGAGAAGATGGTGCTGATATGATCTCTGAAAGAAACAGAGGTGAAAAGAAGATGGTGCTAATATGGTCTCTGAAAGCCATGGAGGTAAAGGTAAAATGATGCTGATATGGTCTCTGAAAGTCATGGAGGTAAAGAGAAGATGGTGCTGATAGGGTCTCTGAAAGCCATAAGAA
Source organism: Hyperopisus bebe (assembly GCA_026777045.1). Lineage (NCBI taxonomy): Eukaryota > Metazoa > Chordata > Actinopteri > Osteoglossiformes > Mormyridae > Hyperopisus > Hyperopisus bebe. The sequence goes on from JAODJW010000117.1 coordinate 14,110,559, forward strand.
GAGGCAGTTATACTGAGTTAAATAACAGTGGCAAGAGGAAGAAAATTTGAAGAAGGCCACATACCAGTTCCAGTAGCATTGCCAACCGAAAGTCATCTTCTTTTTTCTCTTTGTGAATGCAGACAGTGCTGCTTCTAAGGAGCAATCATTTCTGCTGTCATGTTATGGACCAGCAGCCTTCCATGTACATTTAATTTACTTTAACTGCATTTAAAATGTGAATTTAATCCCAGTTAGCACAAATATGGCATTACTTGTTATGGCCTAAGCATTACTTGTTTAAGGTTATAATAGTTTTATTGTGGTTTTATATTTGGCTGTGCAGATTTAATCACTTATTTCTTTTCTTTTTGAAGGCACTGATGAATTGTTAACCACAAGGCTCCAGACTTGTTTTTTCATTGCCCTGTTTAATACAGATATTTTCAAATAAACTGTAACAACTGTTTACTTCTCTGTCCCATGACAAATATTCACTAGCTCTTTTTATATGAAAATCTGCTGCACTGAAGGATTTTGTAATATTTTCAAATAGACATAATTATTTTTGTCTAATATGTGTCAGATGTATTATTCAAATGCATTTATAATGAGTATAATGAGTATACATAGACACATTATAGTAGGATGAAGAACAGCTGTGACTTGAAAATCCTTATTCCTTTCTAAGAGAGACACTAAACCATGATAATAAGCACAAATGGAGCTTTCCACAGGCTTTGAATGAAGCAGATGCAGTCAGTCACTGCAAAAATATTAGCGAAAAGATATGATGAGAGCAGTTGAGGGGACTTTATAATATCTGTGTGTGGGTCATGCTGTTCTGCAGCCAGCTTTCATATCATACTGCATAACAGCCAGTGTGATATGAAGCTGCAAATCTGGTTTATCCATGAATAATAAGACAATTAATAATATAAGATAAAATCCATTATTTTATTGGATAGGAATAAAATATGGTCTTTGTATGTAGTGCCAGAAAATATTATATCTACTAAGTTAGAAATTGTCATGCTAGTTAAGCATTTATTTTTATTTATTAAAGTTTGGAGTACAAATGCACCACTCCAGTTTAGCATAATTGGAATTTATAAACATTGATAAATGTAATGCATATTGAATTGAATATTCAAAAACTTGGTCAATATTGGATACAGGACTGTGTGGCCTTGATCACTATCATTAAATACTATGAATAGTCTGTGGTGTGTATAACATCCTATGTAGAATGTATCCTGCCTGAATAGGCTACAGGCACACTACATTAGAACAGCAAGGCACATAGTACATTATAGGCATTTATTAAATGATTAATTTTATACCAGTATGAAGTCTCAGAAGAAATAATTATATGAATAATTATATGAATATACAGCAGATGGGCAAACATCTAGAGTAGGCACATTCCATCCAGTAAAAGGTAATTGTGTCCCACCCAAAGTAAGTTTCAATTGGCAGATGTGTAGGGTAGGCACAGCTAACAAAGGAAATGATAGTTACCTTCCACCGAAGGTAGTTGCAGCAGCACAGGTGCCTAGCATAGGTGCAGATGTTAACATCTTGGGACAGGGTGTCCATGAAACAAATGGTCAATAGAATTTCACCTAGGGTACATGAGGATATCATTACCTAGAAAAGGACTGGGTGTTCCTAGTCATTTCTGCATGATGTGAAGGGTATATGACCAGGAGTAGGTGACTTGAATTGTGTGTATGATTTTTAAGCAAGAATGCAAATATTTTCAATTGTATAAGTTGTTTCAGCTTCATTGGAATTGCTCAAAGGAGTGCTATAGACACTACAAACTCCTATACTAAATTTTCATTGATGATCTGGTGCTTTCCCTTAACATGGGGGTAGGCAACATGGGGGTAGGCAACCTGGAGACAGTGCGCATGCAGGTTTTTGGAATAACCTTTAGATCAACTGTTCAGCCAGTCAGTCCTCTAATTAGTATTCGAATTAAGGAGTTGCTGCAAAATCCCACACACACAATGACCCTTTCTGGTTAAGATTGCCTACCTTTGCCTTAGCACAGTACATACCATTGATAGTACAATTCTGTTAATACTTGTGCTGTTTATCTTAAAAATATATTGCTTAATGAAGGCACCACAGATTTTTAAGAATTTAAAGTGCTAGGCTGCTTCCTGGCTGCAAATTTGCTGTATCAGTAATTGCAAGCAATTCATTACCCAAGTACATTGTGTTAACTTCTGTACTGTTTCCAACACTTTTTCTTGCTGAAAGAAATTGTGCAAATTATCGTTGCCCTGAAAGAGTTCCAATGGATTGCCTTTTGGCAGGAGAAAGGCATATATTCACAGAAGAAATACTTGCCCCCTATGGTCTAGAGATCAGAAACACTGATCATGGAAAAAGGTTTTCGACATAGGATGCAATAGGACAAATTGGAAAAAAAAATATTGATTTGTGTAAGATAACAAATTATGTACTCTTAAACAAAACTTCACTCTGTGTTCCTTTGAATAAGCACTTTATATGGATTTATATTTACTATAAAAATTCAACCTCTCCTGGAGCCGACACCTTATCGTGGTGGAGGGGTTTGCGTGTTCCAATGATCCCAGGAACTAAGTTGCCCGGGGCTCTATGCCCCTGGTAGGGTCACCCAAGGCAAACAGGTCCTGGGTGAGGAACCAGACGAAGTGCAGCTCATCAGACCCCTTATGATGAATGACAACACAGATCCACGATTTCCCTTGCCCGGACGCAGGTCACCGGGGCCCCCCCCTGGAGCCAGGCCTGGGGGTGGGGCTCGATGGCGAGCGCCTGGTGGCCAGGCC
>JAODJW010000117.1:14113465-14124052 GCA_026777045.1 Hyperopisus bebe
AGGGACTATGTCTCTCAGCTGGCCTGGGAACGCCTCGGGATTCCCCCAGAGGAGCTGGAGGAAGTGGCCGGGGAGAGAGAAGTCTGGGTTTCCCTGATGAGACTGCTGCCCCCGCGACCCGACCTCGGATAAGCAGGAGAAAATGGATGGATGGATGGATGGATGGATGGATGGATGGATGGATAAAAATTCAACAAATAGCAACTGTGAACAAGATGTCAATAAAGAGTGAGATGAGCACAACAGTTCATATTGATTTGTCCCTCCTCTCTTTCATTGCAGTTGTTTCATTGTTTATATTTACATTGGTGTGTTTTGTTTGGTGTCACAATAGACTGGAGCTTCTTTTATGTCAGCCTACAATGCCCGAGCTCCATTGTTTTTTCCCTTCTGCCCACCATAATGGCAATTTCATTTTTGTTTACCCTAATTACAGCCTGAAAAGACATTAAAACTTTGGTCACTTCTTTGTGGCTTTCTTTTTTTCTGATGAAGAATTCCTGCATTCCCACACATAACCGGAGTATGCCAGTGGTCACCCAATAAGACTGATCTTGGCAAACTGCAATAACTATTAACTAGCATTGTAAAAGCTGGCAAACAAGACTGCAGGTAATAGTTCAGCTTTGAGTGATAGTAAAAAAAAACAGAGTATAGACAACAATAGATTTGCATGCAGCACCACTTGCTGGAGTGCTCTGTTTGTGTCACCCATTAAGTAACTAGTGTGCCATCTAATGAAAGATATAGACAGACCTGAAGTGCTGCTAAATAGAAATGTTTCTGTCTGTCTCAGAAAGTGCTGCTGAAGCATTGCAGTGCCGAGGTGCAGGAGAACATATTCCATCTTTGTTTTAAAAAAAATAGCAATTCAACATAAGAATTTGGTTAAATATTTTTTTCAAATTGAGTGTTATAGAATGTTATTCTGAAATTCACAAATGCTTTAACAAAAAAGTGATTTTGTCTGTGGCATGGCTATTGGTGGTTTGGGGTGGTATTTCAGACACTGCCTATCTCCTGGAATTTTAATGCACAGCAGTCTGTAGAGTTTGCACAGAATGGTGCGGAAAACAAGCCAACAAATGTCCAGCAATTGTTTGATGCAATCTTATCAACATAGATCTCAATCTCTAAGGAATGCTTCCAGCACATTGTTAAGTCCATGTCGCAAAGAATTCAAGCTGTTCTGAGTGATATGGGGGGGTACCGAGTAATAGAATGAAGTGGCTAGTGAATGTATATAAGACTAAAATTTAAAGGATTAGGCTGCAGAAATTGTGTTATTAGCTGGTCCTGAGCACCAGGCAGGAAGGCAGCAGAAAATGTTTTAGGAATGACTCCAGGACCTACATTGTATCAGCGTTCTAGCTGTTCATTACACTAGCATATTTAGCAAATTTCCAGGCCTGTTGACATGACAAACATAGAGCAGGCAGCAGTATGATGAGAAGTGGAGGACCTTCAATATGGTTGACCTACATACTTAGTTTGGCTTCTGGTGTTAGCTGGTGTGTACAAGTCCTATTTGAAACTGGAGGACCAATTTTCTGTGCAACTATGTCCCTGGAGATGTTATGTACTTTTTCAGCAATAATTTGATTTGACAGCCCAAGTCAAAGTGGCAATCAAGGAAGTGGTGGAGTAGCTGACTTGCATATACAGTACAATCATCGGCCTGAAGTCACAGGGACCGAGAGACTATTTCCATTGCAGAGTTGGTGTCAGTGCATTGTTTGTGATGTCATTTCCTGGAGAGCACTGCTGGTGTCTTGCTGCTCGACTGGAACTCCTGGCATTTCTTTAACTTATATACATTGTGTTTTAACTTTTGCTTTACTTTATCTGTGAACGTGGCTAGTTCCTTTAAAGTGTTTTTCAGTTATTTTTTATTTTACCTGCTGTTTGGCTGTCACTTATCTGTAGACTGCACATGTTTCTTCTGTCTACTGCTGTTATCCTGCACTGCTCCCTCCATAATTCTGCGTCCTTTTTACCCTTCTACTGCTCGGTGAACCTTTGTTACCCATTCAGATTTATGCCATCACAGCTAATGTTTAAGCTGGGTTGCCATCTCCTCTAGTTGTGAGTTAGTCTTTATTTTTTCGAATTCTTTTGGTTTTAGTTGCTGGAAAGGAATAATCCTTTGTGAGCCAATTACCCAGTTTACAGGGTTATGGAACATTTTGACTGACTGGAGCATTTCTTGCACAGGGATCAGCTTTTGATTAAACAACTGACCAGAACAATACTGCACTATTTAACTGGACTATTACTACTTGCCCCAAGAGCCACCTATTTACTTCCATTTATTGTGTCATTCCCCATATTGCAGTTTTTGTCTTTCACCTTGCACTCTCTTGCTTAGCGTACTTATTGTTCTCTTATTTGCCCTGTTGTCCCCCATGACTCTGTCCCCTGCCCTGAAACTGTGCACAAGAATTTCATTGCGTTTCTTGGAACACAAACAAAAAGAAAAACTACACCATTTCCAATGGTGTCGCTACATCCATTGTGGCTCCAAAATGTATTGGCACTGACATCTGCATTGTCTAGATGAATATTCATCCAATCTTCCCATTAGACAGAGTGCCATACACTTAATCAGCAAGTCACCCCTCTGCTAACTTGTCTTTCATCGTTTCTTTTTCCATTTTGATTAGTGCTCTCTCACTAATACGTTGGCTCTCTACTGTGCATTTTCATTGCTGACAATAACATTGATTTTCTCCTTTGCACCAAAACCTGGTGAGAGCCAGGGGATTTTCTTTTATTTAGGCATGCCCTCATAACTTTTCTTGCTTATGTAAACTTTGCTCTCTTAAGGTGGGGATACGACTGTATTTATAATAACAAATTACTGTACTATGTTGTATATTTGAGTGCCTTGCTTGTAGCATTCTTTCACTGCTTTGCACCTGTATTGTTCTCTTAAATCAAACTCTCTTTTCCTGACTAAACTGTTAGAGCTACTTATGCCTATTTCCTCATTTTCCTTACACCTACTGCTATGTCAAGATTTCAACATCCACATTGACTTAACTGTACCATGACTATTGATTTTCAGTCCTTGCTTTACTGCTTTCACTTTTCCTAACGTTTCTCACTCACCTTGAAGGTCATATTCTCAATCTAGTCTGTTTTGCCATTCTGCTTGTGAGTTGCTTTTACTCTCTCAGACCATGTGGCTATTCTGTTCTCTATGTCACTTCCATTGTCATATTATTTTATCAAAATATTATCTTTTCCCATAACATTAAATCTGTTGATCCACTTACCCTATTTCTGTAGCTCTGTCTTCTCTTCCTGTGTTCTCCTCTCCTGAAATGCTTGCCTCTGAGCTCAAAATTCTTCTCCCTCCTCTGCAGTCACCTATGGGGTCCCCCAAGGTTCAGTTATTGGGCCACTGCTGATGGTTTTACTTTTCTTTCACCTTGCCTGGCTGCATCATTAGACACTAAAATTTCCACGTTTATGTTGATGATTCCCAGATCAATCTCAGTACTAATCTACTCATTCACCAGCTGTATACCACATTAAAACTAATATATGGTCAAGACCTAAATGACCTACAAATTTCTCAAACCAAGCAGCAATACAATTTAACTTAACCTCTAAATCCAACCTTAAGATTTGGATTTCCCTCCACAACGATTAGTATTATCTTCACCTACAGTTAGTAACCTAATATATATTCTTCATTTTGTCTGTGTTTATATTTCTTCAGACTGTCTGCAGGTGCAATGCTTTCCCTTGGGAGCAGTTGGCAGCTTTGGTCAGGGGCCCAATGATGAAATCACCCTATAATCCATGAGATTTGAATCCGTGAATTTCTGATCACGTTGATGAAATCCCCATCAGCAGCGAGAATTTTCTCTGAAGATGTCAACAGGGAATGCTGTATGTCCCAGCTTGATCAGTATGGTCTTAATTGTGGAATTTCTGTATGTATAAATGTAGTGCTTTTATGCATTTGCAAGTAATGTGATTGCTCATTTTATTACACAGCCTTGATGAAACCACCAGAGGCTGCCAGTGAGTAGACAGAAGCAGTAGTCTTCTGGCAACTTCTAGCTCTGGACTCAAGCCCATGAACACACCAGCTGATTGTTACATGCTGATTAGCTAGGTATTTCAGCTGGCTGATTTTCTCCATTTGTACTCAAGTTGCCAAAAGCCATCCTATGGAGTACTAGAAACCTGAGTTTTTTTGTGTGGATTAAGTCTCCTTGCCATTTTGATTTCTGATGGAATGGCACTGTTGTGCTGCCTATGGCATTGGGAGTTAGAGTGACGCTTCTGCTCTGTGTGTGGAGTTGGACTGTTCTCCCTGTGTCACATGGGTATCCCTTGCTGTCCATGGACATGCGTTTTGGCCTCCCTTCAGGGCGTGCCCCAGCCTTCTGCCTTATACTGCCTAGGATTATTATACAAGCTTATCAGCTCATTTGGAAGTTTGCTACCTTTCTGCCTGTGTGCTAAGGCCATCTCTGATATCTGTAAGTAGAACAACCTTGATTTTACTTGACCTGTTCAAAATGAATTACATGTGGCTTTACATACTGTACACAGTCCCTTAACCACAGGTCAGACTACATGCCACAGAATTTTAAACAGCAATGAACACAGCCTATATTACAGTTTCAGTTCACCATCACTATGAAAGCTATAAAAGGGGATCTTTCTCATTTACTTCTTTACTTAGCAGTAGCTGATTAATAAATATTAGTTGCATTGCTATTATCTTGTTAAATTAACGTGAAAGACAAATCACTTAGTGAATTATTGGTTGGTTTGCTCTTTTTTTTTTCAAATATACTAATAGCTAAATATTTTCAGGGCAACTTGTGGGTTTGTGGGATGTTCATTATGGGTCTTCAGTGCATGTGTGATATGCTACATTAGTTTCAAGTTCTAGGTCACCTTGTTTAACATGTTCACACAATTTGTCAGTCCATGTCAAAGCCTTTAACATCACTAGCTGTCAAACGCCAGCACAATGAATGCAATACTTTTTCAAGAGGGACAGGAAGACCAAACTCAATTGACAAAACAGAAAATTGCAGGAAAATTGCTTTAAACATTCATAACCTCTTCTTCCCAAGAGTCTTCCTGGTCTGAATATAATAATTGCAGCAAAGACAAAAGCCACTATTTTTCTATTCATAAGGCAAACTCCCATCAGGGGAGTTTTTTGTTTTTTTACAATATAGAGGAATGCTGCTTTTTTAACTGCATCAATGTATGTAAATATATTACAAATCACTGTGATAAGGTCAAAAGGCACTGTATATGTGATACATTAACAAGCTTCAGAAATATACAAGGGACTCATTAGCTTTGACACATCATTAACTTATAAATGGACGTAGAATATGAATATGTTCTGAGCAATGGAGGACAAACTCATTTGGGGATTGGAAAAGATTTATCAAGATGTAAATAACTTCTTGAAGAGCTTCCTTTAATGCCGTTTATGTACTGCTGGACAGCTACAGTTTAAATGTCTACTCCACTTGGTTTCATGAAAAAAAAAGGTATTTAAGGATTCACATTTTAAAGTTAATTGAAATGTATTTTGTAAGGTGAGGTTTCCCCCCACAGTCCAAAGACATGCTGAGGCTGATTGGAGTTCTTAAATTGCCCATGTATGAGTGACTGGTGTGTGAGTGTGCCCTGCAATGGGCTGGCCCCTCATCCAGGGTTGTTCCCTGCCTCATGCCTGCTGCTTCCAGGATAGGCTCCGGACCCCCCGTGACCCAGTAGGATAAGCGGTTTGGAAAATGGATGGATAGTTATGACCTGTGTGCAAGTAAAGATGTGCTACTGATACCATCATTATGATTATCAATTTTCCTGAAGTTCAGTGTGTGATTATTTGCTAATCACTGCATGGTTAATAACAATAATTAAACTGATCCCTATCTATATTTATGGATAAACAGCCATTCATCTTCTAATGACTTAAACATTTTTTAATAATTAAAAATAATTTAATAATTTTAATAATTTTTAATAATTAAAAAATTAAACATTTTTTAATAATACACAAAAGCCACCACACAGTACATAGTACCCCAGAGCAGTGGCTCTAAGTACCATTTTTTTTGGACACTAATACCCAAATTTAAAAGCTTATGAATTTCCAGAAATTTAATCATCAGTTTCTCATAAATCTTCAGAGAAATGTTAGGTTGAATATTATCCCTGAGAGTCAGTAGATGTTCCATACTACAAGACATGGCGTTAGATGCACAATGAAGAACATTAACAAAGAAAAACAAACACAACACATAGCTGCAACATACCGAAGCGGCTGTCCGTGGCGCCATCTTCATCAAGTTCCATATTACCAAATCAGATTCACACCAGTAACTGCTCTTTCAACCTGTTTTGTGCTTTGTGTTATGTGCTGTGAAGCCATTCGGCAATGCACAACAGATACGCAAAGCCTTTTGAATTCAGTGTAATGCTACCTGTCAGTGGTGGCCTGAAGCCACAGAACATTCTGAAAACACCAGAAGCCTAGTCAGCATGGGCCAAACACTTCCCCATCCTGCAAACACTATTGCAACCTCTCAGCTCTTACAGTGGGTATACTTCCCTCAAAAGAGGGCAAAACATAAATCATAGAATCAATTTCAATCTACACTCCTGCTGAGATCTCTGTGATATATCTCACTTTAAAGTCTACATGAACTGTATTAACATATTAACAGAGTGGCCACTAGTTATTTTGCTAATTTGTTAATATGTTCATATACTACCTAGCCAAAAGTATGTGGACACCCAAAAATTAGATTCACATGTGCTTGTGGAATGTTTAATTCCAAAACCATGGGCACAAAAATGGAGTTGGTTCCCCCTTTGCAGCTATAACTGCACCCTCTCTTCTGAAAAGGCTTTCCACTGTAGATTTTGGAATGAATGGATTTGCTTCCATTCAGCCATAAGAGCATTACTGAGGTTGAGCACTAATGTTGGGTGATCAGATCTGACTTCTAGTCATTGTTCCAATTCATTCCAAAGGTGTCTGGATGGACTTGAGGTTAGGACTCAGTGAAGGCCAGACAAGTTTCTTTGGCATCAAAATCAGCAAACTATTTCTTTATGAACCTCACTTTGTGCATGGGACCAGTGTCATGCTGAAAGAGGAAAGGGCCTTCCCCAGTTTGAAAGTGCACATTTTTTTCTAAAATGTCATTATATGCTATACCATTAAGACTTCCATTCACTGGATCTAATGCTCAAACCACATGAAACCAAACTTTCAAGATTGTACTGTACTTTCAGGCATGTAGCATTTTCCTGGCATCTTCTAAAACTAGATTGATTCAAGTCAAATAATTTATTTATATAGCACATTTAAAACAACATGAGTTGACCCAAAGTGCTTTCCAGCTTAAAAAGAGTTAATTAACAAACACTGCATACATCGTATGATATAGAAATAAAAAAACATGAGTAACAATGAAATATAACAATAAAATAACATGAAAATGTGCATACAAGAAATAATAAAATAAACAAATAAAATGAATATAAAAACTAAACTTAAGGTTTTGGGGTGTGAGTGAGGAACCGAGAGGAGCTGTTATGAGGATGACCTAAGTGACCGGGCTGGGGTGAATATGGAACTAATAGGTCTGAAATGTATTGTGGGGCTAATCCATTGGGTGCTTTAAAAACAAATCTATTCCGTCTTTCAAATGTAGCCAATGCAAATGAGCTAGAACAGGAGTGATATGTTGTCTTTTCTTCGGTCCGGATAAAAGTCTAGCAGCTGAATTTTTTTGGTGATTAACATTATTTATTAGAAGATACAAGAAATTTTACACTTACAACATTTTATGAACATATAAACCACACAGTAACCAGCTGCATTTTGAATCATTTGAAATCTAGAAAGTGAAGAAGGGGCAACCTCAGATACAAGGAATCACGGTAGTCAAGCCGAGAGGTGATAAAAGCACGAATAACTATTTTCAGTTCCTTATGAGATAAAATCGGCTTTAACCTGGCTATATTCATCAGACTATCAGATGACAAATTGTTATTCATCTGTCCAAAGAATGCATTTCCATTGTCCATTGAGTTTGATGGTGGGGCTCGTCATACCACTGCAGTTAATGCATGTCATTATGCACAGTGCAGCTGTTCGGCCATGAAAACCCATATATTGAATCTCACAAATAATGGCTCTTGCACTGATGTTGCTTCCCGACATTTTTACTCACTACTCACTTTGAGTAGTTGAATTTACTTGCTACTCACTTCCAATAGTGGTGTTTATTCACTACTCACTTCCAGTAGTGGTGTTTACCTGCTACTCACTTCGCCATTTGGCAATCCCATTTTGTGAGCTTTCATAGCCTGTTATTTAGCAGCTGAGCAGTTGTTCCTCTAAGACATTTCCATTTCACAGTGACAGCACTTATTTTTGACAAGGGCAGCTCTTGATGAACAGACTTGGTGGAATGGTGGTATCCTGTGGTGGTGCCATGCTACTGTTACTGAGATCTTCAGTATGACCCATTCTACTGCCAGTGTTTATCTATGGCTGTAGGCTTGGTTTTATTGAATTCAATCAGTCAATTTTATTTTGTATAGTGCATTTTCACAACGTTACATTGTCTCAACTGCTTTACATTATCCCTGCCCAAAGCCCCCAGTAAGCAAGCCGGAGGTGACAGTGGTAAGGAAAAGCAGTGGTACAGCAGCAGGGAAGGAAAGAAAGATCACAGGGACAAAGGGAAGGCAGGCCAGAAGGATGTCACAGGTACTAAGGGCATTTCTGGCAGCAGGGTAGGCAGAATGTATTGATGTTTTTCGTTGGGTCTCCTGGCAGCAGGGGTAGGGGAAATAAAAAACTGCACTTGTTAGCAATGGGTGTGGTTGAGACAGATGACCCCACTAATTGGAAGAGAAGTCCACATACATTTTGCCATGTAATTTGCCATGTATATAACATGATTTACTGATTATTTACAATGATCAGTATTAGGATTCTGTAATTAAAACTGCAAGTAAACATGCAACCCTTGGTTACTTAGATTGTTTATTGTTTGTTAGAGATTTTGCTGTTCTACTAGGTCAAACTAAACCAGAAGTAATCTTTGGGGTAAGGGTTATATTTTGATGATGTGTCTGTAAAGAATTATCAGATCCTTCTTTCCAACATTCTCTGTATGTAGAAGAGCTTTATACAGACACTAAGGCAAGGGACATTGTTTGATCACAAGTCAGGAACCACAAGACAGTCATGACCACCAGACTCCCCTTTGATCACACGATTGCGCAATACTTTGGCTGCCTCAAGTGTATTTGCATGTAGTCAAACCAGCACCTTGTCAAAGGCCTTTGTTCACTTGAATGACATTAGGTGAAGACTGACAGGTTTCCTGAATAACATATCTTACTGCAGTATAATGTGCTTAACCACAAGTTATCAAACAAAACTTTCTTACAAAATCCTACAACAAATCCTACATGTGTTTTGCTTACAATATAATTCTGATGCTCATGTTTGATAAGAAAATGTTTGCTTCATTTGCATTAGTTTCCTTTGAAGGTCAAGTTCAATATCTTTGGGAATATTTTTTTATGACAAACCAGCTGTCATCATCTGTGCTGTGCAAATCTGCTGCTGATATCAATAAATGTTTCAATTAGTGTTTTGACCATGTAATCCTGGTCTATTCTTGTCTGACACAAATGTACCTTGGAATAAAGAAAGCTTATGTTGTATGTGGAAGTGGGGATGGATTTTATAAAATGGTGGGGAAGGCCAAAATGAAAAAGCAGCCTTTTCGGAATAGGGAAACACAGAAAAAGAACACAGTGACTGCTATAATGACTTCAGCACAATGCAAACTTCATCATCAGGTTCTAGGTATGTCTCAGAACCCATAAGGATAAAATAATTACATTTGTAATCAGCTGTTCTCCAGACATCACCCCCCCCCCCCATGCTTACATTGTAATATTTCTTTTACTTATGATCTATCTTCCTTAGCTGCATATCCAGTAAAGAATGACAGTATTAGCTCAGTACAAATTCCAGGCAACTTCAGCACAAGACTGGAGATAAAATGGCTGGGACACCAGTCCATCACAGGGTACACACTATGCAATTTAGAGACGCCAGTTTACCTACGTGCATGCTTTTGGATTGCAAGAGAAAACTCCACAGAGACACAGAATGGGGTGGGTTTGCATCCCAGATCCCCGAGGAGAGGATGCAAAGAGTATCCATTACTGCCAAACAATATTTTGTAGTGTTTTTGAAGCTGATTTTATTCATATGTCTTGAACAATACAAACTCTACAATGAAGGCTTCTAGTTATTTACTTAGTGGCTGGTTTCCAAACTAGAACTATTTAATTCATAGTTCACAGGTAACAGATCTAGAAATTAGTATATTGGCAAAAAAATATTTCTATATCTTACATAATTTTGAGCTTAGCTCATCAGAACTCAAATTTCTTAAAAGTCAAACCAACCAGTTCGAAAAAAAATTACCTAGAACTCGATCTGAATCTCAGAAGTCAAACCGTGAATGCCGACCTAAGATAACTTGTACACGC
>JAODJW010000117.1:14124152-14140574 GCA_026777045.1 Hyperopisus bebe
TTACACTAGCTGAATACATATATTTAGACAGTAAAAATACATTTGGACAATGATAGACAGTAACAGTAATTATTATTTTATAATAAAATATATTTTAAAATAAAGATTTCTTATTAATTATTTTAATATTAATAATAAACCATTAATCCATTTAATTATAATATTGTGCCGAGCGGGGACGGAATGGAGACAAAAACGCAGATGTCAGGGTATCGGGGAATATGGGGTTTAATTACAGGGAAGGCAGGCGAAACGCAGACGGACAATACAATGACTGAAACGCGACAAACTGAAACGCGGACGAAATACAGAGGACTAATGACAACAACCAGAAACAGCTGATTACACGGGGATATTCCACACGGGGTTAACGAGGGGGCGTGGCACACGGAAGGAGCGGACGATCGGGACAGGATACATTGTTTTTTTTTTTACTTTACACATTGTTTAGATACATTTATTTTCTTACTTTACAAATTACTGTTTTGATAAATGTGCTTAAATGTGATTAGAACAGTATATGCTCTTCTAATTTTATATGGTTCATTTCGTGTTTAAATGCCAAAAAAAGTAATGATGTAATTTTTTGGGGCCGGGAACCAATTAATTGGTTTTCCATTATTTCTTATGGGGAAAATTCGATCACAACTCGAACTTTTCAGGATTTGATCCGTAGTTCTGAACGGATTAAATTCGAGTTCTGAGGTACCACTGTATTTAAAATGCCTAGAATTAGATTCTGGTGCATCACATCAGGTGAAAATGAGTATGTGATTTTTTATGGGATGTACACCTTCCTCCTGTCTGCCTGTAGCCAGCATCAATTTGCTCAATTTAACATGAAATATTCCTAAGCAGTTCTTTTGTTGCATATGGCATATTATCATACTCATATCAAACTGGGGTAATATATAGAAATGGCCAGTCGGGAAGCAGCAGCCCCTTTTGGGGGGGGGAGGGGGCGTCCTCCACATTCACAAGGGCAGAAGCAGCATGTAACAGCAGTAACACAGTAAAAGACACACCAGCTTTCCAATTACTCTAAGCTTTTTACTATGGAAATGACCTGTCCAATGGTTGGGCCAATTATTGGCCACTAGCTGTATCTTGTTGACACTCCTTTTGGTGGACAGTGAGAAAACCACACTTACTGTGGTCTGTGTAGTCCTCATCACTCCCTGCCGGTGACTGGCAGATTCCCAGCGGACAGTAATTTCACAGTATATGCTGTATCGCATATCACAAAATGGAAACACCACTCTCTATAGAAAGAGATGACAGCAAAGAAAATACTCAAAGTCTTACTAATCCATGTAAAGCTATGATGGCTATAGTGTTAAGGAATCAGTAAAGGAATAACATTTAAGTGACAGAAAACATGGATTTAGAGAAGTCAAAATTATTTGATGTGGATACAGAACAACCAGCAAACCACAGCAAATAAGGAAAGGGAATGAAATTAAATGAAACTTAAAAATAATCTACGTACGGAGTAATGTATGCCACAGGTAGGACAAAGCAGCATCATCATCATTCGAGAAAGATAATGTGTATATGGATGTCTCTATGAGCATCACAAAAGCTTAGGTATTAAAGCCATCAAGCATATACATGTGAAGCTTTAATATATCACTAAGACATATTGCAGTTGGACTTTGATCTAAGTACAAAACTGGATTTGAATTTCTACACCTGGGGCTAGCTTAGAAAATATGAACTCAAATACAAAAAACGTTAAGCACCTGGAAGTAATGATCTGATCTGGATGTAATTCGGTACACGTGCAGACCAGCGATGGGTATGTAAATGATTCGGTTTGCAAGGAGCTGGCATGTTTAGTCACCAGACACAGAGGATGTCACATAGATGCATTAGACAGCATTACCAGCATTTGACGCTTGATAGGGGTCGCATTGGGGGTTTGCACGAGGCCGGGAGGTCGTATCATGCAGTTGCCCAGCATGTGGGACATACAGATGTCACAGTCGCCCGATGTTGGAACCAATGGGCACTTGAGGGCACCCACACACATTGTAAAGGTTCTGGTTACCCAAGACAGACCACACCAAGGGAGGATCGTCGTATTGTGCGCCAAACATTACAGAACCCCATGACATCTGTGCCTGCCATCCAGACACAGGTAATGGACTCTCTACAACACCCCATATCATCCCGCACCGTGTCTCAATGACTGGCATCAACCGGTCAACAGGTTCACCTTCCCATGCATAGGCTGCCATTCCACCAGCGCAGAGATGGCTGCATTAGGAGTGGTGCCGTAACTGCGAGGCATGGACTGATGATGAGAGGCATTGTATCGTGTTCAGCGATCAATCTCGGTTCTTCATTACCACAAATGACCATAATGGGTGCATATGGTGGTCTCGAGGGGAGAGGACCAACCCTGCCGATGTTGTGGAGAGACACACTGGTGTTACTCTTGGCATCATGGTGTGGGGAGCTATAGAGTATGGCTTCAGGTTATCTCTGGTAGTGATTCGGGGGGCCCTAATGGTGCAGCGCTATGTCAGTCACATCCTGTGTTCATGTCTTACCCCTCCTGAGACAGCATCCTAGTACAGTCTTTCAACAAGACAACACTTGTCCACACACCACACGTGTGTCCATGGAGTGTCTGTGTCATGCTGAGGTCCTCCTGTGGCCAGCCAGGTCCCCCGATCTTTCCTCAATCGAACATGTGTGAGATCAGCTCAGATGTCAAATTAGACCCAGTGGCAATCTGCAGGATCTCGAGGGCCAGCAAGAACAGCTGTAAGCTGAATTGCGGCAGAAGAGGATACAATAGCTGTACGACTTCCTTCCGCACCATATTGCCGCATGTATCCAGGCCCGGGGGGGTGTCACACCCTACTGACATAGGACGAGCTGTGTGCCCATACTGCCAACTCTGTTGTCCATTTGATCTGATATTATTATCATCGTGATACAGTCACATGACCTTTCACCACATGACCTTTCATTTCCACCACTCTGTCTGGGTGCTTCACTTTTTTTGTCCCTGAGTGAACATCTTTGTTAAAGTGAGTTCAGTGTGGAGTGACAAGGATAATTCCTACTGTGAAAGGGCTGCCTTGCAAGTGTAGGTCAGAAGCAGTAAACATCTTTAGTGTCAAATGAAGACCACTGAAGGGGGATATGATCCAGATTTACCACAGTATACTATGGTAAAATATCCTCTGTTTAGTTACGTCTCAGGCTCACAGCAAAGCCAACAAGATCCCAATGCCCATCCTCTCTCTATTTACGTCATTAATAAACTTTCCTGAATTTACATTCTTTTTCATTCCTACTGAAATGACACCTAGATTTTGTGTGCTCCCCTGCTGTGTTGCATTAACCCTGTCTCGCCGTAATCCCTCAATGGAGAAATTGTTTCGCCAATTAACCTTTTTCCTGCCCCCCTCACTGTGTCATGTACTCCTACTCATTATCACAGGGAGTTTCTGAAATTACATGCATCTTGTCCAGTCCAGTTCTTCTATACTGCAATCATGAACATCCTTGGTCTTTATTGTATTTCCAATGTGCCTTTTCTTGTCTTAATATTTTGTGCCCATTTAATGTTAATCCTTGCAAAACCAGGATAAAACTTAGACTACACCACCAGTAAATTACATCCCCAAAACACATTACTGCAGATATCTCGTTCTTGTGTTGTAGTGAACTGAATAAAGACAGCAGTCAATTCACAAATTATTCATTAGTCTACCAGTGAGCTGTTTTCTTTCATGGACAGAGAACTGTGCATAGACCCTCGATCTCAGCCACAGTGGTAACCCTTTCCCTCACCCTACACATATCTGTTTTCCTCCTTGGGAATCTATCATGTTTTTCTTTTTTGTCCCTCCCAGCTGCCCTTGTGTTGCACTTCCATCTTCAAATTAAGTCCCTCTAATTCCACACATTCCTTTACCTTGTAGCTCTATTCCCTGTTCTGCCCAGATCAGGGGTCACAGTCACAAAAATTAACTATTTTCATTATTGCTGCTTACACACATAATGCATTACAAAGGTCAGTATAATAATTTAAGTTGCTTTGTACTGCATTATGAAGGTATCTGTAGTGCATTATAGATAAGAGTTTCATAAAGCATCCATAATGCATAATAAACATGGCTATAATGACCTTGTTTGGCAATGGCATGTTTATAATGCTTTATGCTTCATGAATGCAACATAATGTGTTATGAATATGTTCATAGATTCTTATAGACATCGCATTCATAGAAAGTGTTATGAAATTATTATTATTATTAATACTATTATTATTATTATTTATAATAATAATAATGTAACTAGACTTCCAAAATTGCTAACAGAGTGTGGATAATTGCATTCATATTTTAAACCCTGGGGAAATGGTAACTTTAGAGCAGTAATGATAAATTACACAGTTCATATTTTCAAGATGTTCCTAAGAAGCAATAATTGGTAAAACACTGCCATAGAACTTAGTATGAATACAAAAATACACTCACAACCACAATTCATTATTACTAAATAACAAGGTATAGAAAAACAATTTCTAATGAAAAAGAAAGCAATACAGCAATTGCACTAACAGTTGATGGATCAGTTAAGAGTCTTGTGTTTATGAATGTGTACGTGACCTCTATCTATCTATCTATCTATTTGATAGAGATGGGGGATTTCATTACCATTCTGCCAAGCGTTTTCACAGCTGTCCGAGGGTGGATGCATCAAGGTTAAATGCTGCTGCAATGGGAAGCCTTTCTATAAAAGGGTCAGCAGTATAGGAATCATTTTGATTATGGAGGAGAATGTGTCAGTCTAAATGTCAGTGCTTACTGATACTTTCAGATTGGATGTCCTTCCTGTGCTGATCAGCCAGCCAAGGCTGATCTCAGACTCTGCCACACATGCACATGTGATATAACCTGCCTTCAAATTTAAAGGCCACCCCTTTCACGGCTTTTGAGCTGCAATACATGCTAAATGAATCTTGCAGCATTCCACTGACTTCTCTTCGTTTAATTATTCACCTGGCACTCAGAAATCAAAAACTGGAAAGAAAAGTAAAGGGAAAATTTTGAAAGCGTACTGAAAATCATGGTAACACTTGTTACCATGGCCATGTTTTTAGTTTATTTATAAACACATTCATAACAAATAATAATACATTCATAAAGCCATAGAAACATGGCTATAAATATTTATTAAAAGGCATTACACATTATAGCCACATGTATTATCCATTACAAATGCTTTATGAAGCTGTCATTTATAATGCACTACTGACACTGGTAAAATTTGATAAAAGCGACATGTTTTTTGCTTAGTCTGTGCAGTAGTCTTAAGTAAAGAAAATGTTTGGGTTATCAATTAATCACTCAATCTATTAATCAATCAATTAATTGGTTAATTGATTAATCTGGGTAGTAAGTGTATATAAGTGTATATATCTCAGGAAAAAAAAACACAATTTTACATTAGAACATAAGCAAAGTAAGAGTAACACAATTAAAACTAACAGGATTTTTTTCTGTTCTCCAAAATGTTACTAAAATCTTCTTGGATGGTTCCCAAACCTCTCCTTGGGGTCACCCCAGCTATTCCATGTATTTCATGGCATTTTACCACCAATTTCCTTAACTTATTGAATCATGTAACTAATTACATTTTATGAGGTATTGGTAGCCAAGCATGGTGTGCTAGTGGTAAAGTCAAAAAGCCCGTTTTAGAGGGTTACTGAAAATACTGGGGAGACTTTAGGAAAGGTTTTGAAATGGCTAAGCTGACATACTTTGACAAAGATATAATCAGTTGTGCACCAACAGGAAACTCATTTCACACTTCTTTTTCCCATGACCAGTAATCCAAGGAATGAAGCTGCTTTGGTGCTTGGTGCAATTCACCTTAAGGTAAAGTATGTAATAAAATACACAAAAGTATAATGTCATTACACCTACAGACTTTTTTGACATTCCATTCTAAATCCAAAGACATCAATATGGAGTTGGTCCCCCACTGCAGCATTGTTCTGGGAAGACTTTCCACAAGAATTTGGAGCAAGTCTGTAGGAATTGTTGTTCATTCATCCAGAAGAGCATTTGTGAGGTCAGGCACTTATGTTGGACAAAAGGTGTTCGATGGGGTTGAGGTTAGGGCTCTGTGCAGGCCATTCAAGTTTCTCCACACCAAACTAACCCACCCCTGTCTTAATGGACTTTGCTTTTTGCACAGTGATGCTGTGAGAGAATCAGGCCTTTACCAAACTGTTCCCACAAAGCTGGAAGCATAGAATTGTCCAAAATGTCTTGTAATGCTGAAGCATTAGGAGTTTGTCAAGGCTCCGGGTGGCTTGGGTGCGAGAACATGGCATAATGCCAACAGAAAAGGTGGACGACCCTCTTACGGCTCAAAAGGGACAAATGGGAATTTTATAGAGCAGAAGCAGGGACTTAAATACAGAAACCAAAACTGGGTAATAAGACTAACACAGGACAGGTGAGACTAATTAACAGAGACCAGGAAAACAGGGCACAGGTGAAACTAATAAACTCAAAGGAACTAAAAACAGGGAAATAGAAACTAACACTGGGGAATTACCGACAGGTAAAGACACAAGCAGGGGCACAAGGAACAAAACCAAAAACCAAATACAAAATCACCCGATACAAGAACTAGAAAAACTCAAATGAAACATTAGGGAGCAAAATACAAACACAGAGGAAGCAGGATTCAAACACAGCACGAAGATCACAGACAACCACATGCTTAACACATTGAGCCATGTGGCTAGACAGGTAACAAGGGAAAAACACAAAGACTAACATGAAGGACAGGATGACCAGCAACACCTGCTGGCCAAACGGGGAAGGGACACAGAGTGGGACCACAGGGACTGACCCTCACAGAGTTCCCTTCATTGGAACTAAAGGCCCTAGCCCAACCCTTGAATAACAACCCCATATCATTATCTCTCTTCCACCAATCTTTACATTTGGCACAATGCAGTCAGGCAAGGTAACATAACCCTGGCCATATCCATCAGACTGCCAGAGAAAGAGAAGCATGATTCCACAGAACACTGTTTCCCAATACTTTTGCCCTTATAGGTTATACTATCAGATATTGCTCACTGAATGTCATTATAGGGCAGAAAAATAGAGTAATGAGCAAACAGCAGTGTTGCGCTCTAGAACCTGTGAATTAACTTGCTAGCCTGCTAGTGGCACTCTAGTGAATTTCAACAAACATGCTTAGGCAGTGGCATATTATGGTTTGTTATATATAAAACTTCACTAGTAATAAATCAGGCCAGCTACTTTTGTTCCTAAGCACAAAATTTGTCAGGGTCAGGGTCCATTCTTCTTGTCACTTATGGCCAGCAGGTGTCGCTGGTCACCCTGCTTTTCTGTTTCTGGTTTTCTGTATTCCCCTAGTGTATATTAGTTCTTTCCTTCCCTGTTTTGGTTTGCCTTGCTTGTGTCCTGTTTGATTTTGGTCTTGGTCCTTCAGCCTCTGTATTACGTTTATAGTGCAGTGTGATTGATATTTCCAAGTTTTGGTGTTTGTTAGAGTTCCCTTGTTTGGTGCTCATTTATTGTAGTTCATTCCACCTGCTGCCTGTTGCCCTGTTCCTTTGATTGGTTGATTTGTGATTATCCTCACCTGCCCCTTCTTAGTCCTTGTTACCTATGTCTGTTCCCCTGTGTATTTACTTTCTAGTTTCTTTAGTTGTGATTGCTCCCATCTTGTTTTGAACCCCTTGTGGCCCTTTTATTTGTGCTTTTCCCCACTGTCTTCTGATTTCCTAAATAACCCCTTTTATATTAGAGGCACACTGTGGACCATCACTTTTTGCCGCCTATGTTGTGCAATGCCCTGCCATAACAAAACATAATTTCTGTTACCCAAATGTTAATGTTTTGATAGCCACTGAGCCGGTGAACTTGATGTTGCGTATTATATGCATCATAGTCGCTGGTTTATTCTATTTAAAGTTATGGCAAGTTGTATATCACAAGACCAATGGTTTTGGAGGAGTTTGACCACAGAGTGAAGGAAAAGCACCAATGAGTGCTCAACAAATGTAAGAACTCCTTCAGGATGGCTGGAAAAGCATCCCAGGAGGCCACCTCATGGAACTGGCAAAGAGGCCCAAGGATGGGATCACTCTGCCGATCCAGGGATTTTAACATGGGACTTTCTGTGTCCCAACCCACACAGCTGCCCCCCCCCCCCCCAACAATATTTTTTGTTGAATACAGACACTCCTGACTTAACGACTGAGTTCCATTTCTACGACTAGTTTGTTAAGCGAATTGGTCGATAAGCGAGGAGTCACACCTTACCAGTATTTCAGCTGTACTGTACTAGTAGTGGGTTTGTATCAAGCATCTTTATATATTATTTAGCACAAGCACCCCTGCAAAATCTGCTGCACAGTGATACAATTGGTGTGTGTAGTTTGGTAGAAGAAAGTAGTTTGTACATTAAACTGCTCACTACAAAGTCTGTTCATTATCTTCAGACATGAACAGGTTGGTTGTTAAGTGAGGAGTGTCTGTACTTTATTGGTCAGTGCATAATTCCATATATGCTATTTAGTAGTTTTGATGTCTTCATTTAAAATGGAGAAAATAGTACAAATAAACATTTCTATATGTGGGTGTATCCAAACTTTTGACTGGTACTGTATATATGTGACCTAGCGTTGAGACTGTGACTGTACAACAAGGACATAAAACAATGTTGCACTGTCTTTATGGAATAGTGAAAAGTGCTCTTCTGCATGCTCGTTCACCATGCTGTTTGTGCGTGTATATCCCATTGGTTAGGGAAGGTAGGGTGATGGTAGCCAAACTGGATCCATAAAGGAGATATGTCAGTAGGACCACCAGGTCTCAGCTTAAACCAGATCAGAAAATCTACAATGTCAGGGGAAAGGGCTGTAAAACTTGACTCCGAATCTAAATTGAACTCTCCTGCCCCCACACAGATACAGTAGGATGGGTTCCTCTCCTGCCCTGGTCCATGTGTCACTTCTGTGTTTGGTCAGCGGGTGTTGCTGGTCATTCCGTCTCCCATTATTTCCCTGGTTGTTATCTCTTAGTGTTTCCCTGTTTCCCTGTCCGCCGTGTGGCTTAATGGGCTAAGCAGGTGGCTTAACCCAGTCTTCCCTTTCATAGTGGGTTTGTTGCAGGCCAGAAACCAGCCTCAACCATGTTTGCATTTTTATCTGTTTGTTTCTTTATATTCTTGATGTATGTAGTTGTTACTGCATGTTTGTTGCTCTATTTTGCTGTATGCTTCTTAGTCATAGTTACCCCGACTTTCAGTGTTTCCTACCTACCCTTGGTTTTGTTGTTCCTGGTGTTGCTCCCTGCCTTACTTTAGTTTTGAACCCTTGTGGTTCCCTTTATTTTCTGGTTCCTCTTTTTGTTCTTTTTGAGTTTAATAAAGTTTTCTGTTTGTTGGAGCCTCTCCATGAATTGTTCCTCCTTCACCATGCCCTGCCGTAATAGAGTGACTGACTCACACTGACGATCCCATAGCTCCAGAATGGGCTCTGTCACGCAGGGATCTATGTTCCTCCTCACCCCCCCAAGCCAGTTTCTGGCCCAACAGAGGGAACCTTTCCATTGTCCAGGTGAGTGATCTATGCAGCTTTCAAGCATCATGGGAAATGCATGGGTTACACTACCTAGCTATTCCCCTATCCTCGTTTTTTTGCTGAAGCAAGACGAAAACTCCTTTAGCTGTCTGCTGTGTTGTCTCTCACTGAGGTGCATAGACTTGCAACTTAAGGACCTAGTCGAGTCACTTGAGTTTTCTAAACCTGGCCCAGAATGGGCTACCACCTCACCCGCATCTCCAGACCCCTGCCCAGGGGAGTCTGCCCCCTTTCCCAAACACCCAGAGCCTGGCCCAGAAGGGACCACCGCTCATCTCAAGCCTCCCAAGATTGTTCTCCAGGGACCCGCTCTGCCAGGGCTGGCCCAGTCTTCATATGGCAATCCTAGTCTTAGTGCAAAAACAAAGTCCATTAAATTCTTTGCAGCTCCAAAATTTAAATCACCAGGTGCTCCAAAGACATTCTCCAGCTCAGCAGTAGATGAGAAGTCAGGCTGGATGACAGACCTTCTCCACAGACCTGGCCCACAGACCTTCCCCATAGACCTGCCCCACAAACCTACCCCCACAGACCTGTCCCCTGTTCCCTTTCCCACTTGTGAGGTTGAGTTTTTCCTTGCACCCTTGGATATTGAGCATGAAGATGTCTGGCACCTCTGAAATACAGGACTCTTCTCTCCCACATTCATTTTCCTCTTCATCATTTTCTTCTTCGTCAGCTGCGATCTACCAAACTGCATATGTTCCACTGATTCTCTGGAATAATTAGACTGCAAATATGATGTACTTTTAGGTCCCCGAGAGGGAGGGACACAAGACCAATTTTGACCCAGAAACCTCCAGCCCAGGTTCTCCTGTATGTGTAGATTCAGGTGAGTGGCAACTGAAATTATCCACACTCTTCCTCCACTCACGATTCACAAGCTCATCTTTAATAGAATCAAATTTGCCAAGATAAAAGTCAGTCATTAGGAACCCTTTCTCTCAGCACCTTTCAGCCAGTGAACCCTACCATCAAGTGTCTCACTTGCAGGAAAGTTCTGCAGTCTTAGGCAGGATGGTTAAAACCTCGATGGTCGAGTAAACTGGGTTCTACCCTGATAGATGAGGTATTTTGCTCTGGTATCATGGTTGTCTAGTCCAGGGCCTTCCCTGGATATGCAAACTCATAGGTCCTAAATGACCTCAGACAATCAAATCAGAGATTTCTTCTGTTAATCTGAAGTTCTTTGGGTGCTCATTGATGCTCTCACATTCCTTTCTGAGGATGTGACCTGTTTAGACTTTGTGGAGGGCAACATCTAAAGTTTTATGTAAAAGTTTAGGCATCCCTGGGTAAATGATGTTGCGTGGATTTTTTTATGTAAAACAAAAGGAACACAACCTCTGTATTGAAGTAACACTGTGCTCATTTTAATGCATGGTTACTACTAATATGGTGAATTTAATAGATTTAAGAAGATTTTAGACAACACTAAATGTGGGATATGTAAAAGCAAAAGAAAGAAATCAAATATTGCACAGGAAGGATGGATTCTGCAAAATATCAACAATCCTGAAATCTGTTCCCACAAAGAAAATGAAGAATCTGAAGCTGAAAAGAGACTGGATATTCCAACAAGACAGCAATGTAAATTACATGTAAATGTAAATTTTTATAAAATAAATTCAATTGATTGATGTACTTTAAAAGGAAAAAAACAAGGTTTTGAAATTTATATCACATACCCCAAACTTATATTACTGAAAATTTGTGTGTAGATTTCAGTGAGATCACCTAAGAATCTTTCTGAGCTGGGAGTCTTCTACAAGCAAGAATAGAGAGACTGGGCACAAGAAATGTCTAAAAGCCTCGATTTCTGCCAAAGAGGCTGTTACTAAGTACGGACTGATACCCAAGCTTTTGCACAAGTTGCGTCTTTTTTTAGTTTGTTAAATTTAGCAAATAAATAGTAAATCTACAAAACATGTAATTTTTGCCAGGGGTGCCTGTGTACATAAAACTGTATACAGAAAGCAGAAGCAGAATTGAGGTTGGGTTATGGAAAATTTGCTTGGGCAGAGGGGTGCCCCACAGTCCTGTTCAAATTTATTTCGCTTTTTGACTAAAGAGAAGTATCCACTTAACCTCCTAGGGGCCGCATATTGAGAACAATTAGTGTAGTTCCATAATGTTCAACAGAACCAAGGCATGCAGAAATCAAATTCACTTTAAATTTGTCATCAAATATATGCGAGATTAGACTACCATCTGGAAGAATCTGGGTAATCTGATGATCTGTGTCCAGAGAGATACATCCCTTATTTGAGGTGAAACCTTGACACAAAACCATGCATTAATGATGGATGAGAACTGAAAATAACATTATTGCCCCAGAGCCTGTTACTATAGTTTTATTTATTACTGAAGCTTTATTCTCTGGATTTAGCCATTAGATCTACCATACTACATAGTTTTTTTCCCTTTGTCTCAAAATATTAATACAACTTAATGGGAAAACAAGGTTACTAATATAATGCACATATTTAAAAAATGTCACTTGGCTGCTCTCCATACAGATTTTTAGTCTATTAAATCAGATGACGAGAACCAGAAGCTCAATACACAGGGGTACTCTGATAGCATGCCACTTCAAGCACGTTTGGTAGGGGGTGTGAAGTCTATCTTATACGGCTCAAGGCATAGAACAGCTACAATGGCAGTAAGATGTCTCTGGACTGTAGGAAGAAATGCACATGGCAGCAAAAAACATGTGATCCCCAGACACAGCAGAGGTGGGGGTCAGACCCCCAACCCTCGAGATGTGCAGCAATAAATTTGGCAGAATATTTACTTGGCATACTATTATGTTTCAGTTAAATAAACACTACAATAAAAAATAGACAAACTTTAGAGTAATATACACTTTTATACATTGAAATAGTTTATTCTGATTTGTTGGTCCATGTTCCTAAGATATTGACCATGCTGCACAACAAAAGCTAAAAATTTCCACATTTCATAGCTGAATTATATTTCTTCACAAACACCCAGCTGTGTTAAGTCACATGACAATGAAAATGAGGACCACTTCCCAAACATGAGTTTTATTACTGAGTCAACAGTCTGTCACGACACGTCCGTCTGTGTCAGCTTCCTCTGTTTCCTGCTTCCCATCTCACCTAGCAGGCCACTTTTCATTTCACCTTCAGACAGCAGCTACATCATATAGTATTCTGTACCCATCATATAGCATTCTGTACCCATCATATAGCATTCTGTTTCAGCATCATGGAAAGCATTTGGGAATGAGCAAGAATGCACCCAGCCGCCAGTTATCTACATCAAATCCAGGACCAACTGCATCCATCTTGAGCTCCATTGGGTGAGCCAGGCAAAAACTTCAGCTACGTGTATAAGCTCTTTCTCTTTCATAGAATATTCAGATGACCTAGATGAATTCACACTGTAAACACCCACATTTACTTAACCTGGTTACCTCAGAAAAACAGGACTCCATCTGCCATTGACTGATCTTACATTGCCAGCTCTGGGGTGTTTCTTCTGTATTGTTTACCTATACAGTAAATTCTCTTTTTTTGTTTCGTAATTTTCTTAGTTAAGCAAAAAATCAGTTTAGCCATGCATAAGCATTTATTTTTCCTGCATTAACTGGAGACTAGGTATTTATGCAAATGCATAAACAGATTAAATGCTGTAGCTTATTGAATTTAACTAAATATATTTGTAGTTTCAACAAACAGTGAACACTTCCACATTTTGATTCAGTAGAAGATATAGCTAGTGTATATGATTTTGTTTAGGTTTTTTCACAGAGAGTATAAGAAAATATATTTAGTTTTCTTCCTACAGGTTTTTTAGATAAATTTTATGAGTTGAAACAATACTTCTATTAAACATAAAATTTAAGGTGAAGAAATTCTGGTGAGTCTTGGTTGCATTATAAATGCTACATGTCAGGGTCAATCCCTGCCTTGTCCAGTCCTGTCTGTCATTTTCCCTGCTTAGCCAGCGAGAATTGCTGGTCATCCTGTTTTAATCCCTGTGTTCCCATAGATCTATCCCCATAGTTCTCCCTCTTCCCTGGGCTGCCATGTGGCTGAATAGGCTGAGCAAGCGGCCGAACAATCATTCATCCTGAACCGTCGTTGGACATTTTGACTTTTATGCCCCAGAGCTCTGTTGTAAATCCTTTATTAATCAAGTTCTTTGTGTTTATGTACTTCAGTTTGATCTAGGCCTATTGTGTCACTGTTTACCTTGTCTGTGCCCAGTTTGTACCTAGTCTTGTGTTCCTTGCTTTGTTTAATGACATTTGAGTAGCTTTTAATGACCCACACTTGTCCCTCACATAGACATTGTTACTTGTGCATATACAGTACAGGCCAAAAGTTTTGACACACCTTCTCATTCGAATTGAATGAGAAGGTGTGTCCAAACTTTTGGCCTGTACTGTATGTGCCTCCCCAAGCCCTGTTCCTTTGTTAGCTATTTTATGTATTTCAATGTGCACGTGTCGCTGTTGGATGTTCCCCGCTATGTCCCCGTACTGAGTCTGTGTGTTCACTCAACGTTCCCCTGTGTTTAGTTTTAGCCTTTGTTAGTTCTTGTATTGCCTACCTACCTTTGTTTAGACCCCTTGTGTGCTCTCTGGTTTCTAGTCCTTTTGAGTTGGATTTTTTGAATAAAGATCCCTTTGATTGTAAGCCACATGGCAGATCCCGTTGATCATGTGCTGACGTAACATTTCATGTTATGTGATTATAAGCTAAATCTTGTGAAAAGATTTCAAATTCATATCAAAATATGGGGAACCTGAATACCAAACTCTTGCAGAATGTACAAGACATAATTACTTTGTTCAGTTTTATTTTTTTCATTATTTCCCCAAAGATGATGAATAATTTATTATGGTTGGGAGGTCCAATTTTATTCATAACCTATGAGAAAATAGAACAGCTATACGCAGCGATGTTTGAAGTGTAAGTAATCAAGCAGATACCACACAATCAACGTGTGATGTTTCAGGGTGAAGGGAAGGAAAACTGGCTGACAGCTGGTTTAAAGAGCGTCAGGGAAACGCAGTTCACAAACAGGCTGTTTTGTGGTAAAAGTTTTGGGAAACTTTCAGAGGAACAAACATGAAGACAAACATCTGCCTCAGACAACACAGTGCAGGGTGTTCAAAATAGAATGAATATTGACTTGCAGGATTTAGTTTGTTTTCTTGGGATAGATTCCTATCTGTGAAAATAAAATACTTTGTGCAAATGGTGTAGCGGCTATAAAAGGTAACTGTACACATACTATTTAGGTGTGGGTGTGCTTTACTACTGCACATAGTACCCATGCAATGCTGTCACTATACTGAACTTCTAAACTCTAAAAATAATTCAGGGGACCTATAATCCATTCTATAGTCCATAATCCATAATATATCTGCAGGATAAAAATTCAAATTGAATGATTTTGTTAGACTTGCAGTTCAAGTCACTGCCGATGTAAGCCTCTCAATGAGGTCGAAATTCTATCCACAAACAGACATACTGCCGATGGCTGTGTCCAAGAGATCATTAAAGGCCTGGATCTTGGTTTTTATCTAGGCCACTTGCAAGCCTAGACACTCAGACTCCTTGCTCCGTCTCTCAAGAACCCCGATCAGAGCTTTCATTGACTCAGAGAAGATCACAGCATTGTCAGCAAAGTGAAGAACAGTGAATTTTTCTTCACCAGCAGACCCACAGCCGCCGGACCCCATGACCCTGCCCAACACCCAGTCTATGCAAGCATTGAACAGAGTAGGAGCAAGAACACACCCCTGATGAACTCCAGAATCAACTGGGAATAACGCAGAAGTTCTGCCTTCAGTCTGCACAGCACTCACAGTACATATGTTCAGACTGGCCATGACATCCAGAAAATTGAGGGGGATCCCGTGAAGTCTCAGGATGTCCCACAGGGCAACTCAATCAACTGAGTGGAATGTTTTACGAAGATCAACAAATGCTGAAAATATACTCTGCCGATATTCCCATTTTGCGCTTGATGAGAACCCTCACTGCAGGATGCAGTCAATGGTAGACTTCTTAGGTGTAAAACCAGACTGCTTTGGTTGCTGGTAGGTGAGCAAGTGATCTCAGGTCCTATTGAGGATGACCCTAGCAAGGACCTTACCTGGCACTGAGAGCAGTGTTATCCCCCTGTCGTTGCCGCAATCCTTGCAACCACCCTTCCCTTTCCAGATAAGCACAAGTCCTGTTTTCCAGGCAGTTTGGATGATACCTGTCTCCCAAATGGAAGCAAAGATTGCTTGCAATGCCAGGAAGATGGCCTTACCAACAGCCTGGAGAAGTTCCCCCTGGATATCACAGATCCCTGCGGCCTTCCATCCCCTCAGCTGATTCACTACCTGTGCAATCTCAGTGAGATTTGGTGATTCACAGCTAATTGGAGGATAAACCTCAAGAACTGTGGACCCAGAGATGTCCAACATCCTAGCTGGAGGATTTGCTTTGAACAACTGCTCAAAGTAGCTGGCCCAGCAGGTCAAAACTGCAGTGTCATCCATAAGGTCTAGTTCCATCACCCCCCTGACTGCGACTCTCTGAGGAACAGATTCAGGTGTGTGTAATGCTTCGATTCCCCTGTAAGCAGTACATACAGTGGGTATGGAAAGTATTCAGACCCCCTTCAATTTTTCAGTCTTTGTTATATTGCAGCCATTTGCTAAAATCATTTAAAATTATTTTTTCTCCTCATTAATGTACACACAGCACCCCATATTGACAGACAAAAAAAAA
>JAODJW010000117.1:14140674-14157809 GCA_026777045.1 Hyperopisus bebe
AAAGGAACTGCTTGAAGAGCTCAGAGACAGAATTGTGGCAAGGCACAGATCTGGCCAAGGTTACAAAAAAATTTCTGTTGCACTTAAGGTTCCCAAGAGCACAGTGGCCTCCATAATTCTTAAATGGAAGATGTTTGGGACGACCAGAACCCTTCCTAGAGCTGGCCGTCTGGCCAAGCTGAGCTACCGGGGGAGAAGAGCCTTGGTGAGAGAGGTAAAGAAGAACCCAAAGATTACTTTGGCTGATGGAACTCAAGTTCCTCACACAAACTGCATGCAAACTCATTAAAAACAGCCTGATATTGGAGTCTGGTCAGGTCCAACCTCATTCTCCTAGCAGGTGGTAGCCTACTGAACCTAAGCTGGATCTTCAGAGTAGCAACAAATCTGTGGTCAGAATTCACAAAGTGGGTACTTCTGTAGAGCCTGTAGTTCTTGAAGTCTCTCATGACCAGAGGAGTGTCACACCGTGAGCACCCATGAACCATTGAGTGAAGTCGCAAATAAAATGTCTCCCATCAGGATAGTACCCAGATAGTGCTTTAAGCTGAGTCTCATAATACGCCCGTTGAAAGGAGTGACATCAGAGCCGATCCACTACAGCAACAGCTACTCCCTGAGTATGGCAGCCATCAAAGTGACCAGACCAAAAGTACACCTCCAGAGATCTGGCCAATCTCCGGTCTGTGCCACTCAGTGGAACCACTGAAATGCAGATTTTACAAAACTCCTCCGACAGCAGATGCACCTACCCGGATGGCCTGACCCTATTAGCTCCCAGGTGGTTTCGACACTTCTAGGGATAAGGTTCCCAAACAGGGGCGGAGCCAAAGGGGTGGCAGGGGTTGCCCTTGCTACCCCCAGTGCCACCCCGCTGGAAATGGTAAACATTAAAATATACTTATGTGCCATGAGTTTCAGATATGTGCCGTATAGGTTCTTCGGACGCCCTGCCCACTCGCCCATTCGTCCGCCGCTCCTTCGACTCCGCCCCGGACCTGGCCACGCCTCCCAGCTGCGACTTTTTCCTGTTCCAGGTTCTGCGAAGAAAAGCCGGACAGCAAGTTACCTCATGAGCCCTCCTCGTTTTTTGGAGTTGTGTATTTGGCTTGCTTATTGGTTTTTGAATCTTTGTGTATGACTGTTTTTGTTTTTGTTTCTGGTTTCCGACTTTCACTTCGCCCCTTTCCGGTATTGTCGCTTTGTTTTGCTTTCTTTTCTGGTTTTGAACTCTCGCCCGGCTCCCGACTATATTCTTTGCTCGCCCCTTCGGATACCGTGTTTTTCTTGTCTCTGTGTATTCACCGTATGTTTGTGTTTGGTGCGTACGGAGTGGCTGCCGTTTTGTTTTGTAGACTTTGTCGTTTTTGTTTGATTATTTATTTTCACTTTAGGGTTTAGCTTAGATTGGGTTGTGTTCGGTAGATGTAGTTTTGTTTGTTGTTTTGGCCTGGGTCACTCCGGAAGTCGGTTGCACCTACTGTCTGTGAGGCTCTGTGAATAAAATACAAAAAAAAAGATCCCTTTGTGTCTCGTGTTCTGTTTTCCTGTTCCCATCTTGTCTTGTTATTCCCTTGTCCTTTTCTGTTTATTTTCCTGACAGTCCGTGACCCTAGACTGGGGATCGTAACATACCAGATAGGAGATCGGGCAAAGATTTGAGCGGAAAACTGTAATTTCAGAGTGCCCCTGAATGCATCCGGACGCAGCAGTGCCCTGTGCATGCTGCTTACTGACATGCCATTGGCTAAAAGCTCTGGCAGTGGCACGCGTTCCTACATGATCCAAAACACACCCGCGATATTGATAACAGCACGAGTTAAGCAGGTATTTATATCATATTATCGTATTATATTTCCTAATAAGAGGTGGACATACACTTGCAGTACATAAAAAAATAGCATGAAAGCGTTGTACACTGTCTGCTCCATGTCTCGTTTAAATTAGCCACAAGCCCTGCCCATGCTGATCGTCTTTTAGACAGTGTCTTTGTACGTGTGTATGTTTTAGTCCACATGCTGAATTATAGTTTTGTTTTATTATTTTAGCAAAGCTAGCCTTTGCTTGAAGTCTGTGTGGTAAGTGTATATGTGGAGAACCAGTCATTAGTTTTCTACTGCATCTAAGCAGGCTATGCATGTCATATTAAAGCTTTGAATCAACTTCACTATACTGTAATGTGAGGGTTTAATTAGCTGCCTAGATTCATTAATTTAAATAATTAGATTAGGTTTGGTCTTTACGATTGGTGTTTATGATTTTGTAAATGTTTGTTGTGTTTATTCAACATTTACAAACTCATTGTTTATTATGAGTGTGTACGAGAATTTTTTTTTTCCATCATTTATCATATTTATATGGACCCCTCATTTATATAAACCCTTGCTCACCCTTTGGCCCCCCCTTAAATAAAAGTCTAGCTCCACCACTGCTCCCAAATGCTTCCCCCCATCCCCTTCATGGTGCGTGCAGCCTACCTGTGGGCGGCTGCAGCAGAGCTACTCTCATGGAGAGCAGAAAGGTGTCCTGTCTGCCTGGTTGGAACTGTGGGAAGTGCCAATCCTGCCCCCACCCCCCAGTTTTTTTTCCTGCAAGTTGGAGGACCTCTTGTAGAATCAAATGCAGTTTAACATCATACCCAGGACTGCACTTGATCTTAGTCAATTAATTAACTCGATGAAAAAACAAAATGCATTGTCTGATTACAACAATGCATACTAGGGATGGTCCAGTCTCCACGCTCACACCCACTGAGTGGCAAATACACTGAGTGGCAGCGTTAGTGTTCAGCTTCAGTGCCACAAAAAACAGTTAAATAGGAAAGAGCTATCATGCGATTGATTGTACAAATCAATTTAACAACAAACAGGAGCTACCTTTTTTCAGACTGCTGAAAACTAGATAAGTCAAGGGTGTCTAATCTTATCTGCAAAGGGCCGGTGTGTATGCAGGTTTTTGTGATAACCTGTAGGTCAGCTATTCAAACCCAGGTGTGAGGACTCTTCAGCCAATCAGTCCTCTAATTAGTAATCTAATTAGGGCGTTGCAGTGAAAACCAGCATACACACTGGCCCTTTGCGGATAAGATTGGCCACCCCTGAAATAAGTATTGGATGTGGATTGGTCATATGGCCGATACCCGATCTAGTGGGTCTGGATCGGTGCAGATACAGATCCGAATATTGGATCGGTGCATCTCTAATGCATACAGATGGAATATTACACCTTTTGTTCAGATCTTTCAAAAAACATTTATTTCCCACATTCAAGATTCAAGAAGTTTTATTTGTCACATGCATCGTTATACAAATACAACATGTAATGTAACCCAGAATCACTCCTAAAACTGTGCATTGGTTTAAAAAACAAATAACTAAAACATAATAGCTTAATTCTAACAGATACATAAATAACAAAGCAATATGTACACAAATAATATGTACTACAAATGTACAATATGTACTGAAATAATTTAAGATTTAAAGTGGTACTGTGCATTGTAGAACAGTTGCGCAAATGGCATTCTGGTGGAGACATACTGTATGTAGGATAGCAATGACAGTTTAATAACAGTATGGAGCAGTGGTAAATTACACGCAGAACATGAGTGAATGGAACTGAACTGAAATACACAATGAAATATAGAATGTTGAAATACACAATAGAGTAGTGCCTTGCCCAGTGTGGGTTCTAATGAAGGTGAGGCATATCTTGATTGATAAGACCTGAGGGTAAAAGTCTCTGTTCTTTTTGTGTGGCTGTGGAACCCTTTGCCTGAGTTCAATGTTCAGCAGGCGAAGCAGACAATTTCTGAGTGGAAGGGGTCTTTAATGATGGAGCATAGAGGAAGGCATCTGACCTCGGCCGTGATGTTATTCTAATGTTCTAGCCTCATCTGTCATTACTCTACAGCATGTGACAGAATGTGAGTAGAAAGAAGTTTCTGACAGCCTGCACAACATAATACTGCAGGCCCAATGTTTACAGATCGTGCAGATACTATTTTTGACATTTGTAAGATAAAAATGTCTTGTTGTTACGACTGACATATAAAGAGTGCGAGAGGGTTACAGCAAATCCTAGAGTTCAAAAGCACAGGGAAACATTACATGGGGATTCTGAACTTCTCGAGAAGTACAGCTGAAAAGAGGGAGAGGTAGAAAGAGAATCCTTGTTAGTACTGGTTTCAGGTTAAATCATTTTTTTCCAAGTGCACTTGCATTGTACTAATCACAGTATTAACAAAATGCCACCTGTAACATGAATACTGTAATATTACTTTTTTTCCTTACTGTGACAGTGCTAAAGCAAGCTTACTGAAGTGACTCATCAGGTCCACATCAGGGAGCAGACAGGAGGGTCAGGCGGACATGATAGGCAGGATGTTACATGATAGAACTCTCAACCAAACAAACATAGAAAACAACAAACGGATGGGGAATTCTGCCAGGTATTAACAGGAAAAATAAAGCATTACAGGAGGTTTTAGGTTTCACCCCACCCTCTTTTACTGATAGCATACAATGATGATCAACTCAAAAAAGCAATAAAGCTACATGATGCTTATATATAAAAGCTAACTAAACAAGAAAAATCAAAACATGAAGATGAAGAAACTGAAGAAATGTAAAATAAATAGAGATTACTAAAATGGTTAGAATACAAATGAAACACAGCAACTTGGGCCATCCTGTTTGGAAGTCAGTCTTGGTCCATACTGTTTGGAAGAATCTTCTTCCACTGGGATGATATGCCCAGTATCGTGAACAGCAAATCCGAAGAGGTGAGGTGGTTATTGTACCGTACTTCCATGTTACTTCCATTGGAAACCTACACAAGCATTTCCTGGCAGAAAACCCCTCTTGGGCTCAGTTTTTCAGCATCACAATTTCATATAATTTTAGTCCAAAATTACCTGATGGGGAAATTAGTGCATGTGAAATTCATGGTAACTTTGAGAATGAGGTTAAGAAACTGGGCTTCTGTAGGGTGTGAGAAAGGGAGAATTGGTTGTATGTATAGGAGATGCTAGAAAAAGATTATCACAGAAAACAACATTGTATACTGGAATGATTGCGTAAGCAAGTTTATGCCTCTTGGTGAAAAGAATGTATCCAGAATGTGAAGATAGAAACTATGCTTGAAAATAGACTTCCCACAGTTAACAAACTTTTCAGGTGTACTCAAATAGGACTATTGCATTTCTGTAAGCACACTTCCAGTGTAAAATATCTGTTTAAACAAATTCAGGGCCTTAAGTCGAACCAAGACTGAAGTGAGAAATACAGTTGCAAATTGAGTGAGAAAATAAATGAGTTTCACTGTGGAGAATCTCACAGACGAGAAACCATCAGTACTTTGGTACTATGTCCTTTGCCTCAATATCTGAAAGCATCAGGTGTAAAGCAGCTACTTCTTGAGTAAATCAGAAGCCATTAATCTGCTGCTGTTATTCTGCTGCCAAAAACAATTCACATCTTGTCTGGTGGTCCTACCACTCATTATAGGGACAGGACTGCATTCTACCTCGCCTCAACAGTGCATTTTCTCAAAGGCCATGTGACATAGAGGTTCACACACACCTCACAAGGAAACAGACCCTCTGATGGTGGTGGATGAGCATCTGACAGATCACTTTGTATCATGTGGTATAGACTTAACCAATACAGGGTATCAAATGTCTCTCAAAATATACTTCTGCAACGTTATTTGAAATTACATAAGCGAAGATCCTTGCAAGCAAAGCATTAGTTCCTCCATCCCTCAAACCAATGCTTGGAATAATGACACACCAGATAAGTTAATTCCATACTTTGCTTGTTACGCTAAATTTGAATCAATACTTTTTTTGGTGGACTCTGAATGTGAGTGTTTATTTGAACATTTCCCTGGTGATATCTGGTCTCTACTAGAAGCAGAGGAAACATACTGTACATAGCGGTAATTTTTTGGGTGCATAAATATTTGTCATAAGTCTGCTTGTTAGAAATCTACTGTAGATATCTTAGTTTTGTGCTGAATGAGATGGATAAGGACTGAAAGTGCTCACTTAGCATTTTTTTTAGGAAATGCTGCATACAGTTGATCAGGATGGTTGAGATGTGACTCTAGATGGAGAGGATTGGACACCATCTTTGAATGACTTTACTAATTTGTTATTTATCCTCAATAGTAGATCTTTGAATGACTTTACTAATTTGTTATTTATCCTCAATAGTAGTATAAGTGAATAGGAAAAGTAAATATAATATAAAGAATTTCAATAAATAGCTTAATAAATAACTGTACGCACTTTGTTTCCAACATTGCAATAATGCCCAAAAATCCCAAAGACATGCATCACAATAACTGGTTTGAATGGTGAGAGGTTTCAAACAGAATTAAGCATTAATCTGCTGTAAAAACAGCACTGAATTCAAGCTATGAATACACTATTCTGGCAGACTTTCAATCAACCCACACTTTCAACTGCATTTCTACACAGATCTTAAAAAGAGAGAAATAATGCATAAATACCAAAAAAATCTTTTGATTGGAAAAAATCTGTTTGGTTGGAGGTGGATCCAATTCTGTTCTTTGGAGTGTTCATGGATAATAGTTGGGCTGGTACCAGCTGGAAGGTTGTGAGAGGATTCAGTTGTTTAAGATGCACAATAATGGTTTTAGATAATTAGCGATCCAGAATCAGGTTATCCAGTGCTATATGCCATACTGTAGAGCCAATCATATGTGCTAACTATAAGCTGGATATCTTGCTCTCACATACTTCTACTGAAATCGTAGCCCAAGGCAGTGATGTAAAGGTAATGGATTACAGCTCTTCTCAGCTATTCTAAATAAGGCTGAAATTTTCATGAAGTATCGATTATTTCGATCTGAGCAGGGAAGGTGGTTAAGGCCACTGTAAAAGGTGACTTGGAATGTTCCTGTTATTATAGGCAGAAGAATATGAAGCACTAGTGGACAAGGCCACTCCTAAGGTGGGAAGGGAAGCGGCCCAGGTACTAGGGAGATGCAACAATCTATCCCCTGCCTACCAGTCCCCCCGGGCTCAGCAAAAACTGTTATTGTTGTATAATTGTTAGGGTTGGACCAGGACTGAATATCTGTATTGAAATCGATATCGGCAATACCTACCTTCAATCAAATGGAAATGGGATCGAAAAGAAAATAAGTTGCATTACCCATCTTGACAGTTTAGTTTCACACAACGTAGGTTTGTACCATTTTTGGAGATGCCACCTTTTCTCTGCGGTTGATGCATGCATGCAAAGCATAGTTAGAGCATTTGGGGAGGGACCATCTTTTCATTGATTGACTACATGAGTGTGTATTTATTTATTAGAATTTGAAAGGGTGTGCATGAGGACTTGGTCAGCCCTGAAAGCCACTGCACCACTGGGAATTCTCCAAAGCTCCTGATGGCCACTCCACCCCTGCCTACAGTCTTTGCTTGCACCATGCAGTGTTTTTTGTGCAAAAACCAGTTATTTGAGAAGACTCGAGAGTATTGCAGTTATTATTTCATGTTATTTGTAAAAGGACTTTTACAACCATGTTATCTTATAATTTCACAAAAAAATGTGCATCTTAATGCTTTCAGATTTTTTTGCACAGATCTTACTTAGGACTATAAAAAAAACCTGTTCACTAATTTTTAAAGGAATTCTGCACTGATGGATGCCATGCCCATGAAGTCATGTAACTTCAAAGGAATCCTCTCTTATGTCATAGTAACAAAGGATAATTATAGATAAAAGATAACTATAAAGGATTAATTATACAAAGCATAAAATGTATAGTGTTGTGGTCTGCTGTAATATTGCATAATGCAATAAATATTTATTAAAGTTACATGTTCAATAGCTTCGAGTAAACATTACCTAAACACCTCAATTTGTAAAGAGATTACTGAATTGGGGAAAAGGGATTTTTAGTTAGAAAAATGTAACGCTATATCCAACATAACTGATACCCAGAACAGCATGTGGGATTGCAGAACAGCATATGAAGTCCACACACAGAGCTCCCAGCTCTCAAGGTGTGAGGTGCCAGTGTCAACCACTGAGCCAGCTCATCACCCTAAACCTGTGATTGGTTGCAAACATTTATCAGTAACACTTTACTTGAGGGGGCACAAATAATGTAGTATTATGCTATTAACCAAAAACGAAGTTTTAGTTACATACTGATCTCATGTTTGGTCATCATTAATGAATCATGATGTATCTTTTATCTCAAGCAGTTACTATACTGTACTTGTCACTATATCTGTTGGTTCTCTAAGCCTATGTGAACTACTGAAGAAACTAATGAAGAGTCAAATAATGAATGACACAAATGAAATACTGATCACATGTTTTTTCATCATTAATGAATCATCTTTTATCTCAAGTAGATACTATATTTGTTCATAATTTGTATTTTAGTAACTACTAAGGTACTACTAAGTATTTGTGCCCCTTTAAGTGAAGTGTTACCCATCTATCAGTGGGACATACCAGTCTGCCCACAGCTAAAATGCAAGCAACATCTAATACATAGGATTGCTGTCTCTTATTGTGTGCTGTTCTTATTTCTCTTATTTATTACTTTAACTTATGCTGCTAAACAGAGAGCTGCTAAACTGTTTTTCACTGTTTCTGTAATAGTGACAATAAAGATCTATCTTATCTTATCTTATCTTATCTTGTCTTATTTTATATATAAAACTGATTTTGTAAAGTGGAATTAGGGAGTGGTTTACGGTGGCTGGAACAGAGAGGGAGAGTGCTGTTTTTACCGCAAAACCTTTGCATAGAAATGGAAAATACTGACACAGAGAATCATACTATTAAAATCTGACAATAATGAAACAGCCAGTTCAGAGAAAGAAACCTCACATATTTATTTTTTAGCTTATGGTTTTCAGTTTTTTTCTACAGTTCTGCTGATGCTTTGAAAAGTAGGAGCACCATTACTGTCAAGTGGAAAAAGTTCATTTAGCTTCACAAAAGTGTCACAAGCATGAACTGCTTAGCTAGTATAAAAAGCCGTTTAATGTGAATCAACGGATGAGAACAATGGTTTTGATATTGTGAAATATTTTAACGTGGATTGCAGAACTCAAATTTATTAAACTTTTTTTTCACGCATGTGGCACAAACATTATCGGAATAAGAAGGTGCTTGTGACTAGCACTGGGTAAGCTATTGCTAAATCTCATATTGATAAAACTGAATAAAAAGGAAATCTGATATATTTTTAAGGCTTTTGAATTTTTATGGAAGAACAGCAGTGCAGGTGAAATTTGAACAATGTAAAATTAAAAGAAAGTTACTCTGAATGAAATCTAAACAAAAATAATTTCTCATTTAAGACACATTAAAGGGAAGCAAAGCAAAGTACCTAGTTGCTTTTTCATGCCATCAAATTATGCATAACTGTTTGGTTTTCGTTTCCTTATTCCTAGCAGAATGCATTTTTTCTGCAACTGCTTTTATTTCATCAAACAGTAAAGAACATCATTTCCTTAATTGGCCACGAGAATGTCACAAGTGTTGCACTGCATGACTGGCCTTCTTATGATCACTGTGCATAAAATAATTTGTATCAGCTCAGAAATGCATTCCGATTATCACCAGGGGAGTGTCATCTTATGAGTGTAAGCTAGTGCTCTGGTTTATTTTTATTACCCACAACCCAGAAGCACATTCCTAAATCAGGTTTCAAGCTAAACAATGTAAATTCAAATCATAACAATATTGCTATGTAATTTGTCATATTAAAAAGACATTTAGGTATTTTTAAAGAAGGCTATGACCCTGAAAGAGCTCCTGAAGTTTGGCGAGAGGTTGATTTAGTTTGAAGGCACAACATGCCTTTATGCTCCACTTCGTCTGAGCACATTCACTTTGTTCTTCTTTCCATTGTGTGCCTGATTGAGATTTTTTCAATGATACACTAATTGGTTCTGGGTCAGGAAGACTCCCAGTGGCAGCTGTAGGCCCATAATATGTCATTTTGTCTGCTCTTCTGATGGATACGTTCGAGAAATGACTCGTGTTTTTATAAGAAACAGCGATCAGCTTGGCTAAGGTGTTCTCTAAATCGTAGCAGAGACTATAGTAATGAGACATTTAAATTCTTTTTTGTGTTGCTTTGTTTCTAAATCAGATACTGCTTTTTGTTGTGTAGATTAACAGGATTGCTGCTTTTTGCCTTTTTCTATTCATATCCAGAGAAATCATGCTAGTCTATCTGCATTTTTCAGAGTTTCCACTGATCAGTCTTACATAACTGCTTCTCCAGTATAGAGCTATTATGAGTGTGGAGCTTATATCAGGAACCACATTATTATTATTATTATTATTATTATTATTATTATTTTTTTTTACTGTTGTTGTTGTTGTACATGAGTCCGGGGACACCAACAAGGGATGGGAGAGAGTGGGGTGCCCAGTGTATATACACACAAACACTTATTCTTTTAGTGTAATAAATTTTTCACAAATGATTCTCTGGTTCTTTTAAATAATATGCTAGAGATGCAAAACATTTCACTAGTACTGATCATCTAATGACATGAAGCTTTTCATTTATTTGGTTCAAGGCTGTTAGGTAATGGCTTCGGGGAGCAAAGACGGCAATTTGTTGCAACCGAATGAGGAGAACAAGGAGGCTTATTGAGAGATTTCCAATAAACTTTCTCTCAGAGGATGTTGAAACCAATAAGAAGAAAACCTGTAAGAAGGGAGTTGATATTATGTGCATCTCTCCACAGCCACACGGGTTGAGATTGCCAGCCCCTAGCAATGCGTTTTTGCTGTGCGGCCAGCTCTGGCTCTCAGGAGAATATGCCGAGAACATTCAGCTGTCTATAAAACAGTCCCTGAAGGCATCGCAGGGATAGGGGAACCTGCTGACATTTCCCAATCATTTACAGATGCTAGTGCAACAGTTTGTTTACAAAATATATATTTTTTATCTATCCATCTTCTAACAACTCACCCTGGTCAAGATGGGTAGGAATATATTAAACACTGTGGCATATTACAATATTAATAACAAATGAATATAAAATTATTTCCATCAATCTTCCAGCTTTTTTATTCTGTACAGGGCTGCAGTGAGCTTGGGGCCTATCCAGTGAAGCACAGGGAACAAGGCTGGAGAATTCTTGATGTCTTTATTACAGAAAGAAGTTTTTTGTGCTAAAAATAACATTACGCACGTTCAGAGTTCAGATAAGGATATCATAGGTCAGCATAATACCTGTATCATGTGCAACGCTTTTCAAAATGATTTTGATTGACTCTGATGCTTTATGCTTCTAAATCAGTTTGTGTTTATGGATGGCAGAAGTCTAGGGCTAAGGTTAAGGTATAATGTTAGTCCTAAGGTTTGGGTTGGCACTATATTTAAGGACTCGTTTACATTAGGCATTATAAATATGGGTAAAATCAAGGCTAAGATAATGGGTAACATTACATTTAGAGGTTAG
Source organism: Hyperopisus bebe (assembly GCA_026777045.1). NCBI lineage: Eukaryota > Metazoa > Chordata > Actinopteri > Osteoglossiformes > Mormyridae > Hyperopisus > Hyperopisus bebe. Next base: position 14,152,157 of record JAODJW010000117.1, read on the forward strand.
GTTAGTGTTATCTTGTTGAATATGACTTATACATTCAGGTATATACATTCCTTATTATGCGACTTACATGCAGGCAAATAACTTTTGTTCTGGTTAAGGAGCTGTGCGGGTGTAATTTTTTTGCCTGTTTATTATAAATGATTTACTGGTTATCCCACGCAGAAAAATGGCTGCACCAACAGTTAGGCTTAAGTTTGACATTAGAGTTAAAGCTAAGATTTCATAATGGCTAGGGTTAGGGTTTGTATTTGGATTAGTTTGGATTAGGGGTATGGTTAGGGTTCGGGGTGTCATTAAGAAATGTAAAAAAAAAATTGAATAAAAACAAAAAAAGTCTATATTGCAATACTATCCATTTATACATTTTGACAATCAACAGCAGGGTTCCTGCAAAGGAAGCCTCAGCCCAGAGCTTTGTTTTGTTTCATTTCCCAATATTTTTCCATTGCTTTGTTGCTGTGACAAAGCTCAGGATGAGGAAACAATCCATAAGATCTGAGAATTGGAAGATGAATTTCATCAGATGATTTTATTGGCAACCTTGGGATACAAATGGCCAAACTTACTGAGCAGCATAATAAAATAACTAAACTTAAAATAAACAGACTTTTACACAAAAGTAGAAGCATTTCTCCATCTCTCTCACTCTCTTTCACGCACACTCTCGCTCATACTGTCTCACCCCTCACTCTCTCTCTCTCTGACAGAGTGACTTTGCTTTGTACAATTAACACTTTATTACAGCAATAAAGGTGGTCACCCCACCCTGAATCATCCACTCCTCACAATGTCTTTTGTTTAAATTTGGATTAATACAGATTGATTACTTTAACAAAACAGTTTTTTCAAAGACTAAATTCAGTGTTGATGCTTAATGAGTTATGTTATTAAAAATTATATTCTGTAGCACAACAAGTGTATGAAATATTGAACATTTTTAATAACAAATCTCTGTTCCACTTAAACATTTTGTATGTTAGTTTGAAGTCATTAGTCTTGTAATGCTTATTCCATTTTTAATCTTTTCTATGTCCTCATTTCTCTGTCTTATTATTACTGTGGTTTAGGGCACATCCAAGCATGTCCACTGAGTTTGTTCCTCTGTATTCACTGTTCCTCAATATTATTGAGAATTTGTTTTCTGTCAGGAGATGGAGGGTTTATGACCACTGTCCTTACAACCGAATGCTGCTGTTGGATGCTATGACGGAGACTTGTAGGGCAATCACAGCATTTACCTGCCAGGGCTGGATCAGGCATGCCCGAAGGTATCTATCATGTTACAGTGCCAAGGAAAATATTTTATGTGATGCTGATGAAAACATGTGGCCCAATATCCAGGACAGGATTGATCGGGCAGAGTAGTAGATTTTGATTCTGATTCTCAAACAAAATGTATTTTTTATTGCACCCTAACTGTATCTGTCAAGCCCCAACCACCTGCCTGATCTTCCTGGTTCCCTGATGTGGCTCTAAACAAGCCACACCTGTGGGTCATTTGTCCTGCCTCCCGTTCCTGCCCTCATGTTACCCATTCATAGCTGCCTCTTGCGCAACCCTTCGTTAGTCCTGTATTTAAGTGCTCCCCAGTTTCGAGTTCCCCAGTTCGGTCATTGTTACTGTACTTGTTTGTGCCTCTTTACCTGTGTTTGTTTGCAAATAAAAGCCCTTCATGAGAGTATTTGCACCACAGCTTGCATTTTGGGTCGTGCTTCCTACACTTAGAGTGACAGTATCATGTATTTGTAAATGTTTGATTTTCTTGTATGATCAGGTTTGAGTTTGATTGTACCAGTAGAATGCCCAATACAGTAAAATTTCATTTCAGTGAACATGCATCTTCTCTTTTTTGCATTTCACTTTGTTGGACCACCTGTGTGTACTTTCGTGTTTAGTCAGTGATGTTTATGGTGGATTAAGATAAATGTAAGAAACATTGTGCTATAAACCCCACCACATTTTTTCTCTGCCTCAGTGAGATGTGTGGTTATTGTTTTACAGGTTTTGTTGACTGTTAAGAGAATTTGGTTACTGTTACCACCACTGGGGTAAAGCAACTGAGAAAAACCGTAACTTCATCCTTCAGTGTGAAAAGGAAATGTTTGTTTCAAAGCTCTTAAGAGTGCTCTAGTTGCAGAGCCACAGATTTCTCCTTTTTCTCAAAGTTCTCCTTTTGATCTTGGCAGGTCACAAGAATAGTTTCAATGCATTACTTGAAATAAATTCTTTTCAAAACCAGATATGGAATTGTCATGCAGAACGTTGTATCATTATAATAATAATGATATGTTATTGATCCCTGCAGGGAAATTCTCTTTTCGCGTTGCCCATTTTGCTGTTAAAAAGACACACAGACAAATATGCACGTGAGAGCAAGGGGTCAGCCACCTGCAGTGCATGCGAAGCTGGGGGTTACAGGCCTATGGACATGTGACTATTCTGCCAAAGCCAGACTTGAACCGGTGACCTTCTGATCACAGACACAGAGGCTCAGCCTGCTGAGACACACACAACCCCTGTGATGAAGGTGAAGAAGTATGATAAAGAAAAGTAAAATGGGCTGAACCATGCACTTTTAAAGGAAGGTCTTTCTTGTTTCTAATTAGTAGGAGTATGCTTTGTTTTGTATGGCAGCTGTCTTAAAGCTGGCAAATATTGATAAGGGAACTCATAATACCTCTTCTTCATTTCCTGATCTGTTCTGCGTTACCGCAATCTGACCGGTCAACCATCACATACAACAAAGGGCAGAACCGAAGAATTTTTCCGCACCTAATTACAGTTTTAAAAACACCTACACATATATCCCTGATATTTATAAAGTTCGTGTAGCAGCTGCTAAAATGTGATTCATAATTTCACCAAAACATTCGCACTTTTCGGATTCGGATTTTTATTGTATCTTTTTAATCTCCTGCCTGTATGTTTCCAAGTCTGTGTGTGTGGGCGCGGTCCGGGGGGTAACGTAGGCACGTGCGTGAACGTTCGCGCGACGGTAAAAAGCTCTCGTAATGTGGCCCGAGGTATGTTGTTCATGTTACGCTCGGGTGATTAGCGATATGTTTAACAATATGGATTCAAAAACGAAATTCGAGGGCGATCCAAGCCATTGTTTTGTTCTGTGTAACGCCTGTTTGGTTTTGTATGAATCCGATGGCAAATTGGTGTTGATCATTTAAGTTCTCATGAAGTTTTGTCTCGACGGTAGCATATTAGCGTACTAGTTTACTGGCATGCTAAGGAGACGGTGCGGTTTCACGTCGATAACGTGGGTTTCGCTCTTTCATCCGGGGAGCCGGGTGTACGGGACGTTCTGCTCACACAGCTCATGTTTTGTTTTATTTCAGGCATGAAGAAGTTTTTATTTCAGTAACGTAAAACCTGCTGGAAGTGTATTTGCTGTGTTGGAATGCAAGTTGAACTGTGGCGCCGTCTGTTTTGTCTAGCAAAAGAAGTGAGGTTCTGTATTACTTAATATGTACATATTAATTAGGCTATGTGTTAGACGTATTAATTATAAAAGGTTATGGATAATTATATGTTTTATGTATGTTTAGGTAAATATGTATGTTAATGTTTGCGATTGTTATATTTCAAGTGACTTATTTAAATGATCAATTCATTATTATTTTTTTGTTTGTACCTGAAATTATTTAACCAGATTGTTTTTATTTTGTTATGTTAACAGTGCAAAAAGGTAAGAAAAAAGTTCTCTTAACATGGCCGGAGGGGAGCCAGGTGTACGAGACGGTCTGCTCACACAGCTCATGTTTTGTTTTATTATTTCAGTGCTTCAGCATTAAAAAAATCTGAGATTCAGACCCGTGTCCAGTCCCTCACATATGCCAGAACACAACGCAGAGGGGATAAGCCGCACGGCACGTGGGGCAGGGTTACATTAGCATAGCCAAAGTGTGGCTTTGGCAGCTTCTGTTGTCTTCGGCTGTTTTTCTATTCCAGTTGTCACTACTATATAATCTCACTTACTGGAATTGCCTTCATTGGAGGGTTATAGAATGGAGGTATGATACATCACTACCATTAGGGGGAATGATACATTATGACCATTATGCATCTACTGTCCTTCGAAATAGTCTCAGGATTTCAAAAATGTTAAAAAAAAATGAAGGTAGTTTGTAGTATAAAATAGGCAAACAACATTGTGCATTACAATCATCCATCTTCCATCCACATTCCATAACCACATATAGAATATAGAATTGGTGTGTAACAGAATTATTGTTTTGGCTCAATTAAAATTTGAATCTAAACATAAAATCTGACATTTTGATCCATAATCTCTAAATATGCAAACCTGCAGTATCAGAGTCATTGGTGCTAAAAAGAAAAACACATTTTAATTTGCCAAATTTTTCAGGGTTCTAGGCTGATGGAAAAAAAGGATGCTGCTATTACTGGTGTCTCGAGGGGAGTGACGTAAATAGAATAAGCCAAAATTATAATTAACCCCTAGACCTGCGATCAGGTGATGCATGCAGTGATGGAGCAGGTGATCCACCCACTCAAATGAGTTTTTCTAATAAGAAAGGGTTGTGTGCACATCTTGTTTGGTTTGAATAAGCATGCAAAGCGATATCAGGGAGAGGAGTGTATTATGGACTGGTACAGGGTACTGTATGTTAAATAAGATTCCGTGGCTTCTTCTTTGAATTTGGCTTATTTTCCCATTCCTTTCATTTCAATAATTCTTCTATTCAATAGGTGCAATCTCTTCTCCACAGCAACACATTCTAATTCAAGCAGTGAGACAAGTAGAGCACAAAAAATATTACATTGTCATAACAGGCCTAATGTTTAAAGACTGGGGATAGGTATTCGGGGACTTTATTAAAGGAGGAAGTCTTTAACCCTTGTGGATCATTTCATAGTGCTTTTCCACATGCTGCCATCAATTAACCAGCTTACAGACAGTGAACTGCAAAAATAGTTTTTAGCTGATGGACCTGCTTTGTGGCTGAAAGCACCGTTAGATAAATCTCACATTTAGGTCAATTGATATTTTAGTGGTCATTACTGGCAATGGGGATTACAGATTACTTAACCTACACCTTGTGGATATAGAAGGCAGAATGGAAAAGTATACACAATCTCTGCTCAGAATGCAATGAAGAGGTGCCATGGTGGCAAATTGCTGCACTGTTCTGTGTCATTACTTGCTATACTCAATTACTTGCTATACTCAATTTTATGAACTCTCCTGCAGGATTCAGACTATGAAAGAGGTTTGCCGTGTTGGCAATCTTCTTCCACAGTTAGCTAGGCATACTGCATAGCAATGCATTTTGACACTACGGAGGAGACAATAAAGAGCCTTTCTCCTGTGTTATGGGACACTGTGGGGGGTAAACTTATTTACAAATCAAAAAAGATGATAGTGTCCCTGACAAACCAGTGTTTTTTTTCCATAACCCTTCATTTTTTGGATTTTACTCTTATTTTTACTCTGCTTTGGATATTTTACTCTGGTTAACCTCTTTATATATAAAAATTTCTTTTTTTGTATAGTTCTTTGATAAAAATAAGGGGCTGTTAAAATGGTTATATTTATATTATGAATATATATATATATACACACTCACCTAAAGGATTATTAGGAACACCTGTTCAATTTCTCATTAATGCAATTATCTAA
>JAODJW010000117.1:14169567-14179569 GCA_026777045.1 Hyperopisus bebe
GTCCCGCCTGCCTTCTCGTATCCTGGTCGTTCCTGCCTGCCTGCCTGCCCGCCAGATCCTGCCTGCCCCGCTTGCCTTCCCTGCTCCATCGTCCTGGTCTGCCTTCGTTCTCCTGCCCGTTCCATTCGTCTCGTCCGTATTTGTAGGGTTGACCGACCCAGCTTCCGACCTCCCGCGATCGCCACGACTATCCGCTTGTCTCATCCGTTTGGCTTTTGGTGCACCGGGCTTTATATTAAAGAACCCATTCTCCTCCATTCCGGGGTCTGCCTCATCTCTGGTCGCATATTATCACACTCACAATATACAGCATTATTAAGTAGTATTTACTGAGCTATTCGCTGGATATATATTCGCATAAAAAATCGGGCAAAAATTGCTATTAGGTGACGTTTAACAGGTGTTTTCCAAGCTGGACGGAAAGTCGAATAAGGAAGTTCTCGCAACAAGAAAAGCATCATGTTATTAGCATCAAACAATGGCAGCATTTTATTTTTTTTTATTATTTTTTTATTCGGCTGGTTTTATTTTACAGTAAAATAGTGGCAATGATAAATGTCAGGTTCAATACAAAAACAATGTTATAATACATTACGGAAAGGAATGGTGGCTTTGAGATTGTAAAAAGATCCACGTTAACTTTTGCTTAGGGATTCAACCTGATCTGAAGTCTTTCTTGTGGTAATTTAATCCATTCAGCCCTGACAAAACCACACCTAGCTTCATCTGTTAGGGGTCTCGGTGGGCCAGAGGGCAGGTGATTATCCTCAGGCAGCTCCATGACCCCTCACTGGCTGGCAGAGTAATCATATCACCGTTGGGCCTGTGAGCATTGCCCTTAACTCTAATCGCTCCAGGGGCACCTGCTGCAGGCTGACCTACTGGTCTCATGTCCCAAAAGGTGCCATTACCCATATATACATTACTGTCTCTTTATCACATAGAGTGCATGATGGGTTGTGTCAATGCTAACCAATTTGCCCATAGGGATTAATATTCTATTCTATTCTATTGCTGCGCCGTTTATGTATCTCTCATGACTCTAATGAAATTAGTGTTTTTCTCAAGGGGATTAAGAGCTACCCAACAATTTTGACTGTCTGTCAAAAACATTAAAGCAACGCATCTAACATCAGTATTGATAAGATTTCTCTGCCCTGTGGTTGGGGGAACCAAAGAAAAGGTATACATGCTGGAGCTGGTATGCTGGTAAACTGGTACATTGGAGGTGGTATGCTGGTATGCTGGTTTACTGCTATGCTGAAGTTGAAGAAGGCAATGTTCCATGTTCAGAAAATCACTTTAATAGAGTTATATAGATTTTTAGTCAATTATTTTCATCTGTAAAGCTCTTTCATTAGGTAACCTAAATCATATGTCTCGAGTAGGGGTGACACAACTGTACTCCAAGCACAAGCAGTGGCTTGGCCTACTTGGATATGTATGTAAAGAGTTTATTCAATAGGGAATATGGTTTTAAGTATTTTGGTCAGGGTTAGTAGCACTGTGGATTCATCTCCACCCCAGGGGGGGGGGGGTGGAGTGTTCTGACTGGACATATCTAAGTGTGTGTGTGCGTGCAGTAGGTTTATATTACATTTCATTTTCATTGATGTAATAAAAATCTGTTTTGTTTTTTTTTTGTTGACATTGTCGGGACCATTTTTCAGGTCCCCAGAAACATCTGTGAATGCAATAAAAAACTAAACATGCCAAAAGTCTCTTATTTTGTTTGGATACTTATGGTTAAGGTTAGGGCTGAGTAGGGGTTAAGGTCCTCATGTTCGGATGAACAGGTACAGTGACTCCCGCATTGCTCACTGTGCCTGTCCGGATAAGCTCTGCCTCACCACCACGACCTCTTAAGGATAAAACGACGAGCGCTAGCCGGCCAGTTGGTTGCATTCATCCATAAATTTATTTGGGTTTGTTATTTGAAAGATTACCCCATGGAGCTTCTCAGGGCAATAATGAACTTCAGTTGCCTCAATGAATTCCCTTTCTTTGACTGACAGGGCTTCTGCTTTAAAAGAGAAAGAAAAGAAAAAAGGCAGCACACATCCAAGCGAGTTCGTGTCAGTTCAAGCGAAAGCTTATACAAGGCGTATCAAAGCCACGTCTCAGACTCCTCACAGCAGCAAGTGACATTGACTTAAAAAAAAAACATTGAGATGCTGCAACCCTAAAATCAAAAGCTTAAAAGCACGACACATGCAGCATTTTATGCTAGTTCACTTTATATTACTTTAATTGTGTGACTCGTAGTGATGCAATGTATGGCGTCGCAACCTTATTTTTACATTGGTTGCAAAAGGGTATATTTTTGAAACTGCACAGAATCCCCGGTACTTCACATAAAACAGAACCCCTTAACTCACCGGTACCGACACCGGGGGCGGGGGGTAGATGGATGTATTCCCGCCCATACACCTACGTTTTCTCCGCGCCCACTGGAGTACGCCATTGGTTTAACGGCGGCTGGGTAATGTGTTTCACACTGTAGCAGTCCCATTACGAGTTAGTGATGCAAGTTGGTTGTAGAGGATGCGCTGTGTCACTTGCTTTAACTAACAGAAAAGCAGAGAGACAAGTTACAATAAGGTTCGATCTTGGGGTTTCTCCATCAAGAGCAAGAGACTGCAGCGTCCTGTCAATTCACGACAATATCGCGGAAAACCCGTTATGCTCCGCAGCGACGGTAGCAGATGAACTGTGGGCGGCTGCAGGTTTCGATAGAGGAAGCCGACGATGGGACTGTTTTCGGAGAGACTCTCCACCTGCCTGCGGATCCTTCTATTCCTTGATTTTTGTAGCCATCCAGTGACAGCTAAAGGTAGGAAAAGGGAAACGTGCTTTAAATAAAGCAGGAGGCTCGTGTCTTGGTTAGGATTTTACGTTTACTCAGCCTATGTTTAGTTGGGTAATATTTTTCTGATATTGGATTAAATGAAATGATTTTAGAATGAAAACGTCTAAAACTAGGAAAAAAAGTTCGCGTGCGTTTATTTAAGCGGGGCCAATACATAACCAGTACACTATTAAACACATTTTCCTATGTAGTTGATTTGTTAAATAATTCCGAGTTCCGAGTCATGAGTCGGCTACCGTATTATTGTATTGTATTGTACTCTTTCTATTATATGAATGTCAAGAAGTTTGTGCACAGCCTAGCAGTCTACGCGGTTATTTTGCTTTGTGCCATTTGATCTTCAGATATGTTCCAGTTTTTTGTGTTTGCCTGTCGAATGGGTCATGTTTTTGTGCATATTTCTCAGGATGAAATCTGATAAAGAAATCGCGGTCCACAGGTCTGCTTTCTTCCCCCAATGTTCTGTCGTTGAACAAGTGTATAGCTGAAATTAAAGAACCAATTCTTAATGTAACTCCATTAGATGCAACAGGCGTCCTCACACTTAACGACACTGAAGTATTTGGTCACTGTATTTGGGATGCAGTTGTTTTCGCACTGATGTACCATCCAGATGTCGTTGGCTGTACCGTCAGGACCATTAAATATTCTAAACTGGATCGTACCTACCTGTATAAAAAGAAATAAGCAATTATGAAAACTCCTGTTTACTTTACTTAGCAGTACAATATCGATCATACTAAATATGTATTAACCTTTCACCATGGTACTTATGCTTGTATTAATGCTTTGATTTTCCTTGCTACGCGCGCAAAGCGCTCTCAACACTTTTATATGAATTCCGACGATACAATTTAGGTTTACATTAAAGCTACAGGTATATGCGATCAAACATACAGGTTCGTGCGTGTATGCAGTATGATAATAATAGGGAAATGTCTGTATATATATACAAAAATATCCCCAGACATTCACACATACATATAATTATTTTATGTTGTATATATGTGACTGTACTCATTATCAGTCTTGAAAAGTAGCAGTGAATACACTGTACACTTATCAATACCTCGAAATACAGTTGCTATAAATACCCACATCAGGATAAGTCTTTGCCTATTTATTAGTTGGGCTGTGTCGTTTTCCTAGCCTGACATGCTTCTGTGTTAAAGCACAAATATCACTACAGGAGTAAATACCCCCAAGAGAGCAACAGAACAGCAGCTACAATCTGTGGACCACCCGCCTTTCCTCTCCTGCCTATGCAGACATTTGCTCTACCAACTGTAGAAAACAAAAAAAAGTCTATGTCAATATCTGCCTCACCCAGGGAAAATTAACAATAAAGCTGTGATATCTGAGATGCCGCACAAAGCGAAAGAAAATGCCACACCTCATTTTATCTTTGCATTTTCCTCCCTCACCCCTGTAGCCCTGTAGGGAACTGCTTCCAACTGTCCACATAGTGAAGAGACCTTTTACTAAATAAAAATAAAGAATATGGGATGGTTCTATGTTACAAAGTTATATTCTTTAAGGTGTCGAGTTTTGTTGGATTATGGGTTCATGTCCACATTGCAACTGACTGGAAAGTGAAGGCATTTCAGACATAATTAGTAGGCTCCTGTCAATGCACCAAAAAGTCCTGGGGCATGAATATAGACGGGAGTCCATGACTAAAATTAGGCTACTTACTGGCCAGAATGTGACAGTAAATGTATTTGGGGGAAGAAAAAAATCTTTGTCACTTACAGTTTTTTTTTCTTTTTTAAGTGAAAGACATTGGTTATCAAGAAGAGACTTTAGTATTGTGGTTTCACGAACCTGAGGGTAATTTGTTAAAATCAGTTGAAAGTTCTTTGCTGTCATAAATTATACATTGTTCTGGAAAGAGAAACAATTTAAAACTCTACTGTTTCCTCTCTGTTTCCTCATTTTCCTAAAATGCATTCCAATTGGAGGTCATTTCAGGCCAGGGGATATTATTAGATGCTCCAGAATCAGCAGCAGCTAAAGCATCTGTCAGTCTATAGGAAGCAAGCAGTGCTTCATGATGTGACATACCGCAAGTATGCAGTATATGTAACGGCATTAAAAACAATGCATTGGCAAATGAATCAATTAAACATATGCATTTATAGATGATTTCATCCAGAATAATGTGTACACACCCTCGGAAGATCAAAATGTTCTTCAGGAACATTTAGTTCCTCTAACAACTGAGGGAGCAGTATTGATATGCATATATCATACATGTAAATGCTTCATTGACACATATATCATACATGTAAATGCTTCATTGACACGCATATATCATACATGTAAATGCTTTCCTGCCTATGATAGCATCAGTACTTAAGACCTTATTGGCTGGTCCAATACAACCAATGTACAGTGAAAGTAATTTACAGATCTTGTTTTGTTGCCTTAGGTGTCATTTTTGCAATATTTATAAATATCCATCCATCCATTTTCCAACTTTATCCTACTGGGTCGCGGGGGGTCCGGAGCCTATCCCAGAAGCAATGGGCACGAGGCAGGGAACAACCCTGGACAGGGGGCCAGCCCATCGCAGTATTTATAAATATATCGTTTAAATCTATAAACACTGATTAAATTTTGAAACACTGATTTTGATGTAAAACTAAACGTGCATCCTTTTCTGCCTACATATTCTAGATGTATTTTGCTTTGCTGACCGTAAATGGTTTACAAAGAAATGAAAAGAATGAGATAGGGAGGAAAACGTATAGGCTGTCATTACTGTCATCCATTTCTTAAAGCTTCTGCCACCAATTAATCTGCATTCTGAAGACATGAAGTTAGCCTTTCAGGCAACTTATGAATATAGGCCTTGTTGCATTTTTAAGATCTGTCATCAGTGCGCGTGGGAAACACGCATCTTTAGGTCTGCTTCTTTGAAACAAAATTAACTGCCCACTGCCTGAATCATTTATTTAAAGCATTTTATATTGAAAAGTGGTTGTTTGTGTTTTATCCAAAAACCGTTTAAGCTGATAATAGTCTGGGAGAAAAAGAAAAGAAAATCATTAGTTAAATGATAGCAAGAATGGACAATGGAGTTTACTTCTAAATTCCATCCTAACCCTGTACACATTTTCTCGGGTAACCGTTTAAACCACTACTAATAATATATCCATATTCTCTCAGTTATCTGTATACTATTAATAATATTTTCTCCTTGTTTTGCAGTTTGGAAATGTGTACAATAAACATGCATGAAGTGTTGATAGTGTATATAATCACTACTGATACAAACAGGTGCACTGTCAAGTTGCCTCTATTTATGTCTTTTTTTGCATTTTTGCCACATAGTGAGAAAAATCCTCAGATTTTTATTGGACTTTCCTTCTGAGAATACCATGCTAGATAAAATAAAGACGGCTAAGTGGGTGATGGCTTTTTGCTAACCTCTTTGCACCAGTAGTGCTACTTTGGTACTACTACCGCTATTCTCCTGCTACTACTAATAGTACTACTACTAATAACACTTAATGAAAACATTTGGACATGTATGCCAAACACCATCCCTGCATATTGTGCCTGTCAGACCACAGAGATTTCATTACTAAGGAGTTTTAACACGATAATGACAGTGAAATTGAAGACGTGGAAAGGGGTCGTGTTCTGCATACCCTTGCACCTGCTAATAAGCATTTGGGTGTGCATATGATAAAACATATTTCTCCTATATTTTACATAAAGCTATCCTGGCTCTTATCCTGGTTGTTTAGCATTGGCTAACAGGAGAATATTTTTTGCAAACAAAATGATGTGCAGAAATAGGCAGTCGCTTGAGTTTTCTACTGCAGTCTGAATACGCTTACCTGCAGTACAGCTGAAATATTTTGTCTGTGAAAATCCACCTGCATTTTTAGGATATTGAATCTTTCATTGCTTTTGAAGCATGATTCACCGTCTTTTGCAGTTATTGTGTATACTGTATAACAATGTATTTTAGTTCTGCTCCCAAGCAAGCTTCAACCCTGAATATTATTTAAAAAATAATAAATAACCATTTATTTGAATAATTATTCGGCTATTTGACCCAAACCAAACAGAAATCTCGCCAAGCCGTTTTTTAAAAAAAAAAACTCCACGGGTTTGTGTAGATAGTTATATATATAGAACTAAATATATTTTTCTAGCTTTGTAAGGAGAATAAAAAGAACAAGAGTGACTGACTCAAGGGTCTGAGACTTGAAGCAACACTGATTGCCCATGCATTTTACGATACGATAATTCTGCGGTTGTTACTAGGTCAAGAAAACGTATGAAAACTCCCAAAAACATGAGCACGTGTCTGGGTTTTATTCACCCTGATTGGGGAGTATCAACCTTTTATTTGTGATGTGAGAGTTATCACTGAGGAAATGCTTCACATAGATAATTGCGAATTCGGATAAGCAGTGACTTTATAAATCACAAAATTTAACTTGTTTTCTAATTTTTAAATTTTGCAATTTTTATTTTACTGTAAAAGCTTGTCTTTATAAATAACTGTTGTTCCTTTAGTGTTTTTCACTACTTTTATGAGATTTTTTTGCAGTTATAAGACTACAAATTGTTTTAACTTATTGTTTCTCAAAATACATGTCGTAAAATAGCTCAAAATAGTATGAAGTGTATTTGCTGAAAATTAAAATAGCACTAAAACACTTGTATGACTGCAACTTACATGTTCTCTGTTTGATTTAGTTTTATGTGAAGTTGCTCTTTTATTTAGCCCCGGACACAAGTTTTTCTTGATTTCAACCCTTTTCCTTCAGTCCAGATGATTCTGACATGGATTTAGTCTGTAATTGAGTGTAAGTGTGAGTGAATATTAGGGACCAAGTGAAATTTTGGCTCCAGTACTAATACAGACTTTAAGGGGCTAAAAATTCAGCCTTAAAGTTATCCCTTAAAATAGAACGACCTAACAGCAGCATGGCCCTCAGGGAAAATTAATCACAAGGTGAGTAACCATGGGTAGGACAGCTTTGCCAGTGGAAATCACAATGGCAGTGTTTTGGAATGTTAGGGTACGGGATGTGGATATAATTTTATATAGCCAGAAATAAAACAGGTACGATGGCATTAGCTAAACAATGATCTACTGACTTACATGATTATGTCAAACAGCATTTTTTTAAAAAACTAATGTACTTTACAAATGAATTGTATTCAAACACAAGAAAAATGCAATAGCATAATACAATATTACCATTCCCAGTCAGTCACTAGTAAATCTTTTACATGATGTATAATTTTGTGTGTGATTATGGACTCTTGAGTTTGCTTAGGCTTTTCTGGACATTGAACAGCTTGGTATGTGGTTACTAGAGTTGGGTGGTTGGGGCTTTGTGGTTATTATTGTTGCCTCACACCCCCGGTGCTGAGGGTTTGAATCCCCTCTCTGCTCTGTAGGTGGAGTTTGCATGATGTCCCCATGCATTCTCTTCGATGATCCAGACAAATGCAAGATTACTGGTATATCTGAATTGCCTGTATTATGAGCCCTGCAATAGCCACCCTGTCTAGGATGTGCCCCAGCCTTGTGCTCTGAGCTCCTGGGGTATTCTGGCCTTAACCAGGACAAGCAGTCAGGTGATGCATAAATGTTTCTGGTTATGTAAAATCTGCCACACCCCCAGACTGCCTCAGACAGTAGCGTGAGTAATGTGCCATCAAAAAAAATGTACTCCATTGCACAACAGCTGGAGAATGCCTGCATTGGGGAGGCTGAATATGGCCAAAGTTAGCAGACAGTATATAAAAATAAAGGCAACGAACCTTCAGCCACTTTACTTATTATAAACAAATATATTTCAAAGTTCTGCAGTGGGGCTGTTGTTTTGTACAGTATTTCCCAACGTGGTCCTCAGGGGCTCACGGACAATGCAGCTCTTGTCCAGTGCTGCCTTTACATTTACTGCATATATGTTATTGTCAGCCTGGTATGTGCAGTGGTGGCGTAACAACTTAATCTGATTATCAATTACTTATATCAAGTTTTATTTTTAGAAGGAAAGAGTTCATTCATATTAGGCATAATGCAAGATGATGGAGTAGTCAGATTTGATTTTTTAAATGTAAATTTACCTCCCTTCACATTCCTGTGGATTTCTAATATTAATGTTGTACACATACAAAAACAAAATAACAGTATTTACTATATTAATGACAGCTGATGCATTAAATGCTTAAAAAAAATCTGTTATTTTATCAACATATCGCTTGAAATTCTTGTGTTATGTGCTGGAAGCCCCAGCATCATGCTGTACTGTTTTGCGGTGGAATTCTGTATTGTGTACCGGCTGATGTCGTAAGCTGTGCCAAAGAAGATTCGCTGGCTTCGCCCAAGTCTCTGCTCTAACAGCCTCCAATGTTGTCAGTTCTGGGACCTACGAAAGGACCATGGGCATCACTATCAGCAGCCAGTTTTGTTGGTTTGCTCTCGCTGTTGGTTTGTGCTTGTTTCTGGTTTTGACTGCTCGTGTATGACTTTGGTGTGTTTCTGGTTTATTGATTCCTGTCTAATACCTGGTTTTGGTCACTGTTCTTGATAATTGCCTTTCTCCATATCAATTATTTTGCCTGTGCCTTGACAACAGTTATACCCCTGGTTTTGATACGTTGTCAGTGTATATGGTTTATTTAGTAGGGAGTGGCTGCAATTTTGTACACATTATATTTTGTAGCTTTTGGTTAGGGAGATAGAGTGAGAGATTATCTTTTGTTTTGCTTTTCTTTTGGTAGATAGGTTAGCTTTGGTATGGTGTGACAGTTCATTTTGTTTGTTGAGTTTGCCTGGGTCACTTTGAAACTCTATATAACCACACAACAGCTTTGTAAATACAAACTCTGTTTGTACCCTTATTCCTGTGTTCCCGTGTTTGTTTCCCCCAACATTTGTACTCTTACACCCCAAACCTCTAGACTGCAGCTCGTAACAGCTTGGCAAGCAGTGTGAATGAACATGCTTCTATGATGTGGACATCAGTGTTTGGAATCATTACCATGACCTGCAAGCTGCCTTGAAATGATTGGGCATATTTTTATAAGGGCTCCAATCAGAATGACACTATTTAGTTATTAATGTCCATCCATCCATCCATCCATCCATCCAT
>JAODJW010000117.1:14231389-14253786 GCA_026777045.1 Hyperopisus bebe
AATCTGTGCTTTATATACTGTACAGTATATATGTATTAACATGTGAAATCGTTCCTGGAGACCAGGGTTATATTCCCTGTTCCTGCTCAGTTTGCATCTTCTTCCCACATCGTTGTAGGGTTTCCTTTTGGTTCTCCGGTTTCCCTCCAAACACACACTAAGTTGCCAAATTGTCCATAGGTGTGAATGTGTGCCCTGGGTCTTTCCATGCCTTGCGCCAATAGTTTCTGAATCCCTGTATAGGACAAGAGGTATACAGAATAAATAAATTATACTGTACTTTAGAACTTTGGATGAACTTCCCTGAACACTGAATCTTAGTGATCAATATTTAAACTTTCATAAGTATCCTGTTTGGCTTCACTGAACTTAAACTTAATAGATGTAATTGTATATGAAAAACTGCCCTCTTTTTATAATGAAGACAGACAACTCAGTCAGCATATTGTGAAATTTTCTATTGGCACATTTACAGCGGAGATGTAAGCAAAGTCGAATGGGTATGAGACTAGAGCATTGTGCTAACAGTGCAAAGTTTGTGGGATCAAATCCAGAAGCACATGTAAATCCTAGCCTGTCCTTCTACGATAAGTTGTCTTGGATAAAGAGGTAGAGCAGAGGTAAGGAACATGCACTGATTAAGGTGTGTTGCCGCACCCACCACATGACAAACCACTACAGGGATGAGAACCTGACTGCAGCCATGCGGTAGGCAATATCTTAGCACCACACTAATCCGAATGGACTAGTGTGAGTTTTTTCCAGTGGCTAGAGTGCCAATCATGCCACCAACCCCCAAGTATTCCCCCTGTAAGTTGGAGGACAGATGTAGATTAACATCATATCCAGGACAAACCAATTGCAGGTTAAAGGCCTTGCTCAAGGGCCCAACAGAGTAGGATCACTCCAGGCATTCACGGGATTTGAACCAGTAACCTTGCAGTTATGGGCACAGATCCTAGCCTCAGAGCCACCACTCCGTCCCATAAAAGCAGCAGATAAATGACACTGGCACAGCATCACTGCTCTAGTGTTATATGGTGTTATTACATACCATCTACCACATTTGCTTCTACAATACAGGCCAAACCTAGGGCTACAAGGCAGCATAGGCTACAAGGCAGGGCACATCCTGGATAGGATGCCAGTAAGTGTCTCTCAATACCAAGAATGCAAATATCATACTTGTGGTCTTGGCAAGAGTGGTCTTTGCTAACTTGCCTCCCAAGAATGAACTTGGGGTGCAATGAATCATGGAATCGGTCTCATTTGGTGAGAGTGCAACCGATGTAAACTTAACATTTGGTATTTGGCAAGAATGGGTCAGGTATTTTCATCATCATTCTCTGTACTTCTGTTCTTAGTATTGGAACTGGTCTTCGGCAATGGAAGATGATATAAAATGGGTACACAGGAACACAAGTACGGTCAAGTATGCATATTGAGAAACACTTAATCTTATACTATTTACAAACCTGACTGCATGTCTTTGCACTTGGGGAACATATCAAATGTGCTAGGCTCTGAGCCACTGTGTCACCCTCTGACTCACTATCTGACTCATTCTGACAAGCCACATGTCACTGAGGATTTTAATAGCTGTTATAATTCTCCATGGTTGTTTTTGTTAGAGTTTCAAACGTCCCTGTGAGTCTGGAAGATGATTGGTTGGTTGGATCGCTTCGAATATTTGATGAAAATCCTATATAATGTATGATGTATATGACATTGTAAATGGTTTTGGCTTCTTTTGTACCGTGTCAGATGAGATACTGAATATAGAGAAAATACATGTAAAAACATATTAGATTACTGTTGTATGAGGCACTTTTCTATACCTTCTATGTGTAATTCTATAAAACAGTATCTTCCAAACTCTCATCCAGTACAGGACCACGGCCCTGGCCTAGAGCCAACCACAGACAGCACAGTGCAAATGCAGGGCAGCACTGTCGAATGCCAGACTGCACACAATACAGATAGATGGTCTGAGACACCAAATCACCTTACCCTAAGCCTAAACCTGCCAGGCAGCACAGTGCACATGCAAGACAGCACTGTCGACTGCCAGACTGCACATGATACAGATTGATGGTTTGAGACACCAATTCACCTAACCCTAAGCCTAACCCTAACCCTACAGGCAGCACAGTACACATGCAAGACAGCACTGTCGACTACCAGACTGCACACGATGCAGATAGATGGTTTGAAACACCAATTCACCTAACCCTAAGCCTAACCCATCCCAGCTAGGGAGCACAGTGCACATGCAAGACAGCATTGTCGACTGCCAGACTGCACACAATACACCTAACCTTAAGTCTAACCCTGCCAGGCAGCACAGTGCAAATGCAGGACAGTTCACCTTACCACGTGCTTCTGGACTGCAGAAGGAAACTTGCATGACACAAGGAGAAAATGCAAATTTCACACATAGATAGGCTCTAGATTTCAAATCCTCAAACCTGGACATGTCAGGCAATAGTCCTACCCACTAAGCCAGAATGATGCCCGAGAATGTATTTGTTTAAATCAAAATTAAATATTGTAGGAATGCATGTAGGAGGAATCCATCTATAATGCAATCTCATGGGCTGGTCTGGACCTTGGGGACCCTGGAATCTATCCCAGGCAGCTTCGAACAAAAGGCAGCAGTACACCTTGCCTGGGACAAGACAGAAGAATTCATAGTTTATGTCTGTATCCTAACATCATATTGCTTTGATTTCCT
The DNA here is from genome assembly GCA_026777045.1 of Hyperopisus bebe. Lineage (NCBI taxonomy): Eukaryota > Metazoa > Chordata > Actinopteri > Osteoglossiformes > Mormyridae > Hyperopisus > Hyperopisus bebe. The sequence continues at coordinate 14,234,124 of JAODJW010000117.1, forward strand.
CTTGATCCGCGTGTCCAGTAAAAACAGCATGACTGAGCAGGTAATTAACAATTTAAAATGTTCAATTAGAGGTCAATTTCTTATAAGATTTTATCAATCCTTAGCTTGGCTTGTTGCGTTTATGCTTGATAAAGAAATTAATCGTGACTACCAAAAAAAGTGTATTGCGCTAGACATTATTTCAACTGGCTACACGAGTGTGTCATACAATAAACATAACTGCAAAAAGTTCTGTTGTAAATGGTTGTTTTACCTTTTGTTAGTTCTACAAATTATAGCCATGTTTTATACTGTATTTCAGAATTGTTACTGGAACTGTGTGTTCTCGATAAAATATAGAGCAGGGGAAGGTTAAAAAAACTGATTTTTAATTTAATAAACTCTAATTTTATGTTGCTAAGGAAAAGATGCATTTTGTCTCGCAACTAATTTATGAATTAATTTTCAGTAGACAATTGTCCATTCAGAGCCATGGTTTGCCAGAGAAACACTCTTGGGAAGTAAAGTGCCTGCCACATACCACTGATCCATTACTCCACAGCTAGAAACACGGAAAAGGATACTCACAAAGGACAATGCAGAATTTATGTCTTTGGGTAGTGTTGGGAACTTCAGCACTCTGTGTAAAACATTTAGGCACTATGCAGCATGCTTTTATATGACTTTAGTTTATATTTCTGTTAGAGAAACATTTTGTAGCTCTGCTGTAAAGAGGTCATTGTACTGCAATTATGTGTTTGCAGTGGCAAAGTGATTTTGAAATCTATTAGTTGACGTTTTGTAGTCTCGTAATAAATTATATTTTCAGACATGGTGCATTTTTTATCCAGTGACCCCATTCTGTTTTTTGTGAAATCTGTTGATCCACTGAGAGAAATTTGCAGGAAGATTAAAACAAAAAAGAAGAGATAAGGTGTAGAAATGCATTTTGCTGGTAGCTTGTATTTACAGGAGAAGTACTTACAGCAGTACGTTTAAAGTGTGTAGTATGATTTTTCATTACATTGAAATTAAACAAATGCTTTAAAATAAGCTGGAAAAAGGCCAAAGCAAATTTAACTATGAATGTAAATCATAATCTGCCCGTGGTAATCAGTTTGATGAGTGTAACAAGATATGAATTGATGCGCAAATAGCCTTATCCCACTTCACATTCTGATCTTCATGTTATTGGGAAGAAACTGTCAGTTTGGGGGGAAAAATTATACAGCCAGGAACAAGTTATGTATGCATTTGAATGGCAACGTGTTCCTGTTCTCCCCTTCATGAATTGCCACCTCAACATGGCTGGTGCGTTTGTGTGTCCCAGTGATCCTAGGAGCTGTATTGTCAGGGCCAATTGCCACTGATAGGTTCTCCCATGGCAAATATGTTATATGTGAGGTATAAAAATAACGGCAATTCAAATATCCCTCATAAAGTATACAACCAAGGAACCAGAAACCTCACCTGGAATAGGGTACCAGGACCCTGCCTCGGAGCCAGGCCTGGGGGGGGCGGGAGCACGTCAGTGAGTATCTGACGGTCGGGCCTTCACCCAAGGGGTCCGGCCGAGCACAGCCTGAATGAACCATATGGGCCCGTTCTCCTGGGGGGCCACCAGCTGCAGGAGTGACCATAAGGGTCCAGCGCAGTGGGGAACGGGGAGCAGTCAAAGGCAGAGGCCTTGGCAGACTATCAACACTGGCTTTAGGGCCATGGAATGCAACCTCTGTAGGAGTCTGAGCTATTTAGGAGGTAGAGAGATATGGTCTTTATATAGTCAGGCTCACCTCAATGCACAGCACAGACTCTAGAACCAAACTCCAGGAGAGGAGCTGGACTCTAAGCCACTCTGAAGTTGCCCTGGGTGAGAGGCTTTGGGCAGGAGCTCTGACTGATCATTTTAGGATTAATTTATTTTCAGTATAAAATTGCCCATTCAGGACCATGGTTTGTCCAGACAGACTCTCTTGGGAAGTAAAGTGCCTGCCACAGGACACTGATCCATTACTCCACTAATAAGAATATGTAAAGGGATACTCATAAAGGACTATTCAGAATTTATATCTTTGATTGCGGGAACCTGAGCATTCTGAGGAGAACATTCAGCCACTATGCAGCCTGTTTTAATATGGTTTCAGTTAATATTTTAGCTAATGACACTGGCTCTATGGACATGGAATGTGACCTCTCTGGAATAGAGTCCAGCCCCTCCCTAGGAAAGGAGCCTGAGCTAGTGTGGGTGGTAGAGTGATGCGGTCTATATATAGTCAGGCTCACCTCAATGCACAGCACGGGTTCTGGCACCAAACTCCTCTTTAGAGGCTGGATTTTATCCACTCTGGAGTTGCCCTTGATGAGAGGAGCTGGGAAGGTGTGGGTCTACTTATAGACCCCCGGTTCGGTGCTTGTTCGTTGGAGTTCACCAGCTGGCTCTGACTGTTATCGGATCTTATGAATGTCTTGGGCACTCAGGTGAAGAGAACACCTAGGATGTCAGCTGATCATCACTTGGTGGCAAATTGGATCAAGGTGAAAGTGCTGGACAGACCAGGTAGAACTATAGCTATAGTGAGGGGGTGCTGCAGGGCTATTGCTAGACAGGAAGCACTACTGGGGCACAGGCCTCGACCCATTTTCTGTAACCACCTGTCCTATTCAGGGTTGGAGGGGTTCTGGAGCCTCTCCCAGAGGCTACGGGGACAAGGCAGGGAACAGGCATGGGTCCCAGAGCTGAGCTTGAAGTATGGTCCCAGTGCTAACCACTGTGCCACCCCCTGCACAGCCCCCCCACCACTATATCTACAGGAGTCATTAATGTTTGCATCAAATCAAAATCAAAATCATGGTTATTATTTAAAAACTTACTTTTAGTCCTGTCGTGTTATCATTCCCCAGTCCTGATTCTCATTTTGGATACTTGGGTTGCTGTGTTTGTTATGTGCACCAGTTAATCATACAGGTGACACTTTACTTGAGGGGGCACAAATAATATCACAATACGCTATTACTTATGTACTGTATTAATTAACCACAAACTAGTATAAAGTCTTATGTTAATTCATCATTAATGAATTGTGATGCATGTTGTATCTCATGCAGTTACCATATTTGTTACTATATCTATTCTGTAAACCTTTGTGAACTACAGAAGGAACTAATGAATCGTGACTCGTTGTATCTAAGTAGCAGTGTTCAGGGTTTGTTCATGATTTGTACTTCAGTAGTAACTGAGTTATTAATAAATATTTGTGCCCCGTCAACTAAAGTGTTACAGTATTATCATAATACATGCACACTGCTGTGCACGGAGAGAAATGTGTGCACTGCAGTGCAGCGTACGGAACCGGGATGTAAGGTATGCACCTCAGCTTGTATTCTGTATTTAAATTGCATTGCTTTGACATTGTGCATAAGAAAAAAAAATCCATTCTTTTTCCTTTATTACCAGTCTGAATTAATACACTGCCAAACACAGGAGCTTGTTCAAGCTTGAACGTCAAATTTTACCGGGAGACAGCAGATCAATACTGGGGCATGTGTTCCAGTAAAAGAGGTCTAGCAATGCCCATGGTGTGCTGGGAGCATCTGTTCAGGAGATCTTCAAGTTATACCTCCGGCAAAACATCACTTGCATTCCAAGGGAGGCTGGTGACATTGTGTCTGAATGCTCTGTGTTCTGTGCCTCCATTTCTGAGGCAGCTGTGCAGAGCTGTGGTGGCAGCAAGTCCCGAACCCGATGGTGAACACCAGTGCTAAAGGGAGCCATCAGGCTGAAGAAGGAGGCCTTCTGAGCTTGGTTAGTTTGTAGGACTCCAGAAGCAGTTGACAGGTTGACAGGCTTTGGCAGTTGCGGAAGCATAAATTCGGGTGTGGGAGGAGTTTGGTGAGGCCATGGATAATGACTTTTGGTCAGCCTCGAAAAGATTCTGGCAAACCGACAGGTGGCTCGGCAAGGGGAAGCAGGGCTTCACTTATGCTGCTTGTAGCAGGGATAGATAACTGTTGACCCCAAATAGGGATATAGTCAGGTGGTGGAAGAAATACTTCAAAGATCTCCGAAATCCCACTGAAGGATCTCCTGAATCCCACTGACACACCTTCCTTGGAGGAAATAGAGCAGGAGGACTTGCCCATCACCAAGGTTGAGCTCACTGATGTTGTCAAAAGACTCTTCAGTGGTAATGCTGTACATGTTTTAGCTTCAGGGAGATCACACTTCTCAGACTCCCTGGGGAAGCCTACGTCAGGGTACCAGAGAGAAGGATCCATCTGTGGGTGAACCTCGGATCCAGGAGGAGCAATGCAGATTCCATCCTGGTCGTGGAACACTGGATCAGCTCTTTACTCTCATGAGGATTCGAAACAGTTCATAGGAGTTTGCCTAACCATTGTACCGCGTCCCTCAGGGGGTCCAGAGGGGGTTGTCTGGGATTATGGGGTGCTGGGTCCACTGCTATGGACCATTGTGTCCCTGTATAACCAGAGCAAGAATTTGGTTTGCATTTCTGGTGGTAAGTTAGACTCATACTTGGTGGGTGCTGGTCTCCGCCAGGGCTGCCCTTTGTCATGGATTCTGCTCATAAAATTTGTATACAAAATATATCAGCATAGTCAAGGGACAGAAGGGGTTCAGTTCGGTGACCTCAGGATCATGTCATTTCTTTAGCAGATGATATGGTCCTGTTGGCTTCACCGGGCTGTGACCTGCAACATGCACTGGGGTGTGAGGCAGCTGGGATGAGGATCAGCACCTCCAAGTCTGAGGCCATGGTTCTTGTCCAGAAAAGGGAGGATTGCCCACTCTGGCTGGGGGATGAGTTACTGCTTCAAGAAGTGAAGTTCAAGTATCTCAGGGTCTTGTTCACAAGTGAAGGACATTGACAGGCAGATTCATGCAGCATCACCAGTTATGCAGAGGTTTACTGTGCTGTCATGGTGAAGCGAGAGCTAATCCAAAAGGTGGAATGACTCTGTCACGTGGGATGTACCTCCTCCACATCAAAACGGGCCAGCTGAGGAGGTTCAGGTGTCTGTCTAGGATGCCTCCTGGTAGGAGTGGACAGCTTATCTAATTTTTATGGTATATCGATATATTTTCACAACAAATTATAGGATGACAGGATGAACACTGTTCATATCAATATACTTAAACTGTGTATTAAAATTAGGGCTTTATTAAAGATTTTTAATAGAGACCTATAGGATCCTTCCTGGTTGTAAAGAGTATGAGAGCTTCTGTCGTGATGTTTCACAGACTCCCAGGATCCACAGTTGGGGGGGGAGGGCAAGAAATCATTATTACTTGGTTCATGTCATTTTAGCACATTTCTAAATGGCTCACAGGCGAAAAATAACGTATTTTGTAATTTTCTATTTATTATCTTAGGCTAACACTTTAAAATGATCTTTGTAGTAACCACATTTTAAATGGTTGTTAATGTGTCTGTTTTTAGAGACATTTGGAAAGAAGGTTTCACACTTAGTTCTTTTTTCCATAAACATTTGAGTGCAATGTTATAAACTCAGAGAAACAGTCTGTTGGTGGACATATTGGAGTGAAGCCCTCATAGTTTTGTTTTCTATTCAGTATACAATGATAAAATAGCTTCTATTCTATTCTATTCTATTCTATTCCATTACACCGTAGCTGCTTTATTTGACCAAACACAGGTATAATTAATTTTTGTCTTTATGTTGAGACTTCTGTTCAGAATAAAGAAAATGTCTATACTGAATATTCAATAATAATACACACTCTGTTATAATAAAAGTGTTTGTGGCATCCCACATGTGGCTTTGACTTAAAACTGTACATTTAGTCCACTTCACAGAAAATACCAAGATATATATTGTGTATTGGTATTCTGCTTAAAAATACTGAGATATGGTTTTTGGTCCATATTGTCTAACCATACCTCCTGGACACCTCCTTGGTGAAGTGTTTTGGATATGTCCACCCAGGAGGAGACCCCAAGCAGCCCCAGGGCATCCTAGACAGACTATATCTCTCAGCTGGCCTTGGAACACCTCAGTGACCCCCTGAGGAGCTGGAGGAGGTGGCTGGGGAGAGGGAGGTCTGAGCAGGCCTGTTTAGACTATTGCCCTCACAACCGGCACCTGGAAATACAGGTTTCAGTAACTTTGACAGCATATGGTCTAGTTTTCCAATGCACCTACTGCACATAGTTAGGAGAGATCTTTAGTCTTAAACATTGTCAACTGTAACACATGCATTCTTCTTTTTTTCTCTAGAAAATAAATTTGATGCATCAGATTTTTCATGGAATGAGCTAATTTTTGCATCATCGTTTGCACGATAAAACACAGTACAGATAATGATCATTACCTGCAGAAATGAGCATAATTGAATAAAAACAGTGAAAAGAACAGAAAGCTTACTACAGGCAGTACCTAACACGCACACGCATTACATTTGTTCAGCTAGATTGTATTGTTTTACACTTGGGTGATAACTTTCTGTTTTCTGTGTAGCAATTTACTGTTGTGAACCTAAATGTTTCAAGGAACACTTTTGGCATTAATAAAATGAGCTACTTAAGCACTGGGCTTTGACAGAAATGGACCATATGTGGTTATCCACTTCAAGCATGCTGCTGCGTGATTCTGAAATAGGCATATTCTTAAATAAGTCATGTTGTGACACTAGGGTTAATGTCAACAAAAGACCATCTGTGCTCTATTTCCACAGCAAATGAAATATCCAGTCTGAAGGACCACCTTATGAATCACGCAACACGTACTTCTATAGCATTACTGAAGTAACTGAAACAGATGACTTAAATTATTGATGGAAAATGTCCCAAAGTATGCATAAGGACAAAGCATTTTCCTCAGTCTTTTTTTTGTGATATTCTTTTCAAAGATATACCCTGATCACTTTATATTTTACCAATCCATGTGTTTATGCAGCTGTCATTAGCACTTAATTGTCATTATACTTCCCTGCTGCCTGTCTCTGTTTGCAAATGTGCATTCAGATGGCTTTACACAAAGCTGCTTGTTCTCAGTGTGTCACTCCATTGTTCCCTTTTGCTCTGCAGACTGTGCCAAATGTGTCATCTGTGACCAGGCCTGACTTGCACCGTAGATCTGCCCCACTGCAATCTGTACCTGAAGTTTCCTGCTGATTTTAGTGGACATGCATTTGTGAGCTTTGAGGAGGACCATCACCACTATAGTCACTCAGTCTGACTAGTTTCCCAGTCACATCCCTGTTGTTTCTGCCAGTGTGTTTCTTTTTATAAATTTGGTTAATAGCTGGACTCAAGGGCACCTTGCAATGCAAAATAAGTTAAATGTACAATAATGTTAAATTTAGTTAAAGAAAAAACAATTAATTTCGTATTTAGTATTTACATAATCCCCTAATAAATTTAAATAACCTGTCAAAGGACATATACACTACCAGTCAAAAGCTTTCGCACAGATTTTCTACATTTGCATGTTCCTTAACATTTATTAAAAATATACTCAATATTCTTTGCTAGCAAATACATTTACAGTATAGTCACCATTTGAGTAAGTTTCTTAGCAAGAACATGTCATCTTCGATTCATCAAAGTAACCTCCTCTAGCAGTTATAACAGCAGAGAAAATTGAAGGCATTCTTTCTACAAGGGACGTTACATGCTGCTGTGTTTCATGGGATGAAACAGGTAACTAGTGCATTTAAAGTCAAATGACAGTCAAGAATTTGACTGCCATCTCTATCATCTCTAACCATTTAATAGGTTGTCATACATGCACTGTTACATTCTTTCCATGTTATAAAGGAAACTGTTTTGTTTTACCTATCTCATTTATAGTTGTTCACTCAACTTTCCTTGCTTAACAAGAATAAACAATCTACACTTTATGAAATAAATGAAGAAGTATGAAAAACCTGTGGTGTACAAAACCTTTTAGTACACTGGTAGTGTACATATGCATATATGTGTGTGTATATAATTTAGTATATATATATATATGTGTGTGTGTGTGTGTGTGTATATATATACACACTAAATTGCCTGACAGTACAACAGAGCATAGAACAGTCTTATTAGTATGCACTGTGGAGGGTGAAATCTCAGAACTCCATGAAACGGAAAAACGTTCTTCTTAAACTGTTGGGTTATGGAATCTTGCAGTTTCGTGTACAATGGTGAGCCTCAAGGCATCTTTACCTGTGAACGATCGAGCCTCTTGGGAATACTGCTTCTATATCCCACCGTTCAAGACACTGAACATTCCATAACATTCCTGTTCCAAGGTTGCCCCTGTCAAATTCATAATGAGCGCATATTTCCAAAATATTACATTTCCTGGGTTTCTAGTACGACTGGTTTCAATTTAATATATGCAGGTCAAAGATGGGTTTACAAAGCAGTGCTTTTTCCTTTTTATTTGCATTTTACATGCTTTATGTTCTGTCCGTCTCTGCCAGTAACTTTGATTTAGAATTTAGCTTTACATTCTGGAATGGATGCAGAGGGCTTGTCTACCTTAACTGCTGGCCTTGTTAATTTTGCATTGTGGGAACATTGGAAATTAATCAATACTATCCTTGAAGGCTGTCCTTGGACATGACACTTTTGTTTATGGGATATATTGTATGAATAATGTGTTATTAAGACAGTTTAAATGTACTAAGAGTCAAATTGCATAAATATTTAGCTCTATTTCAGGTATTATCTACAACTACTTTTTTGAAAGTTTTTGATCACTTTTGTGTTCAACATCTATATTAATAAAATGCCGTTAACATCAGTTTGCTCTGTTCTGTTTTCTCGTTAATGCCAATTCTCTTGCACAGAGATAAAAGATACAAGCTTAAATCAATAAGTGAATAATACGTTCCCCTCAGAAAACAAACATGGAGTCTCTGGAGGAAAATGAAACTTGTTGGCCAAGACCACACAGACTGAAGAACAAAGAACTTTGAAGGGTTATTTGCAGTCGGCTACAGAAAAGCTATGGCTTTGGGTTTACATCTTAAGGTGCACATTGTACTGCAGACATGATACTTTAAAATAATTAACCAGCTAGTGCCAAGAGATCGGAGATAGATGAAATGCTCAAAGAATCTGTCTTCCCTTGTAACTGTGATCTTTTTCTTCCTTAGAAGCAAGGCTGCAAGCCAATTTAAAAGCTAAAAGTGCCACAGTTCAGTGATATGATTGGGTGCCGCTTGTCACGGGTGTCGTTTTTTTTGTCCAGTCCTTGGCACCCACTTTTCATCCAGCCATAAATTTTTTTGGCACTCACTATAGGGTGTGATGTATGAAGAGAAATCTACATTGAAACGTGCTGCATTAGTGAAAAATGACTTTTGTTTTCCCTGATACAAGAAATGCTGCTGCAAGGAATGGAAATACGAAGGGAAAAAAACAAAAGGTGATCCAATTTAAATACATATACCTGCTCCAGCCTCACCGCCCACCAATCTGGAGGCTGTCTAATGATGAACGCACTGTAATGAGGCAGAGGGGACTTAAAATGGCAGCAATCCAGAACAGGGCAGCATAGGCTCATGTTGAACATCTGATCAGATTCTTGTTCCATGCTGTAGCTTTTTATATATTGCAGGTGTGCATTCTGCAGGAACATACCGAGTGAGGGGTCTCCAGCAAGATCTGAGATATGATGGGCAAAAGAAAGCTTATCAGATAGGCGTATATCACATGCATCAGATACATAGAGAATTTCATGCAATTAAGTCACAAAATCAACATATTCATCCATCATCCTGCAAGTTATTGTGTCATGTATTGAGTAAACCAGCTAGAAAGTTATAGCAGCCCAATATACAATTTATACTAATTTAGACACGGAAAATGTTCTATCTGTTTGTTGAAGTAGAGGACAGAAATAGAGGAAATTGCTTTCCATCTGAAGACTTATCCTTGGAAGGCAATCTCACTGTCTGGTCCATTCAGAGCTAAGGATGGGAGTGCATCTAATGATTATAAATGATAATGACACAAAGGAGCTCATCAGAGGCAAGATCAAATAAAAGAGTAAAGGGCAGTGTTGTGTGTAAGGCAAATGAAGTGCAAATTTCTGTGTCCCCAAGTGGATTAAGAGGTGACATCCCAATAGGACTGGATGCGGCCTCACTGGATTAGCAATTTGCATCAGTCTGAAGTGACGATGCTCCGTAGAGAATTACTTCAGTTGGTAACTATTCTTTCAGATGGCCCTGGTAAATGTGGTGTTTTTGTTGTTTTTATGGTATTAGTCATAGCTTCTGATTGGGTGCTGCACATTTTCTAGCGTGTCATTTTCTATGGCTTTTGACAGGCCTGGTAATGTAAGCGCCACAGAAGATAAGCGATTGTCAGAGCAGCTTCTCATTTCTGCATCTGTGCACAATTACATCAAACATTTGTGATGTGTCACAGCGCAGATTAACATCGTCTTTACAGCTGCCATTCCTCATTTATTTTTCCCATTCAAAACCCAATGGCATGGCAGTTTCTAGATCAGAGGGGTTTTCTTTCTTGTTTTTCCTTGATTGCAGTGGTCATGTAGTGCACTTAGGTGAGAGCAAGATTAGCATGCTGGTCACGTCTGGCCTGAGTCTGCGCTTTGGTCCTGAGATATTTGTGTAGATGATTGCCAGGTACAGCAGCTTTCGTACTGCATGTTAATTCAGTTCCTCTTTTTTGCCATACCATAGATTTTTTGGCAGCATCTTCCCACCTTCACAAAACAAAGCTATCTGCCTTTTGTTGCTGGTAAAACATCTCCCAAGGCACACAGGCATGTTTCTTTGTGCTGGGATTGTTGATGACCCATTGAAACTTGGAGAGGTTTATCTAACTGCTGGAGATGTTTACTCCTTAGCACCAAGCTCGCACTGGGCAGGTCCATCATCTTAGGATGTTATTTCAGACCAGAGTGCCCAAGGCATAAACGGACGCTCATAAGCAGACACTCCTCCCTCAGCATATTGATGTGCTTGTGTTGTGGCCATGTTTAACGGTGGTGGCACTTATGTGTGCTGTGGCCTGGAGGAGGTTAGCCAGGGGGAAAAATGTTTTTGTTTGCCAATGTGAAAACCTGTCTTTTCTGTGCTTTCAGAAATAGCTCATGTGGTGAGGCACTGAGGTGAAGTGAGCAGAGAGTGAGGAAGTAAAAAATAACAGCTAAACTGAAATTGATACTGTGAATATTATGAGCATCATGAATGAACTTGACAGTGAACGAATTTAATTGGACTGAATTTTGTGCTTGGCCCCCAAGAATCATTATCATAATGCAAAGTGAGAAAATGTTGATTATACTCTATGCAGTATATGCATATAACTATTTGCAAACCATTAGTTTAAATTCTATTTCCAAGTGATTGTGATTAGCTCCTGTGCCATAGATATTAATTATTTCTTGTTAGAAACTTAAAAACCAGTAACTCCAGTGTTTAAAGAGAACAGCCTTACTTAAAAGCAAATCCTCCACATTCTCATTTGGTTTTCTTTGACCATCCATGTCAGTCATTTGCTTCCTTTTAATTGAACCCCTGACTGAATCCAATTTGGATTACTGCTTCCCAGTTGGGATCACAGTTTGAAAAGTATCCTGTGATTGGACCTGCCCAATAAATCTATTTGCTGGAATGCCTGGTGCATTTTAAACTCATGGCAAAATGTTGATACGCAAAGACATCTATTAAATCTGTCTAAAATGTGTTAAGAAACAAACAGATAACTGTTTAACTCTATAACCTGCATATATCAAAGTTCACGGTGAAAGAACTGTGCTAGTTTGAGTTTATCCAAGCAGTTTATCCAAAAACGTACTATACATATTTATTAAAATGTATCTACTTAAAAATTCTACTTTATAAAGCACTTTTAAAATGACCAGTACATGCTAACAATAGTATATATTGAGGTTATAGGCTTTGGGCCTCTGTTAGATTTGTGTATATTACACTGTGTTGTGGGGAGGGTTGGTGAGAATCTCTCCAGTGGACACATCAAACAGAGTCATGCACATACAGCTTTCTTATCATAAATGCTGGGAGGTTATCAGGAGCAGAATAAGATGAGAGAGCAGAACACAGAGACATGGAAAATAGCGGAGAGACAAAGACAATAAAAATGGGGGCAGATCAGCGTCCATGTTCATTAGGAAGAAAAAATAAACACAAAAACACACAAAAAATTAATACGTTTGAGGGACAGGTGTAATCAATCAACCCAACAAACTATCTACCAACCATCTCTCTCAAGTCATCAGAACCCCACCCCCTTACACACACACACACAGGTTTGTAATTATATCTTTGTGGGGACTCTCCATTCATTTCTATGGGGAAAACTCTAATCCCAACATGATAACCTTAACCCCTAACCAGCCCTAACCTTAACTAACCAAATAGAACTTTTGGCATTTTTACTTTTTGATTGCATTCACAGATTTTTGTGGGGACCTGAAAAATGGTCCCCATAACATTAAAAAACAGGTTTTTATTACATTGGGGGGGACATTTGGTCCCCACAATGTAATATAAACCTCTTCCACACACACACACACGTTGCTTTCTTACAGGGAGTGTTTTAATCTCCATTATTAGTGTGGCTAGCCTCAGGAATTGTGATACTGACTTTGCTGATGAGCACAGAAGAAGGCTGGGTCCCCAACTTTTCACTTCTATTAACGTTTCTCCAGCTCTGCCTTTTGCGTTCCGTCTCCATTCATTCCCGTGAGCTGAGCTGTGTTTATTAGTGCTACTTGTAGCATTACAAGGGTCGTGCAGTGCTTAGCAATGACAGCAGGCAGCAAGGTCACTGTGTTTGAGGCAGCTTGGCAGCTACCTGGCGTCATTTTTCAGGGTGGCGTAGTCGCTTCGTGTTGTATCGATTGCATTCGTTATGCGAAACCATGGAAACAGCATTAATATCGTCTAAAGATTGCAAAGCTATAGCACCGTCTAACTGTGAATACGTTACTAGCTTCCCTCATACTTGTAACTTTGTAGCATTTGTCAAGGGCCTAGATTTGGGTAAATTTAGGTATGAATGTTCAGGACATGTTCCTACCAATGTTGTGGAGTACAGTGTGTGTTTAGGGGGGCTGGGGGTTCAGGGCTGATATGGACCCTGTCAATACTGAAACCAAACCCACAGCCTCGGCATTTGTTTTTGATTTTCTTAGAAAGTGATGCGTCAGCTTAAGTAATGTGAGAAGTGAGTGCTTCCCAGTTCAGTTCTAAATATTGTCCTCGGTTACATGTCTGAGGCAGTGACCCAGGAGAATGCACTGCGCTGCACTGCATATACAAATGGGTGTGATTGTTTGAAAACAGCCACTAACTGATTGGCTGCATGGGAAACATGATTCACAGATGATTACTCTACATACATCCTGTATTTCGACTACTTTTAAAATTTGTTGGTACAATTTTAATATTTATTTAGTATTTTTAAATCAGCAGCTTGTTCCCTGAGGTCTCATAAAGGGTTACATCTATTCATATTACGAATGCAGTGGCAGGATATACAATGAAGTTTAGGCAATAATTCGGAAAGTCATTGTTTTTTTTTCTTCTTCTGAAGTTCTGAGTAGAAAAGGTGCGTTTGAAAAGAGACATATTACGATCGATACTGAGGCGTGCCTTTCCTAACTGACTGATTACTGCTTTAAGTGCTCCTGACATAAAGTTTAGTGGGGGGGTATTTATATTGCATCAGTTTAAGTGAAGCTGTCCCTTTAATCACTTAAGTCTTAAGCCAATCTGGGAGCTAATGTTGTTTGTAAGAGAGACACTTATAATTAAAATTCACAGACAAAATATTTCTGGCATCATGAACAATTAACAGCCATATTCACTAGGGCATGTTACAAAGGATCCTGTCTGCTTTCTGTGTGGCCTATAAATATTTCATAAAGCTATTCATTTATTTTATAAAACCTGATTATTTTATCGATAAACTTGCTCAGCATGCAGTCTTACAGTTATGGGTAATTTTGTGTCTCCCTATTTAATAACACATGAAGACAGCATTTATGCCTGTTTTATGTTTTTTTTTCAATGGAGTCACGGGCAGTTCTGAAATATATTCTGATATATAATTAGTAATGTATACAGTTTATGTTGTGCTCTCAGGAAAACCTTTTACTTGTTACTTTTTCATTCAAAGGAAATGCCTCTTCTAATCCATTAGATTAAAAGTTTTGATTGGTTCCCATCTTACAAAACAAATATATGGTGCATTTTTATCATGGAATGTGTGCTGCTGGATCTGGTTGAACTACAGGAATAGCTTTCATTTTCCATTCCATTAAAAAAATGCCAGTATTACTAGATGAATATGGTTCTTAGGTGGTGCTGAAAAGGTCTGTGTTTGGAAATCATGCACCCCACTCTAGTTAACTATAACCTGACTGATTGATAGGTACTCATTTAGTTCTCAGCAGATTCTGTCAATCTGTCCATCCTAAGTACCCATTTATAAAATCAGTCTGTAGAATGTTAAGCTCATAAAATGTTAAAGCATGTCAAGTGTATCCTCAGCTACCAATTACTGAGACCGAATGAAAATATATTACAATTTCTGTTCACAGAGTAACAGCTATGGAGTGACTGTGTCAAGTGTGGGCTAACACTTATGCAGCATCGTGTATATAGAAATATGCTGAAACATGCATGTTATTGTAGACACAGGGTGTTCTGCCATATGTTCCCCGATTGGATAAAATAGGCTTTCATACTCAATTTGGGAGATATTATTTTGTTGCCTCTATGGGCCTGACACCTGCTTTGCAGCAAATGTGACCTGTTGTCTAAACTCTTCTACTTTTACCTATCAGTTGAAGGATGACTTTGACAGTTCCTGACAGTCCTGTTTTCAGATGAAGCAGAGCCCTACTGAAAGCTAAGATCTGCAACATGTGCTATCACATCGGAAATTATATCTTTACTGAAATCCTTTTTTTGGTACATTAAACTTTTTAAAAAAGATTGACTTTGGTGTGAGCATGTGGGTAACAGTGTGTGGCTAACAGCTAACAGCCTTAGCGGTGGAGATGTAACTTAAACAGCTTTGTCGATCCCACACCTTTGTAACTCCCCCTGCCTCCTTTGATTGCTGGCTGCTTACAATACATTGCTTAAATGGGAGCTAATGATGACAGGGCTGTCAGGTGGATAGAAAGAAAGGCTTCTTTGAAAATCCTGCCTTCACATAATGTTGACTCATGTCCCAGTTGAACCAATAATGAAAGGTATTCAATAAAGATTTGGCCCGGTTTTAATTTAACATTTTTTCTTTAAACTGACTAGGGAATTAGAGGATCAGTCTGCTTCAGTTGAAGAGCATACCTGGCAATGATACAGGCATCTGTCTCAGTGGATAATATTTGTCCATTTTGGTATTCAATGTTTCTGTTATAAGCAATGTCCTGAGTATCTTCACTTGTTTCATCAGTCCTGATGTGTAAGCTTTTAGCTTTGAATCAACACTGATTGAATGGTGTGATGTTTTGATGAGAGAGAGTCCAGTTGCGGGAGAGCAGTTTATCATGAAACCATAGCCCAAAAAAATAATACAGCGTCTAATGCACAGGAAGCGGATCTTGGAGCGGGGCAATGGTAAACAAAGGAAACCAAATCCCAACCTTAATCCAAAATCCATAATCTAAACATAAGCAGAATGTCATTAGAACACCAGAGAAAAATTGCCAAATCCAAAACTGATATAGATTAGGAAGAAATCATACACAGAAACCCAATAGTTTCAAAGCGAATGCTCAGTATGGTGAAAGACACCCTACCACAGAATATTTAAAATGGTCCTCATCTTAAAAATTCTGCTGCATTTCTGTAAGAAAACATGTTCACCTGTGTCATTGGTTTAACTGAAGCTATTACGCTTTCAAGAGACAGTGGGTACTCAGTATAGAATATATCAGATAGAGTGTATGGAACACCATGCATCACACTTTTAAAATGTTTTATATGATTATTTGCTGTTAAAGCCAGCAAGGTGTACAGACTTCTGGCAATAGTACTGGCTTATTTAGCCGAGTATCTTACCCCATGATGTAGCCTATTCCAGAGATTCTCAATTTGTGGGTCACAACCCAAATTTGGGTCGCAGGAAGTTCTAAAAGGGTCAGAGGCAGAGTTGGAAATGTAAGCATTTTTAAACTAGCAAACTCCTATGCTGATCCTCAATCAGATTTCCCAGCCCCAATCCTAGAATTAACCTATATAAACAGGTCATGGGTCTGCAAATGCTTAGCGCAAAACTAGTGAACATTCAACCTATCCAAGAAGCCAAACCACACATGATTAATGTAAAATTCACTAGCACATCCAATTAAATTTGTTTGATAGGCATTGATTGGCGTAAATTGCAGAGTGCACTGCATGCTTGATCATAGCTTTAATTTAGACCTATACTTGATAAAGGGTCACAACTGAGCTGGCATGGTAAAAATTGGATTGCGGTGTAAAAAGGTGGAGAACTACTGACCAATACTGTACTATCCCATTCAATAACATACAATAGCTCGTTAGACAAAGTGTTTGTTCAGCAATAAAAAATGTATTAATAATATTCATATTTACAGATATGGTGTGCCTGATTGCTCATATGAAAAATAAATGCTATGTCTTATTATTTGGGATTTGCTTTGTTTTTACAATACCTAATAAATATGCCTTTCTTGTTGCTAATTAATACACTTTATGAATGTAAGGCTAACAAATACTGATGTTTTAAGTCTTTAACTAGACCTGCTTGTCAGAATTTGACTTGTTCACGTATCTTGCAGAAAGGAGAGGCCTCATCCATCACCCAAACATCTCTCCATTTATCCTCATGGGGACAGTATCAGGATATGAAAGCAGACTTTAACTGGAGTCTCGCTTGTTATTATCTTTGGTCAGTTTTCATCAAGATTAACAATTTTATTAAAATGATAAGTGCATCATTTGAAAATAATTATAAAACAATAAATTATTCCATGCCCAAAAGAATAAAACTATAATAACTAAGGGATTATCTGATAAAATGCTGCAGGAAATTGTACTAATTAAATTAGGCCTTTTAATGAGTCATCAGCAATGAAAGCTCATGGTAAGAGTTTGCACCTGCTGTGTCAGGAAGCAGCATTAGATTATACTGAATATATTTTTACTGGCTTGTCATGCAGAAAATAGCCAAGAGCAGGAGACTGAGCTGCCTCAACCTGCCATCCTAAATGTGACAAATTATACTGGAAATATCTTACACTGCAGTATAGACATTCACTTAGTGGCCACTACATTAGGTACACCTAGCTTGCACCAGGTAAGATCCACTTTTGCCTACAGAACTGCTTCAAGGCCAGACAAGTTGTCCATTCAGAGAAGCCATTCTGCACACGGTTGTTGTACTGAGCTGTCATATTTGTGGCCTCTCTGTTAGCTTTGAATAGTCTGCCCGTTTTTCTCTGACCTCTCATTAACGAGGTGTTTTCACCGACAGAACTGTCACTGACTGAACTTTTTTTTGCTTGTTCTCTGTAAACTGTACTCGGTATCATTGTGCCAAAGTCCAAGGAGCGTGACTGTTTCTGAGTCAGTGGAATCACTCCATCTAGCAGCAGCAATCACTCCGTGTTCGATATCGCTTAAATCATGCATCGTAGTCATTCTAATGCTTAGTCAAACAATAATGGAACCTGTTGTCCCAGTCTGTGTGCTATATGCATTCAGCTGCAGCAACAAGATTCTGTTTGTAGAAGCAGGCTGTTTGCGCTAACAGGCTGGTGTACCTAACAAATTAGCCATTGTGTGTTTGCTTTTACACTACAATAATGCCTTCAAAAATCTACACGTTAGGAATGACGTTAGCCTCTTTATATAACTCGAAATGTGTTAACATGTCAGTTTTGCCAGTGTTTACTTTTATTTTTAAGAACCCCATAAAGAAGGGTTTGAACGAATGTGCCTTTTAGTATAATTTACATAAATGGTGCCCAATTGCAAAAATAAATTGTATCCTATAATTCTTGGTTATGTTTGTAATCCATTCCAATTGCATAATTGCATCATTTTCATATAAAAATATGTTATTATAATGTGTAGTAATTAATTAATTAAATGATGATGGATAAACATGAAAATCATGATCTTTTAATGTAAGGGTGTTCATTTGAGACATCTGCAAAAATACTATTGTTGCTCATACTGTCAGCAATTTGATTCATATGTGTTGTAATTCACTACTTAATCCTGCGTAATATGCATTTAAAGTCTCCGTTTCATTATCTTCTCGTTACTTTTAATAGATTTCTCACACATTAGTGAGGTAGTGAGTTAAGTAAGGCTACATATATTTTGCATAAAGACTTTCAGCTGTATTTTGCTCAGCCTGTTCATCCATCCATCTTCTCACCTTCTGTATTTGCTTAATACAGGATTGCGGTGCTCTTGTTTAGCCCTAACAAGGAGATGTTTGTGTGTGTCTGTTTGTGTTTTAGGGGGCACCAAGGACACCCCCCCCACGCTGCTGGCCTCCGCCCCCGCAATGCTCCCCCAGTTCCTGCAGGAGCCGGATGATGCTTATATTGTGAAAAGCAACCCCATCAAGCTACGCTGCCAGGCCGTACCTGCCCTGCAGATATTTTTTAAGTGCAACGGGGAGTGGGTGCACCAGAGCCAGCATGCGTCCCAAGAATTCAAGGATGAGGCCACAGGTACGACTGAAAGATACCCAGTGTGACAGAGCTGTGAATCTGTTCTGTTCTGAAGTCATCTCAGGACTCACACTCCATGCTTAAGAATTACTCATTACTCCCGAGAATTGTACCCAGTAATTCAACCTGGTACATCTGAGAAGATGCTTTAATACAGTTTTTTTTCTTTACCAAATATACATAAGGTTTTTTTCACTCAAAAAGCTAAACTATGGGGTTGTTATAAAGAACTCACCCTACTTAGCTTTCAGTTTTTAAGATTGCTATTATATTTAACATATTTAACAATCCATCTCATACCACTTAAAGTAAGTTATACTATGAAGATTCACTTTCTTGACCATGGAGGGAAATTGCTTCTGCTACAACTGCAGAGATAGACAGAGACACCATTGGACAAAATGAACACTATATAACAAGATGAAGAATGTAATATATCACAAACAAAATTAAATAAGCAAAATAAAATATCGAAGATAGAATAGATGTCAATTATACTACAACTCTTTAGGAGAAACATATATAACATTTTCTATACACTACTATATATAACTGTGTAACTAGTTTGCAATGGGACTACTTCACTGTGATAGATAAATCAGCTAAGATGCTGTACAGTGGAAGTGTTTGATAAGGTGCATTTTGTACTCACAGTAATCACTCACAGAGCCAGTATTTTATGTGATAAAAATTAATATTGCACACAGTGTCGAGGTATTCCACATTCAGAGAAAGTGACCAGTTATTGCACATCATAGTAGTATGTAAAAGATATACGAAAAGGCATAGTAATGAAGGGAGGGAGGAAACAGCTTATTTTGTGGATGAGTGATATTGGGAGGAGTTGTAACGTCCGATGATTGTGAATACCACAGGATGAGTGACATTGGGAGGGGTTGTGACGTCCAATGATTGTGAATACCACAGGATGAGTGACATTGGGAGGGGTTGTGACGTCCAATGATTGTGAATACCACAGGATGAG